>CAXITY010000030.1:35000-278000 GCA_964034905.1 Itoplectis maculator | reverse complement strand
CCCTGATCGAAGCTGTCTAGAGACTGTCCTCCCCGATCTCGCGAGGATCCTCGGATTCTCGGTCGGTCGGGGAGGAGACAAATTCCGCGGATTCAGCTCTCGCGGCTGACGCATCGCCTGGGTGCAGCCGCGGCGAGAAATCATACCGCGGTATAAAATCACACCGCGGATTAGCCCGGCGACGCGCTGTCGCTTTTTGTTCCGAGGGTGCTTATTCCGCTGTTTATACGGAATCTGATTCCCTCGCGACCACCCGAGGACTCGCGAGTCCCCGGAGAGCGCGAGGAGCCAGTCCGGTCAGCGATAATGCCGGTGGAAAATTCCGGACACGCGCGACGATCGCGATCGCCGGCGCGCCGAAACTCCACACCTCATCCCAGCCGCGTTGCGATACAGAAAAAGATTCATAACGCGGGGACATTCGCAGCGCATCGCGTGAGCGCAGCTGCGGTGTGGAATCACACCCCAAGTGACAGCTCAGCGATGCGCTGTTGCTAAGGCGCGTTACGTGCCGCGCTTTCCCGAGACGCATCTCGAAAAAGTACGGGACGTAACACCTCCACGGCAGCATCCGAGTTTGTTGCCTCCCCGGCAGCATTCGGGTTTGTTGCCTTCACGGCAGCATTGGAGTTTGTTGCCTTCACAGCACCACTCGATTTCGTTGTCTCACGGACATCATGCGAGTCTTGAGACCCTACAGATCCTGGTGCGGCGCCTGAGCTGTTCGGGATCACAGGCAAGTCGGAGAGTATGTTTTGAACTGCAAATCGTAAATCGATGTTTAAACTGATACGTTTGTTGAATACAACATGCTGCAGGAGTAAAGGGGACTGTACTTACGCGCATTTCGTGCCTTTGTTCTTTTCAAAGTTTGATGTCGTTTTTTATTTTCGGCGTCTTCGGATGAGGAACTCGAATCTCGTTTCTTGCGTACAATTGTCCTGCGCCCTTTCCCGAGTTCGTCATCATCAGTAGTTTTATAATTCTCGTTCTCCGCGACCTTTCGCGCTTTTTCAAGAGTTGCTGGAAAAAAGTGTTACGAATAAAAACGGCAAAAATGCTGCAGATATTTTTTTATCCTGTAATAATATAGTTAACGTACTGCAAAATTTTTCGACGGTAACAGACAGGTAATCCCATGATTCCTTATCCGGTTCGCATCGTTTCGCTATTAGCGTACTGATGTTTTTGAAATTGGTGGGCCACCAACATGATGCTTCCTCCTTGCCTTCGTTGAGCCAATTCGTTGGCACTTCGGAAACATCGTTGTTCTCGAATTTTACGACTGCATACGCCATGTCTGTCATCAATAGTAAGTTATAGCGATCCAAATCCGAAAGCGAAAGAAGGCGGATAAGGTTGCAGGCGAGGAGTTAAAAAATTTGAGGAACGATCCATGCCATCGATTGGATTCTACCCATCAATTATGATATTGTAGCAAAGGAATAACTACACTCAAGGTATTTTCCTCAGGATGCTTCAATTTCAAGCACTTCCTTTCTATTTGCGATTCTGGCACCGTAATCTGATCAGAAGTAGATCTTTCGTTAATTAAGGAAATTCCAAACTGCTCAGAATCGCACGGTACCGAAAAAAGTGAACTCGTATTACCATACTTGGTCCCTTTTATGTAAAGAACGTTGCAATCGCTATAAATTTTTTTTACGATAACAATCGAACCATCACGCAATCGGCAACAATTTTCATAATCCTTGATCGAAATTGAAAATCCGTCGAACTCGAGTAGTTTAATCTTCGTTGAAGATTTCGAATGATGCACTATTGGATACGACTTGTGGTATTGAGTTTGAATAAGTAGAACATTTTCTTCTATTATCCGATTAACGATTTGATGTAATGGTCTCTGCGATTTTTTGAGCCGCTTCTTTAATGTCTGCAAACAGTTTTCGAATTTAAACGCGCTAAATTGATCTAAGCAGCCTAACCGCAAAGTTTCATCGGCGAGGTGCACGAGATTATGGACATTATAATTAATGTATTCCCTACCGTACAATTCTCCGTAATGCGAAACGAACCAACGCAACAGAGATCGAGCATAGTCATTCATGACCAAATATAGTTTGCAATCGGCTAAAATACGCACCGCTACGCTCAATGCAAGAAAATGATTGTAAAAATCTTTCCGTAAAATTGATTTCAAAACCACGGGGCCCGTGTAAAGGAGGAATTGGCGGAGTTCAGTGGCCTTCCATCTATCGATATCCTTAAGACTTCTCGGTTTTCTGCAGAACTCTTTAGTTATGTAGAATTTCGTTGACACTAACATTTCTGACGCATCCTTCAACTCTTCTTTTGTAAACCGAACATCTTTCGCGCCTTTAACCCAAAATTTGACGAGACGTTTGGTAACTCCCAAACATACGAGATGCATATAATCTAAAGCAACCTGAGAAACCATACCTATGTTCAATTTTAGTAAATCTGTTTCACCGAGATGATGCTCAGACTGTTGTTGATGACGAAAAGAATGATCGGTCCGTAATTCGCAATCGATTTCAGGAAAAGTTGTACGGTGGCCAACTACATCCCCTTCTTGAATGCACTTAGAGCACCCAAAGTACCCATTATGACCTTTTGTATAAGTAAGAAACGACTTTGCAGGTGCATCACAAACAATTGCCTTGATACTAACATGACACTTGTGACCGTCAATATCTAGGTCATTGCTCAGAATTTCCGTCATATCAATGATAAACTCTTTCAGATATAAATTAGCATCAGTCGGTTTCTTGTCCCCATAGTATATGCCAACAATGATAGGCTCGGTGTAGAAGTGCGTTTCGATTGATACTAAAATTTGCCAAAACTGACCTGGCGAACTTTTAAACAAAGGTAAACCATCGCAGTTTATATTTATTTCGATTTTATTGGGGATGTCTCGAAAATACTTTCTAATTGACCGTTTCAGTCCGTCTGCTAGTCCAAAATGAGCGTAATAGCCATCATTCATCGGCTGAATCTTGTACGATGAATTTCGAGGTGTTTTCATTAGAGTTCGAACATCTGTCGGTAAATCGGGATGACCGTGTGTTGAAAGAATTTTTAGCAATCCATTAACGCTTCTGTGTGACACGTCATTTTGTACAGTCCAAAGGCGCAATTTATCCGCTAAACTCTCTTCGTTACGATTCGTCTCGACAAAGCCCTCATTGCTAGATCCACACGAAGAGTATTCGTGAACTTCGACACGAATGGGACTACCCGCTTCCCCTATACTTTTTCTTCTAACAGTAACATCGTCCGTATGCGTAATGACATTGCTTTGAGCTGCAGGAGTTTCAATATCCGCGAATACAGCTGAGGGCTTGTTTTTATCTACATCGTTGGTCATTAAATCATTCAATGGATTGAAAGTTTCGATATGGCAATTATGAGCTGAAGGTGTTACATGTGAAGTCGATGGCTGATTAGAATCTATCATGTACCGTGCGATTTCTGCATTGAGCAATTGGTTTTTTCTACGTTTAGACATAGAGCCAATATTTTTTGACGTTTTTGATAACATGATGTTCAGTAAATGTTACTCTAATTAATAAATGTATCGTTATAGTGGATAGAAAGGAAGGTAAGGTGTATGATTTTGAAGATATCGGAGTAGGATACGTGAGAAGCTGTAAAATGAAGAGAAAACAGAAGTAACAGCTTTAAGTAACACAGATTTAAATACAGTTACATTCTTAGAATCAATTCTTTGGTAATAATTAATTATTGGTTATTGGCAGGGAATTAGAAGCATTCATAAAAGTATACTATTGAAAATATACTGCCTTAGACAGTGCGCGCGTACTTGTCTGGGTGGCCGAGTCCTGAGCGCGTCCCTAGCAATCCCGGCGACCACCAAAACGACCTAAAAAGTCCAAAAAGCGACCGAAGAAACGACCGGTCGTTAAATGCAAAAAAATAACCGTTCAAAAGAGGCAAAAAAAGATAAACGACCGAGAAAACGACCATTGAAATTTTTGTCGGTTGGTTGTTTTCTTGGTCGTTTTCCTTTTCTTGCCTGTTTTGAACGTTTTTTTTTGCATTTAACGACCGGTCGTTTTTTCGGTCCTTCGGCCGGTCGCCGGGATTGCTAGGGGTGCGAGCGAAAAGCCATATGAAGAAATGAACCGGGGGAGTTACAGCAATGAACATGGTGGTCCGATAGTACCGTTATGTTTTCATGTAAAATACCTATAATGATACAAATCTATAATAATGAAAAGTTTTATTTTTCCCGAAAAAAAAAAAACAAATTACAAATCGTGTAATGAATTTTATTTACTTTATTAAAAATTTTTTTCATTTTTTTCTGCATGCTTGCTGCATGATTGCTGCAGCCGTATTCTAACCAGATACAGCCTTTTTCGACTGCAGCCCACAGTCTGTCCGAGTCATATTCTTAATAGACGGTATGTGGCGATACGTAGGGGATGCAATCAAAAAAATGAAAAAAGATCTCAGATTGCCAGAATTGAAAAATTATTTCGAACGTACCTGATTAATAACCGAGCTTCTGCAAATTGCGCCGAGCAGTGTTTGGCCGCGTAGGACTGTCTGCAACGTCGACCGTCCACGCACGATCAATGAAACCAAAGGACCTATAAAAAAAATGTCCACGATCAGATCCATTCACTGAGACGCAAATACGATACAGATTGAAGGTGGAGCAGCTTAGACTTGAAGAAAATATATGAAAAAATAACAGACAAATATGAATTCAAGGAGAAAAAAAGAAAAATCCTCGTGTCGCAGGCCCTTGCCAAATTCGATTTTTTATTTTTATCTTGTTCTGCATGCTTGCTGCATGATTGCTGCAGCCCCGGTCTGACCAGAACAGCCTTTTTTCTCTGCAGCGCACAAAAAAAGATCTCAAATTGCCAGAATTAAAAAATAATTTCGAACGTACCTGATTAATAATCGAGCTTCTGCAAATTGCGCCGAACAGTGTTTGGTCGCGTAGGACTGTCTGCGACGTCGAAGTACCGTCCACGCACGATCAATGAAACCAAAGGACCTATAAAAAGAATTTCCACGATCAGATCCATTCACTGAGACGCAAATACGATGCAGATTGAAGGTGGAGAAACTCAGACTTGAAGAAAATATATGAAAAAAAACAGACAAATATGAATCAAGGAGAAAAAAAAGAAAAATCCTCGTGTCGCAGGTCTTTGCGAAATTCGATTTCTAATTTTTATCTTTTCCTGCATGCTTGTTGCATGATTACTGCAGCCCCGGTATGATCAGAACAACCTTTTTCGACTGCAGCGCACAGTCTGCCCGAGTCATATTCTCAATAGACGGTATGTGGCGATATGTAGGGGATGCAATAAAAAAAATTAAAAAAGATCTCAGATTGCCAGAATTGAAAAATACTTTCTAACGTACCTGATTAATAATCGAGCTTCTGCGAATTTCCCCGAGCAGTGTTTGGTCTCGTAGGACTGTCTGCGACGTCGGAGTGCCGTCCACGCACGATCAAATCAACCAAAGGACCTGTAAAGAAAATGTTCACTATTAGATCCGCTTGATGCAGATTCGAATCGAAGAAAATATCATGATTCTATTGATTTTCGGAGTGTATTATTCAAGTTACAAAATTGAGGACACAATAAAAAAAAAACATGTATATTCAATATGTCGCGAATTCTCGTTCGCGAATTGAGGTTAGGAATGAGGTTAGCTCATCTATCCGCACATTGAAATCGAACACTTTTAAGAATATTATTTTCCGTTACTATTAATTTATGCCGAAAACAATTAAGTGAATGAATAAATTAAAAAAGACAAAAATCGGCGAGATTTATATGAAATATTCTGTCTACATACCTTCGTGCCCCGCATGGGACCACATGGGTCGAGAAAGAGGCACTCCGGGGTCGACACAGCTCAGAACACGACACTCGCGACATTACCATACGTTGCGGGTCGATAAGTATGATCGTTACGATTCATCGATACCACCGATAAAGACGGTATCTTCCGACGCGGATTGATGCGAGAGAGTAATTACGCTCTCGGGATGAATTTATTAATAAATTGATCTTCAATTAAGAAGTACAAGCGAATAAATATTTCTAAGTCGGAAATAGCAATTCACATGAATTGCCTGAATATAATCGTTACAAATACGTTATACCAATGTTGCAGATGTCAATTATACAACTGTAATGTTACAACATCTTGTAACCTACACATTACCTGCATATAACAAATGTTATGTAAACATCGTCGCAAGTACGTTTTGTTAATGTTACAAATGTTCGTTATGCATCTGTAATGCTCCAACGCGTTTGTAAAACTCACATTGCCCGAATATTCCGAATATTGTATAAACAATGTTATAAGCATGTTCTGTTAACGTTACAAATTTTAGTTGTACAACCGTAACGTTAGAACGCGTTCGTAACCTTCACATTACATTCATATAACGAATGTTATGTAAATGTCCCTACAAGTACATTATATTACTGTTACAGATGCCAGCGATATAACTGTAACGGTACAAAGCTTTGTAACGTTTACATTACCTGCACATTACGAATGTTATATAAATTGTGTTATAAGCATGTTATGTAAACGTTACAAATTTTTGTTACAAAACTCTAATAGTACAATTTTATATAACATTCATATTACCTCCGTATTACCAATAACATATAACATGTTATTCTCATATTACATAACAGTTATATACCGTAGATGTTACATTGTTACATTACATGCAACTTCCGTGTTATGTAACTGTAATGAAACGTGTTCACTGGGTGATAACTCGCCCAAAGCGCGTCTAGCTCGTAGAGTTATGTCACCTAGAGCTGCCTCTATCCCGGTGGTAGGACTGACCGCCTCGCCCGGCAAGGTAGAGTCCTGTGAATTACACCGGCGCAATGGCACTCTCGAATCGTCACCCGGCATGTGACGCTACGCGAAGTTTAACTGCCCTGGCTGGCCCAAAACGTTCGCGAATTTGTCTTCGAAATTTCTTTTACACTTTGCGTTTCTACGAAAAAATTTTCCCTATCGACTGGCTTCGGTAGTTATGGAAATGCGGTAACCGCCACTTACGGGATGGAGAGAAGATGCGTTTTCTCGCCGATTCCTGCCCTGTCCTGCGGTCCCCGTGTCGTCGTCGTATCTCGTCGGCTCTGGCTGCCGGTTTTTCGGACGCTTCCTTCTTTGGTGATTGGTCCGCTTCCTCGTTGATTCCTCCTCTGGGTGCGTCACTTACTCGTCCGTAGCACCATCGGATCAACGTCTGCGTGTAGACCGGTACCAGGCTATCTGCCCCGACGTCTGCGTGTCTGGCTTAGCGCTGGGTTTTATTTCACAATTGCGTGAGTACTCGTTCCCTCACGGCTTACGCTATTATTACCCGAACTTTTCTGTTAATCTTCACGTTGACAGATCCCATCGCTGCCACCAAAATGTTATGCCGCTCGTCGCGTATCAGTTAGACTACGGAGGAAGGATAATATTTATTTAATTATTTTGGGGATCGTTTGCCAATTAAGAGTTGGAACTCACGTGATTACGATTAAAGAAAAGGTTTATTGCGGTATTTTGATAATAGTCGTTACACTCTTCAACTTATTCAGTCAGCCCGTAATTATGTACTAATAATTAGGCTCTGACTGCGAGTCCTCACGTCGGAGACGTCCGACCGTGGTCGTGATGGAAAACGGACTGAAGATTCGGATGGCAATTGCCAGGGGCAATTGCAGAAAAAATGTGCAATTCAGCTATCGCAAATCGAGGTGGCTCGATCGCAGGTCGATTGCTCCATCGATTGCGACAACTGCGTCAGCGTATTCCGGCTCGCGAAGACTCGCGGTTGCGCCATGTAGGTTAAATTATGTTCGACAATCGTTCGAACATAATTAACGCAATATTCGTTAATCGGGGCGCAACAACCGTAAATTTACCAAAAAGAAAAGTGACCAGTAATTCCACATCAAAATAGTTGGATTTACCATATTTTTACGGTATGTTTATCGAAAAAATTTGTGACGGTAATTCCACAACACCTGATTGCGCGAAAAAAAAATGACGTCATTTTACGGTAAAAATACGGTATTTTTTTGGTAAGTTTACGGCTCCAGGATTTTACGGTAATTCCACATCTCTAGTCTCGAGACAAGTCCAAGTACCGTGGAACCACTCATAGCGTTCGAAATGCGGGGACATGTACGCTAAGTGAAGAGCCAATCAGGCACGTGAAACGTTCGTGCTTCTCACTCTCTCTCGCGAAATCATCCAATCACAGCGCTGATACGTTTCCCAATGTACGCTATGAGGGTGTGCGCTATAAGAGGTTCCAGTGTAGACCAAACCTACTTTACCGACCGACACGAGACGCATCAAGACTCTTTTACCGGAGACACCGTGTTTTGACCTCATTTCGATTGACACACATCGGTAATATAAATGAATAATGTATATTTTATATTGAATTATTTGTTATTTGCTTATTTTCACTGGATCTTATCACTGCATTCGTTGTTTCTTGGTCTGTTTTCGTCTCTGAATGTTCACCTGTCACTGTGGCTGATGTATCTCTCGATTTAATTTATTTATCATAAAACAATCGTAATCACCAAATTACAACTGCGTTTACGCCCTAACAGTTCGGTCCAACCGTATACCGACTATGATCCCCACCGGGTCGTTTTAGGACACGGGATCAACTAGTATTTCATCGAAACCAACCACCGAACAACTGAGATTTAGTTGAGAACACGGTTTGTCGATGGTTGTTTTCTTCAAAATACTGGTTGTTTTCGTGTTCTAAACCGACCTGGTTGGATTTTTCGTGGTTGGTCGATCTGCTAGGGCGGTTTTATTAATTTCTTATATCTTTTTTTTTTAACGACAACCCTTCTTTACACTTTATTATTAAAAGATTAAATATAATAAGAAAGTAGAACTTAATGACGATTTACGCCTTTTCAAGAGACACGATAGCGTCTCGAGACAAGTCCATTTCCACTACCTTACCGACCGAGACGAGACGCTCTAAGACTCTTTTACTGGAGACACCGTGTTTCTTTACCTCATTTCGATTGACACACATAGAGATTTGAAATAACGGTAATTTTTATAACAGTTCAGAAGACCAAGAAATAACGGTAATCAAGAGACGCGGTAGCGTCTCGACGCCAAGACTTAAAAAAACTCATATGCCTTATACGACCGAGACGCTAGCGCACTCTTATTTACAGCAAGCTCGCGTTTTTTTCGTCTGCTACGAAATCTAACTCGAATTATCTCAGTCAAAACTTCGCGGATGCTAAATGTGTCAGGTCCAATATTTTTTTTTTTTCTCTTTCTAATGAGCCCTGTTTCAATAAAATCGATGCCCGCAATGCTAATATCTGGCCACTTGAAATTCAGAATCTGTCAAAAATTTTCGTCCGCACTCACACATCGGCACGAAAATGTCCCCTTGCATATACGTGCATGGCGCGTTACCTCCTCACTCACATCTCGTCTTTAACTTTAATTATCTTAAGCAACATGTCACGGACGCAAAATGTATCAGCGCCAATATTTTTTATTTATTTTTCTCTTTTTAATGAGACCTGTTTCGATAAAATCGGTGCCGGCAATGCTGATATCTGGGAGTATTTGCGATTTGTCCCCACTCACACAACTGCACCGATTTGTCCCCTCGCATATACGTGCAGAGAGTCGCACGTACACAGCGACGGCATGCCGATAAATTCACGACGATCGGTTAGGTGACCAGCTCGCTCTCATCTTGTCAGTGTGGCTTTTTTGACAGTCTCGGATGCGCGCGTCTTTTTTAGTTGGGTTATGAGAAAATAATGTAGTGTGTATGAAATTAAATTGTGTTTCTAACCAAGTTCGCAGAGCTCGGCGGAACGACCGGTATCTTTGTAGTTTTTCAGGTCAATTTTTAAGGTTATATGTGATAAACAAAAAGGAAGTGGGCAAGTTAACGGTGCCCACTTAGTTTAAAAAATGTACAATCAAGCTCTGAATTTCAAAAAGACACCAAATAAACCCAAAAATGTTTTTTCAAAACAAAAATGGTACGCCAAGACAAAAAAATCCATCCCATAAAAAAAATCCTTGAAAGAAAAAACATTTTTAAAATATGCCATAAAAAAATCCTATCAAAAAATCTTTTTCAAAAATATTAAACCAAATCCATTACACTAGCCAAGTAAAAAGTGGTTAACGGATGTAGATGTTTCTTTACAAAAAAAATTGGCGTGCCAGCGGTTTGGTCCCGTACCTAGTCCAGAGAAATGAGGACGGGACAACTGTACCAGCTACTATAAACATTCGGAAAAAGATTAACATTATGCCATTAAATTAACATTTGTTTTTTTTTTATTTAATTAACTAGCGATCGGGCGCTTCGCGCCCGACCGCTAGATTAGTTTAGGTTTATTTTTATTATAACTTCGTATCGAGTTTTGGACGTTCAACTAAAATCGTAAATTCTCGAAATGAGTAATGTTCATTTTTCTTGTGCGAGGGCGCGAGTTATAGAAGTTCACTAGTTTATATCTCATTTAATTAAATTGTATGTATGTATGTATGTGTCTTTATTGGCTCCCCGAAGGGTTGCAAGATTTTTTCACAAGGTTGTCTCCTTGGTACACTTTATACATTTTCTTTTCTTTTCATTCAGTCTTCCTCTCTTACGCCATTTCCTTCCTCGCTGTCTCACACCATCTTTCTCACTCATCTCTACATTTCAGTTTCCTTTTGCACTCGCACCTCTCCCTCTCCGAGCCTATATATTTTCCTTTACATTCCTTCTTTCTGCGACATTCCTTTTCTCCTCGCTTCGCTTCGTCACTCTCATACCTGCTTTCTTACCATTTATCCGCCGCACGCTTCTTTCTCATCTCTCGTTTCACACTCTTCGCAATTATCCTGGCTCGCCTTTCTCCCACTCACTCCATTCTCCTCTGCTCGTTTCGCTCTCCGCCTGCTTGCCGCTCCAAGCTCGCTCGATCGCCGCACCACGCTCGCTCGCTCTCCGTTCCGCGCCCGCTCGCTCGCCTCTCTCCGCCCGCTCGTCTCTCGCCACGTCTCGCTCGCCTCTCGCCTTCTTTCGCTCGCACGTTCGCTCTCGCCTTCTTTCGCTCGCCCGCTCGCTCTCCCCTCTCTTCGCCGCTCCTCGCTCCACGCCGCTCCTCCTTCTTCTCTTCCTCTCTCCGCCGACTTCCGTTTTCACTCTTTCACTCCATTCCTTTTCTCTCTCTCTCCCTCATTCATTCCGTATTTCTATTCAATTTCCCATTTCTATTCCATTTCCCATTTCTATTCCGTATTTTCATTTCCCATTTCTATTCCGTATTTCCATTTCCCATTTCTATTCCGTATTTCCATTTCCCATTTCTATTCCGTATTTTCATTTCCCATTTCTATTCCGTATTTCCATTTCCCATTTCTATTCCGTATTTCCATTTCCCCGTTTCTATGCCCTCTCTCTCCCCTTCTTCGTTCCTTTTTGTCTTCTGCTTTACCCATGTTCTCTCTTCTTTCCCCTTTCTACTGTATCCACAATCGCTCTTCACTTTCTGTTTCTCGCCTTCTCTCGCTCTGTACACTCTTCCTTATCCTCCTTTCGAGTCCTACATTACCCTGTAATTATCCCACATTTCTCGTCCTCTCTTTCGCCGCTGTCTTCGCTACCTGTCTTCCCTTGATGCCCACATTCCACGTTTCTGTTGTTCTCTTTCTCCTCCTCTTTCTCTCAATTTTCCACCCTCTTCTGACTTCCTACTCTACATTCTGTTCTCCACTCCTCCTCTTATCACCCTCCATCTACCTTTCTCTGTCCGCCTTCAACCAGCCCGTTTTCTTACGCTTTCGCCGGTCCACCTTATTCGAAATGGCCGCCGGCTTGGCTGTCTATTTCCAACTTCTGCCACTCTCCGTACCCGTCTCCACCTATCTCACTTCTTCGTCTCCTTTCCCCTGCCCACCACGCCGTTTTCTAACCTCATCTCGTCCCTACTTTTCCGCTTCCTCTCTTTATTATTCTCCCTGTTCCTTAACCCTTCCCTCCTTTCTCACCTCTTCCCACCCTCTTCTAACCCTTTTTCCCCCTCTATCCTCTCTGCCCCCCTCTGCCGGCTTTCCGTATCTCCTATCCTCTCTCACTCTCTACCTTACCATTCCTTCTTTATCTCTTTCCACACTTCTTTCTACCTCCTGCTTCTTACTTTCTCCGCACCTGTCGCCACGTGTCTTGATCCTCTCCCGCGTCCCCCTTCCCCTCCGCCGTCTTTGCCAGTTTCCTAACCTCTTCTTCTACCTCATTTCTCCGATTAACCCTTTACTCTCCCACCGCCCTTCTAAACCTTTTATCACCGGCCCTTCCCTACCCCTTCCTTAATCCCCGCCTGCCCTTTTCTCACCTCCATATCACTCCAATCCTTTCCACTCCATTCACAAACTCGCACCCCATCTCACCCGCGTCCACTCCATTCGCACCCGGAAACGGAAGTCTCTCATTTAATTGAATTGATTATGAATACAAAAAATAAACAACGGACTTATTATTAATATTTAATTTGCGTCCGCAGCCGACTTTATTCTACTGTATCACATTTGTTTGACCCTTTATACAACATATAATTTGAAATTTGATTTCCTTACTTATCACCTATAGAAAAAAGTATTGCATTAATTACGCAAAATGTACGTATAATATGAATTTCCATGCAAAATTAATTATTATATATTGTAACGGATTAATCTATTTAGTCCTGAACGGACACTTTTTCATCCCATTTTTCAGCGGTTATTTCTTCCATGAAAGCCGCCTCGAAAAAAATCAGCAGTACTTGTATCAGATGTGAAATTTTGTCAGCTTTCCAAATCCGTGATCAGAATTTTCAAAAAATGTACTTTGTCAATGTTCTATTTGTTTATTTAAAAAAAAACGCTTTTTTTCGCTCCAATATTTTTTTTACCAACATTTTCTTATCGAAATTCGACCGGTACCCCTCCGGGGGGTCAATATAACGCGTCCATGGACCCTAATCTTCAAAACCCTTACCTAATAATTATGGATTTCAAGATAGCGGTGTCCAATATGGCGGCTTGAAGCCGAAAATTATCTGGCATTTCCTACTTACGCGGTCACAACTAACTTGTTTGATGGAATTCGCATGATAAGCAGTATATGAGGTATTCTCCGTCAACTCAGCCACTTTTTTTTTCGACCCACTCAGATCCATCTCATAATTTGCCACTGTTTCTCTACTTGAAAGTCGTCTCTGTGAATTTTTTCAGATTTTTTGAGCCACGAACTTAGGATATCGTTATTTTTTTCCAAATCGATATAGCTTGAAACGGAGAGGTTTGGCAACAAAAATATTCATACAAAAAAACTTTCTTTTTTCATCAGTTATCGAATGCAATATGTGTTATGTTTTTATTCGGGTTGCAAAGACTATTTTTTTAAACTAAAAATGAAAATTAATTTTTCTCGCACGGTCCGACACCTTCAATTTTGCTGTTAATTTTACACAATCTTCGATGACATTAGTGGGAAATACAGAAAAATCCACAATATCGCAACTGCATTTTTTGAGGGTTAAAAAAATGCAACTCTCAAAATTTTGCATAAAACCGGAATGCCAATTTTTGTGAATTCAATTTTTTTAACCCCCTAAAAAATCAATTGCCGCGTTGAGGATTTTTCTATACTTCCCACTAATGCCATCGAAGATTGTGTAAAATTGACAGCAAAATTGAAGGTGTCGGACCGTGCGAGAAAAATTAATTTTCATTTTTAGTTTAAAAAAATAGTCTTTGCAATCCGAATAAAAATATAACACATATTGCATTCAATAACTGATGAAAAAAGAAAAATTTTTTGTATGAATATTTTTGTTGCCAAACATCTCCGTTTCAAGCTATATCGATTTGGAAAAAAATAACGATATCCTAAGTTCGTGGCTCAAAAAATCTGAAAAAATTCACAGAGACGGCTTTCAAGTAGAGGTAAACAGTGGCAAATTATGAGATGGATCTGAGTGGGTCGAAAAAAAAAGTGGCTGAGTTGACGGAGAATACCTCATATAAGGGTTTTTAGGGTCGCTGATTACGAATCCGTTATCAGATTAACCGAATTCGAAATGGCGGATCCAATATGGCGGACAAAAGTTTCCGAACTCCGTATTTTTTCGTGAAAATTCGTAGGTATGGGTTTTCGAGGGCGCTGATTACGAATCCGTTATCAGATTTGCCGAATTCAAAATGGCGGTCAAGTTTCCGGAGCCCGTATTTTTCCGTGAAAATTCGTAGGTAGGGGTTTTCGAGGGCGCTGATTACGAATCCGTTATCAGATTTGCCAATTTCAAAATGGCGGATCCAATATGGCGGACAAAAACTTCCGAATTCCGTATTTTTTCGTGAAAATTTGTAGGTAGGGGTTTTCAAGGGCGCTAATTACGAATCCGTTATCAGATTTGCCGGATTCAAAATGGCGGATCCAATCTCACGAAAAAATACGGAATTCGGAAGATTTGTCCGCCATATTAGATCCGCCATTTTGAATTCGTCAAATCTAATAACGGATTCGTAATCAGCGCCCTCGAAAACCCCTACTCTGCCCCTATTTCTGCACATTTTTCCATGTAAATAACAAGAAAAATCAAAATAAAGATATAAATCTGAAAAAATTCATACGTATTCCGAAAAAGGAACGAATCATTTTCATTGAAAAAAAAAGTTAAGTTACCACATATTTTGATGAATTATTTTTTTACAACAATTTGTTAGCAACATTTGGAAATTATTATTATGCAAATTAGTCTTTTTAGTGCCTATATTAAGTATGAATTTTTTTACATTTTTATAACATCGGGAAGTGTTTGTAATTCTTGACCGAATTTCTCGAATTTAGGCGAAATGAATCTCACTCGCTGTAGCTACCTTAAAACGAAAAGGACAACATTATTATAATGTATATTCTTATCTATCTTGAAAGTTGTAATATGACGTTAAATAAAAAATATCGTTTTGATCCAGATAAAAATGTGGATATGTCATGCCAACATGCGCCGATATATTTATGATATTCTTCGTTCGTGAGCTCGGATGCACAAAAAAATGACAAAAAACAAATCGATTTAAACTAAAAAAAAGCGGTATCTCTTCTCCAAATGCATCACTTCACCAAATGCATTTTGTGCTGAAATTTTTACGAAAATATCCAACCGGCGCCGGTATAATTGTTATATTCTTCGTTTGTGAGCTCGGGCACATTGAATGATGGCAAAAAAATCGATTTATACTGAAAAAATGGACATGTCATCACTTCTCCAAACGCACTTTGTGTTAGAATTTTTACGAAAATATCCAACCGGCGCCAGTATGATTGTGATATTCTTCGTTTGTGAGCTCAGACACAGAATAATGTAAAATAAAATCGATTTCGACCAAAAAATGAAAATGTCATCACTTCTCCAAACGCACTTTATGCTGAAATTTTTACGAAAATATTCAACCGACGCCGGTTTAATTGTGATATTCTTCGTTTGTGATCTCGGGCACATCGAGTAGTGCCAAAAAAACGCCAGAAATAAAAAAAAAATATGCGTGGATTATTATATATAATAAATAATAAATAGACAGGACCAAACAGCTGGCACGCCAATTTTTTTTGTAAAGAAACATCTACATCCGTTAACCACTTTTTACTTGGCTAGTGTAATGGATTTGGTTTAATATTTTTGAAAAAGATTTTTTGATAGGATTTTTTTATGGCATATTTTAAAAATGTTTTTTCTTTCAAGGATTTTTTTTATGGGATGGATTTTTTTGTCTTGGCGTACCATTTTTGTTTTGAAAAATTTTTATAACAGTTCAGAAGACCAAGAAATAACCGTCATTTGACGGTTTTGTGACGTCATTTTTTTGCCTATTTGGTCGAAGTAAAAATGACGGTCATTTCGACAAGCGTCATGTGACGGTCCAAACGGTTTTGTGACGGTTAAATGACCGTCACAAAACCGATCTTCGTCGATTAATCGACGTACGGTGTTGTTTTTTTTATGAAACATCGACTAAAAAAAATCGAATATCAACCATCGGTATTTTATCATCACTACTATACCGACCGATAACTCAACATCCTAAGGCCTTGGGTCCTCGTTGTAATTGGTCATTTCTTGTGGCCTCGCTGCCTGCGTTTTGAACGCGATAAATTTATACTCCACATTTTCTATTGACCATTTTATGGGTCATTTTCGATTGATTCGAATGACTTTTTATTTTTTGAAAATGACCGACATTGAACATCACAGAATTATATAGATATGAAAATACCGGTATTTTTATTTTTGGTAAAATAACAATGAAACTACCGTACCTTTACCGTCTTTTATCCACATTTTTTTTCTACAATCTTTGTGTTGTGAAAATACGGTCACGAAAAATGCTCGTAAGTTTGACCGGTTACAAATTTTTGTTTGTGAATTCACCATAAAAAATGGTAAACTATATAGTTGTGAAATAACCGGTAACGAATTTTTTGGTAAAATTACAGCAACGTTGTTTCGTAAATTCACCGTATCTTGACGAGAAATCTTAATCACTGAGAGACTATATGACTTTATTACCGATGTCGTAAATTTAACACCGGTCACATACCGTTTTTTAATCGTAAAATTACTGGTCATGTATACCGCTCACGTCTCTAGTCCGAACCGCATCGTGCACAGCGCGAAACGCGACCTCCGAACGGTACCGTGCGGAGCGCGAAGTGCGACGTCCGGATGGCATCGTGCAGAGCGCAAAGCGCGACTTCCGGACGGCACGGTGCGGAGCGCGAAGCGCGACGTCCGAACGCCACCGTGTAGAGCGCGAAGCGCGACTTTCGAACGGCATCGTGCGGAGCGCGAAGCGCGACGTCCATACGACCCCCTGCGGAGCGCGGAGCGCGACGACCGCGTGAGTGCCTTAAAATGACACCAGGGAAAAATGTCCCGAAGGGACATTTTTGCCGCAGGGTCATTTTCGGGGGGTTTGGGGGGCGGAGCCCTCCAACAACAACCCGGCGCCCCGCAGGGGCGACCGGGTTGCTTGTTTCTCTTGATGTTTCATAAATAAACCACATCGAACGTCGATTAATCGATTTAAGGGAACATCGAAAATAATATTTATTATATTATTATTATTTATTATTTATTACCTTATTATTTATTATAAAAAAATCAATTATTTGAAAAAATAATAAAATGCTAACAAAAAATCGCATAAAAAAAAATCTTTCTAACAAAAAATCTCATAAAAAATCTCTTGCAACCAAAAAATCTTATTAAAAATCCCTTGCAAACAAAAAATAACTTACAAAAAAATTAATGCGAATCTCAATATATTAGCCAAGACATAAAAAAATATATGTGTTTATCTAAACAAACCAAAACCAAACCAAATGCCAACCAAACCAAACCAAATGCCAACCAAACCAAACCAAACCAAACCAAACCAAACCAAACCAAATAAACCAAACCAACAAAACCAAACCAAATAAACCAAACCAACCAAACCAAACCAAATAAACCAAACCAACCAAATTAAACCAAATCTAATGTTTGTCTTAAAAAAAACTTGGCGTGCCAGCGTTTTGCATCATTAATTGGCATTTACGGAACAAAAAGTGTTCCTTTAATTCTTGCTAAAACTTTACGCTTCGGTAAAAATTAACAGTTCAGCCGATTGATTTCAAATCTTGGGGGGTCGTTGGGCATGTAATGAACTCAAGAAAAACCTAGAAACATGAGTCATTTTCGCAATATCTGCCAAGTTGACGTGAATTTTCCAAAACAGGAAAAAGATCATTTTTTTGTTCTTTTTCAAATAAATATTAAGGTTAAAAAAAAAGAAAATCTCCAAGGTATCAGTTGGTACGTTTAGAGCATTTCTTCCAGTTTACAAAACATACCTTTGGTTCGCCGTGCCGTGGTTCATGAGATATTGATGATCTACGGAAAAAGCTCCTTTTTTCTTTAAATGCCAATATGTCAGCGACGAATGGTCGTACAGAGGTCAAACACCCACCATTTAAAAGCTAAAGAATCAAGCTAAATGACCCCAGTATTAATAAAGCCACAACAATTTTTTTAAGCCCGTCTACGGATTTAAAAAACACAAAAATTTTGAAAATTTTTTTTTCGCGCTATTCCTTACGCTCATGCTGAGCATGTTGCTTTACGACAAAATTACCGGTAAGATTCTTAAACTAGAGATTTCAAGCTTCAAGGAGGGAGAGCAGCGGGTGAGCAAGGGGTGAGCAAGGGGTGAGCAAGGGGAGAGCAGGCGAAGATCGTTCTAATTTTTACGATATTTAACCGGTCATTACTCCGGCCGGTCAGTCATCACGACCTAAATTCGTGCACAAAATTAGAAATTTCGTGCCCGAGCTCCGAGCGAACAGTTGATCATCGCCTACTCGGACGCACACAGCCGCGACAGCCGTGACAGCCGCGCGGCACTGCGCGGCAACTTCGCGCGAAACTGAGATCGCGAAAAAAAAAGACTGACGGCACTCGGGGCTTACGACGCTCTGCATCTGTGTGAGTCCGACGCACCCCTCACCGACAGGCAAACTTCAATCGGCTGCCATTTCCACATTTTTGCGATTTCAGAGCTGGAATTTCACAGGCGCACTCGGGTGGGCACCAGCTACCACCCTGCCTTTGGAGCTTCTCCAGTTTTGTTACACCCTGTATGTCGCAATAAACTCGCCAAGCTATGTTCTCAGTAAACACGCACAATCGGCTTGGTCGCTATTATATATTATTTCGTTAAAAATACCATTGGAATTCTCGAAAAAGGCTAATTGCTGAGTATGAGAAAATCGTAACTTTAGAATTATCTCCGTGTAATCTTCCTCTCAGTTCGTGTCATACTGATGTACGCAAAGTACTTTTCGTAGCTTCCTTCAGCAAGGCTTGCTAAATATTTCATGCTTTAAAATTGATTAAAAGTCATATTTCAATCACTCTTCAATGAATAAATATTGCTGGTCGATAGTAATTAATTAAAAGTTACCAATACTAAACTTTCTCTGAATTTTATTAATAAGTGGAAGTCAGTAGTGGTCCCGTCCTTATTCCAACGGACTATGTACGGAAGCAAAACGCTGGCACGCCAAGTTTTTTTTAAGACAAACATTAGATTTGGTTTAATTTGGTTGGTTTGGTTTATTTGGTTTGGTTTGGTTGGTTTGGTTTATTTGGTTTGGTTTTGTTGATTTGGTTTATTTGGTTTGGTTTTGTTGGTTTGGTTTATTTGGTTTGGTTTGGTTTGGTTGGCATTTGGTTCGGTTTTGGTTTGTTTAGATAAACATATATATTTTTTTATGTCTTGGCTAATATATTGAGATTGGCATTAATTTTTTTGTAAGTTATTTTTCGTTTGCAAGAGATTTTTTAATAAAATTTTTTGGTTGCAAGAGATTTTTTTATGAGATTTTTTGATAGCAAGAAATTGTTTTATGCGTTTTTTTGTTATCAAGATTTTTTTTTTTAGATTTTTTGTTAGCAAGAGATTTTTTTATGGGATGGCTACACGTTTAAGTTTTGGCGTCACATTTTTGTTTTGAAAAAACATTTTTGTGGGATTTCATTTTTTTTTTTTGAAAATACAAATTAGCGTTGTATTGTATACATATAATAAATCAATATTCAAGCCGTTTTTCTTTTTTGTTCCCGTTCTAAAAATAATACATGCGCGTCTTTAGCATTGCGAGGCCAATTTTGCTGTTTAACTGTTAAATTGTTGACAAACATCCATGTAGTGCCCTTACCTCGCACCATTGTTGTATACCGTATCTCTTCATTTTCAAGATGTCGGAATATTCCACTCATAACCTTATAACTATGATCATTGACTTTTACCGAAGACGTGGATACTGCTTTAATGTTAATCTTCATTCCTTTTTTTTCTTTATCATCATATATGGGTAATTGAACAATCAATACTTGCTTTGTCAATCCAACTGTTGCAGTTACAAGCAAAGATACAGTGCCGCATTCCTTGCAAGATCCATCTGAACTCCTCTATTTTAATAAATTATAATCAAATATATCCTTCAACGTTGGTGTTTTGTTCTTTAAACTTGTTGGTAATTCGAATGCTAGAATATCATTCGACGAATTGATATCAGTCTTCGTATAACCACAAGAGGGGCACCGCTGTTTTGTGGTAAGTTTGTGTTCTGCGACGCTGCGAAAAGCAGATACTTTTTCGAGTAGCGATCTCATAAAGAAAATAATATTATGTTGATTTATATCGGTATAGTTAACAAGATTACGACTTGCAAATTCACGTACTGTGAATGTATTTGTAGCAGCTTCATCATTTGACGTATATGTCTCAATAAAAGATTTCAAGGCATTCGTTATCTTATCACGAAGAATCGCGTCTTTGATAGAAGAACAATGTATTATACACTGCAAGACACAATTAACGTAACTCGATACACCATCATTATTAGGAAGTCCTCTTATTCTCGTGTGAAATGGAAGAGGTTTATCATCTTTATTAACTTGACAGTTTAAAATATCTTTATGAATAGCCCAAACAGTATCCCCTATGTTAGGACCTCGAGTTTTGACAATATCAATAGTCATAAGGTCAGGTCTGTATTTTCTTCGTAACCTATTGTATTCTATTATAGCCTTTTCATTTGCTTTTACCGCCGCCGGATCATAATTAATAATATGTAATCCTTGCAACGTTGTTATTCGTGAAAATGCAACATAAATTTGTCCACAACTAAATGTAGAATTGCCCGCTTCTACAAGGGCATTCTGTAAGCTTAAGCCTTGGCTTTTATGAATTGTTATACCATAGCTGAGACATATCGGGAATTGTTTTCTTATGACAAATACCCTGTCCATTATTTCGAATTTTACACTCAAACGTTCTAATATATATTCTTGTCCGTTCGGCAGTAAAATTGTTATACTTTCGACATCGTTTGTGTCAATGGCCCGTCTGATCGACACAATTGTAGCAATTGTTCCATTGACAAGACCTAAAGTAACATCAATATTTCTTCTTATCATAATCTGAGCGCCCACTTTTACAGTTATGATCTTCGCCAATCGAGCTGTTCGTGAACTATCTTCCTCATCGCTAAGCGAGATTTTTGAAACTTTATTCTTCATGTAAGGTACACAGTCGATTAAATCGCGAGCAATAAGCGTTATTTCTTCGGATGGAATACGTGATAACGTTGCAGCATTTAAGGCGTCACACTGAGCACAAGTGGGCAGTAAGCACACAGTATCTGATGGCAAGTTACCAAGGTAGTCGCATAGTTCGCGTAATCGGCCGTCGATAGTTGTTTCAATAAACTGCATTTTTCGTGTTTCCAAAATTGCCGTGTCAGAAGTATTGACCACTCCTATTCGAATTCGGGATAACATATCTCGATACGAAATATCGCCTTTTTGACGCATGTTAATTGTTAATTCATCATAGTTGAAAAGTGCACACCACAGATCAACGGCTCCTAATGCTCCTATTAATTTCTCAACTTGTCCATCACATAACATAACGAAGGGGGGATTTTCGTGCACAGGCGGAAGTTGCAATAAATCGCCAAAGAGAATGATGTGTTTCCGGCCAAACCAACCATCGTCTAATTCTCCAGTGTTAAATATTTCAGTTAATCGCAGGTGAATGTACATTAATGTAACGTTTGAAATCATGGAAACTTCGTCAATGATTATTAAAGTCGTATTTCTCATTTCATCACGCAATAATTTCAAGACACCGTCGGAAAGTTCTCGGTATTTGGGTGTGCAACCATGCTCAACCGGAAATTGGAATAAACGGTGAATCGTGATCCCATCGATATTAAATGCTGCAATGCCAGTTGGTGCAGCTACCGCTGTACTTTTTCCAAGAGTTTTTTTAACCCAACATCGTAATGTTTTTATTAAAAAACTTTTTCCCGTACCTCCTTCTCCACTAACGCACAGTCTCCGAAGACATGCCACCAGTAACTTTGTCAAATACTCGTTTCTGATCAATATTGAATTCTGCAATCATTTGCGAAAGATGCTCTAGATCTAGATCTAATTTAGCACCCATGACTTTCACGTCTATCATTGCATCTTCTGCTTCTTTGGGTACACATTTTAATACTGCATCCCCACCAGAAGTGATACTTTCCTCTGTATTTTCTACCATTTTTTCTCAACTTGTTCATTCACATAATCTATTCCTCGTTGTATCTCATCTAATTTTTCGTAATAACGATAAGCATCTTCTAACTGTGACTTCAACGACAAGAATGCATCGGCGTATGTATCGCACCTATTTCTCAACTCGTCAGTATCCCTCCATGGCTTAAACAATAACAGTATTGCAAAATAATAGTTTTCAGGTTGTGTGTGAACATTGTACATGTAGTGATTTATGAGATATGGTCGGAATCGCTTCTTCATATACGTGGATTCACCAATTTTATGCACTTCGAAAGCCATTTTAGGTATGGTTTTTGTAATATCGTACCATCTTGTGAAATCATGGAGACCAGGGAATCTAAACTTTCCGGCCTCGCAGGGTAATAATTGTCGATCAACGCAGGACAGAACAAATCTGTCGAGTCAGCGTCCAATAATTCAATTTCTGTGCGAGCTTTTAATTTCCGATTTCTTATTTTATTGACATCGAGCCACCTTATAGTAGTCCACTGGTCAGTTCCATACAATGGCATACCCAAAAGAGTATCAGAAGCTTCAAGAGCACCGCACTCCCTATTCTTCAACATTCGCATTCCCATGTTTCAAAGACAGGAGCGCACTGTTTTTGTTGAATCTTCCACGTTAAATAAGTCTGACACAATAGACTTTTCCGCTTTGGTTTGGTACTTAGTTATATACGCTGTCAAAATGGTCGATACCTCACCAATAAACTGTATATCCATGTTTCCTTCCCAAACGCAAAGAATAGCTGGATTGTAATCATTAACTGAAGCTTCGGCTGAACTGCGAGGCAAATCATAAAGCCTACTTCTTGTTTTCAATCGCCTTCTACCTGCAATGGCCACAGCGACATCTCTGATTTGTATTGTTTTCGTGAGTGGTCGTGGATGACCGGACTTACATCGTCGACTGTAACCAGTTTTGGTTTTTTTAGCTCGTAAACAGTAATTATTGTGGCGGTGCTTCTGATGAGCGTTTACACGTCCATATAATTTTGGGGAAACATTTTTATCTGGCATCCTGCATGTGTCATACTTCAAAATAAATGTTGCGATTTCCTCCGTTGTCGATTTGCCGATTACCGGAGCGTCTTTGATACAAATCAAAATGTGGAAATGTTGTGCACCCCTAGACTGATACTCTCGTCGATAAAAGTAGTGATCAACTTCTCCGATAGGATTATCGGGTGACAAAATAAAGTCAAGCACGGCTTTGAACTTTATATCGATAAATCTAACAAGCAACCCGGTCGCCCCTGCGGGGCGCCGGGTTGTTGTTGGAGGGCTTCGCCCCCCAAATCCCCGTTGGGGGGCTCCGCCCCCCAAACCCCCATTGAGGGGCTCCGCCCCCCGAGCCCGCATTGGGGGGCTCCGCCCCCCAAACCCCCATTGGGGGGCTCCGCCCCCCAAACCCCCCGAAAATGACCCTGCGGCTAAAATGTCCCCTCGGGACATTTTTCCCTGGAGTCATTTTAAGGCACTCACGCGGTCGTCGCGCTCCGCGCTCCGCAGGGGGTCGTTTGGACGTCGCGCTTCGCGCTCCGCACCGTGCCGTCTGGACGTCGCGATTTGCCCTCTGCACGATGCCATCCGGACGTCGCACTTCGCGCTCCGCACGGTACCGTTCGGAGGTCGCGTTTCGCGCTGTGCACGTTGCGGTTCGGACTAGAGACGTGAGCGGTATACATGACCAGTAATTTTACGATTAAAAACCGGTATGTGACCGGTGTTAAATTTACGACATCGGTAATAAAGTCATATAGTCTCTTAGTGATTAAGAATTCTCGTCAAGTTACGGTGAATTTACGAAACAACGTTGCTGTAATTTTACCAAAAAATTCGTTACCGGTTATTTCACAACTATATAGACGCAGTTTACCATTTTTTATGGTGAGTTCACCAACAAAAATTTGTAACCAGTCAAACTTACGAGCATTTTTCGTGACCGTATTTTCACAACACAAAGATTGTAGAAAAAAAAATGTGGATAAAAGACGGTACGGTAGTTTCATTGTTATTTTACCAAAAATAAAAATACCGGTATTTTCATATCTATATAATTCTGTGATGTTCAATGTCGGTCATTTTCAAAAAATAAAAAGTCATTCGAATCAATAGAAAATGACCCATAAAATGGTCAATAGAAAATGTGGAGTGTAAATTTATCGCGTTCAAAACGCAGGCAGCGAGGCCACAAGAAATGACCAATTACAACGAGGACCCAAAGCCCTAGGATGTTGAGTTATCGGTCGGTATAGTAGTGATGATAAAATACCGACGGTTGATATTCGATTTTTTTTAGTCGATATTTCATAAAAAACAACACCAAACGTCGATTAATCGACGAAGATCGGTTTTGTGACGGTCATTTGACCGTCACAAAACCGTTTGGACCGTCACATGACGCTTGTCGAAGAGACCGTCATTTTTACTTCGACCAAATAGGCAAAAAAATGACGTCACAAAACCGTCAAATGACGGTTATTTCTTGGTCTTCTGAACTGTTATAAAAATTACCGTTATTTCAAATCTCTATGTGTGTCAATCAAAATGAGGTAAAAAAACACGGTGTCTCCAGTAAAAGAGTCTTGAAGCGTCTCGTGTCGGTCGGTAAGGTAGGTTTTGTCTACACTGGAACCTCTTATAGCGCACACCCTCATAGCGTACATTGGGAAACGTATCAGCGCTGTGATTGGATGATTTCGCGAGAGAGAGTGAGAGGCACGAACGTTTCGCGTGCCTGATTGGCTCTTCACTTAGCGTACATGTCCCCGCATTTCGAACGCTATGAGAGGTTCCACGGTACTTGGACTTGTCTCGAGACTAGAGATGTGGAATTACCGTAAAATCCTGGAGCGGTAAACTTACCAAAAAATTACCGTATTTTTACCGTAAAATGACGTCATTTTTTTTTCGCGCAATCAGGTGTTGTGGAATTACCGTCACAAATTTTTTCGATAAACATACCGTAAAAATATGGTAAATCCAACTATTTAGATGTGTAATTACTGGTCATTTTTCTTTTTGGTAAATTTACGGTCACAAAAAAGTATGACTGGCCATTTACAACTAGATAGGTGAACAGCTCGCAATTTTTTTTTTAATGTATTATTATGAAATGCTGTATTCAAAGATAATTAATTATTTATTTATTGTTTGCACGTTTATCGAATACATATCTTATTGTTCAATTACAAATTTATGGAAAGATAATTGTATATAAAGTTTTTTATTAGGCCACACGCACGCCACAGCTATGAAATTTCAAATCACCACGACCATATGATTTTGTGACCGATGTGGTCATTTTGGAAACGAGCTCTATAAAGTTGACCATACAACTTCAAGGAAAAAATTAAAAAAAATACTGCTCGATTGGTGGTCGTTTGGTGATGATTGGTAAATCAATTTCATCGTTTGGAAATCAATTGTTTAATTACAATAATTAAAAAACTAAAAAAGTCCCAAAGTTAGCCAAACATTTTTTTTTTATTCAAATCGACTCTAATAGGGCTCATTCAATGCGGAATCGTTTGGCGGTTACCAATAACGCAATTAAAACATTTGGAGATCCTTAGTTTTTGAGAGAAACTCATACAATGAAATTCCAGTCGACAGAGCCGGATGAAAACATGAGGACAAAGATTTATGGTCGGTAAAGCAGGTATTTTTGTCAAAAACGCTAGCCGGTGTTTTTCTAATGCACTTTCGTCGGCACCGTCGCGGATATTTCGGCTACGTCGCCATGTTGTTTACAATCGCGTAAATAGAAGGAAGTTGAATAACAGCCTAAAAAAAGGAGTCTTGCAAATCGGTTCAAAAATACCTGCCTTACCAACCATAAACGTTTGTCCACATGTTTTCATCCGTCTGTGTCGACTGGAATTTTATTTGATTAGTTTCTCTCGAAAACTAAGGATCTCCAAATGTTTTAATTGCGTTATTCGAAACCGCCAAACGATACCGCATTGAATGAGCTCTATTAGAGTCGATTTGAATAAAAAAAAAATGTTTGGCTAACTTTGGGACTTTTTTATTTTATTAATTATTGTAATGAAACAATTGATCTCCAAACGATGAAATTGATCTACCAATTACCACCAAACGACCACCAATCGACTAGTATTTTTTATTTATTTTTTTACCGACCGTAAACCTTTGTCCACATGTTTTCGTCCGGCTCTTTCGACTGGAATTTCATTGTATCAGTTTCTCTCGAAAACTAAGGATCTCCAAATGTTTTAATTGCGTTATTCGTAACCGCCAAACGATTCCGCATCGAATGAGCCCTATTAGAGTCGATTTGAATAAAAAAAAATGTTTGGCTAACTTTGGGACTTTATTAGTTTTTAGGCACTCACGTTTTAAAAAAACGCACCAAGAGTGCCTATTGAATTCGCTGTCCAAGGGTGTAAATACGTTTTTTAAGGAAAATGTTAATATAATTTTATTTTATCCACTACTTTTTAGTTCACATTTCTTAAGCATGCTAAAATTCATATTCTTGACATAAAATAATAAGGAATTTGCATTACTAAAGACATTTTTTCCTTCAGACAAGATTTTGTGTTACCCGGACGTCCGTATCACTTAGTGGCTCTGGACTGAACAGAGCGAACAAGTTGAAATTTGGAATATTTCTTAGTCTAGCACTGGGAAGTATGCCCATGAAGTGTGTTAATTTTCCAATCATTTTATACAGGAGTTCACTTGAAGAAATTTGGCACTTTTGGTCGTCAAGTTGTATACTGTAACGTAACGGCATACCCCCGACCAAGATTTTAAAATCGGCCGTTCGTACAGCCGCTCGGCATGTAAACAAGCCGAGCGGGCGGACAAGCCGTTGGCTCGGCCGCGTCACCAACGGTCCACGCGCAACGTTGGTCGAATTCGGCCTATATAAGCGCGCTGCGCGAGGACCCGATACTTCACTTCAATTCCAACTTTCCTACCGAAAGCATCTCCTACTATTTGTGAGCGTCATATTCCTGTGATCCTCGCAAATCCTCTGAGCAAAGCCCAGGCTCATTTAGTTATAGTTTCCGATCTTGTGCCCCGATATTGCATCGGCCCACAAGATTCCTCTGAGCATAGCCCAGGCTCATTTAGTTCATTAAGATTCCTCCTAATTCTTTTTGTCCTGCGATATTGTATCGCCCGACAAAAATTCCTCCACCTTATTTTGTGTCCTGCGATATTGTATCGCCCGACAGAAAAATCCATCTCTTGTCCTGCAATATTGCTTTGCCCGACAAAATTCCTTATAATTCTTCTCGTCCTGCGATATTGTATCGCCCGACAAAAAATCCTCCTTCTTTATTTTGTCCTGCAATATTGTATTGCCCGACAAAATTCCTCATATTTCTTTTGTCCTGCGATATTGTATCGCCCGACATAAAATCCGGCTTCGACATTTTGTCCTGCAATATTGTATTGCCCGACAAAAAACTTTTCCCTTTTTCACTTTTCCTGCCCTGCGATATTGCATCACCCGGCACTGAAAATCCTCCTCCCCCTCCGCCCTGCGATATCGTATCGCCCGGCAAAAGAACCAGCATCCTTAAAATTATCTGCGCTGCGATATTGTATCGCCCCGCAAATAATCCCAAACCGATCTCAGTTCCGAGAAACCTCTGACCCGCATTACCCCACTATTTCTCGATCACCGATACTCTATTCCATAATCATAACAATCCGGTTTGTCTCGCTGCCCTATTTAAAGTCCTGACCACGGTTAACATCATCCAAGACACACGCATCCTTAATCCCACCCACGCACGTAAACAAACCTTTAAATAAACTCCTCAACTTGCGCACGGGCTGGAGTATCGTACTCCCCTCCGTCCGCGTCTACCAAAGAACTACGCACGTGTCACGATGCCAGCCATCTCTTAATAATGCACAGAGTTAATTGTTAATAACAATCTTTTGTTAAATAAAAGATTGATAGAAAATCAAAGCTCGCGCAGTGGAGTCCTCGCTCAGACGAAATAGAATATTCGGACGGGCCGTCGCCGGCCTATACGCCGTGTTACGTCATAGGCGGCTTACCTCGGGCGCGGAACCATAGGGCAATAAAAGGATTAACTCGAGAAATTCTCCGAATCGGCCGAAATAAAGTCCCGAATATCGAGCAGCGAAATTATAATAATTTCAAGCTCGTCTCGTCGCGCGCTCGTGCATCTAATTCTCGTGCAATTGCCGTCTTTATTTCAACGACTCGTTTGTCATCCTTATCGTCCTAACTTGTACAACAAACTCCACGATCTTCACACAACCAATTTATAAAAATCGCATCTCAATCGATCCCACAGTTCCGTCAAAATAATTAATTTTCCCCGATTGACAATTTACAACGTAACTCTTATTCATCCACCCACTTCAACACCTCTACGAATTCCCTGTCTCCAGTGATGAACCAGGCACCAGGTCTTCGGATGAGAGTGTTATCTGAGGCGACTTCCTAACCCCCAAACAAATTGCGTACTCAGGTCCTGCACATGAACTCTGTTCTAAAAAAATTCAACCTCATCGCGGTAAAATCAAAATGACCCATACGCGAAACGTTTCAATACGGGTCTCAATCTTGGCCATCGATGGAAGAATTTGGCTGAAACTTGCTGCATAATTCTAATTCAACTTAATCTTGATGCACTTTTTTTAGTTTTTTTCTTACACACTTTTTAAGTGGTGAATACCTAAGACACTCAAATCATTAAATTGAAAATTGTGTCCGGCTGTCAGTCTTCGCAGTCAATAAAGTAATTTGACTAAAACTTGCAGCGTTCTCATATTTTACCTTAATTCAAATGTATCTTTTCTCATATTAGCCCTTAGATCATTTTAGAATGATGATTACCTACCATAATAGAATCAAAATATTCAATTTTAATTAATTTCACAATTATGATAACAATAATATTTTTCTCTTCAAAATAATTATCCGCTGTACATTCCACATATTATAATGTCAAAATAATTGATTCCGAAATGATTTTTCAATTTTTATATTTATTAATTGCACTGATACAGTTTTATTGTATTATTAATTCATAATTAATATACCAAACTGAAATATGAGTATAAACATAACCTAAACACAAAATTCGTAAAACATATTGACACCTTCTCTACGGAACTATATATGTTTGAAATGTATATTTTTCATTAAATTATTCGTTATTTTATATTCACTGGCACTCATAACTGTATTCACTATTTATTGTCTGGTTTCGTCTGTAAATTTTCACTTGTCACTGCTAATGTTTTTGTCAATTTTATTTACTCATTGTAAATCATCACGCAATTACCATATAACACCTGCATTCATGATTTTATTGATTTCTAACATTTTTTTACACTCAATTATAAAATTAATTAACTACTATAAAAAAATAGAACCCAACAAATTCAGGTGTTTCACGATTGTCACCTGATTCATAATTCACGCCGCGACCGCAATCGCGCTGACGGCTTGCCGTCACTCGACCAAAAAATACGATTGCCGAACGTACTAAACGCGCGAATTTATAAATGCCGATTGACCGTTCACCCGAATGAGAAAAGATCCGACGAGTCATAATACCGAAATATTTATTAGCCGAACGGTGAAAACGCCGAAAAGTTTTTATGCCGAACGGATGAAAATACAGAATTTCATTTCAACAGAATTGTAATGTTCCCGAATGCACCATTTGCCTGAATGTATCGAACACTCGAAAGTCCGTTCTCCCGAATGGGATTTTGACAGAAAATATTTTTCACTTAAGTAGAGTTCTTCATTACCGACACATGCTTCTAACCATGTCGGTATATTGGAGTTCTAGAATTCGATCTATAGTCGCCTCGTCCACAGATAGCTTTCGTCTCTTAATAAGCTTAATAATCATTACATCATGTGGATATCGACTGGTAAATATTAAGGGGCTGCTGGAATAGATTTTTTTACCGACTGGTCGGTAAAAAAGTACGGTTTCGTAGTTTACGGTTTACGTCGTTATTGTATTACAAAAATGTCTCAAATTGCACAGGATTATAATATCAACATAGGCGCATCAGCGTAGACTCGAATTTTGGGTGAAAACGCTTGAAAAACAAAGAAAATCGTAAATTTGTAAGTCTATCGAAAACCAATATGGCCGCTAGAACTGTCAACTGTCACCTTTTTCGTATTATATAAATATTTCCAGGAATCCCATACGAAAAACGAGAATCTACGCCGATGCGCTTACATTGATATAATAATCTTGTGCAATTTAAGACATTTTTGTAATACAATAACGACGTAAACCATAAACTACGAAACCGTACTTTTTTACCGACCAGTCGGGAAAAAAATCTACTCCAGCAGCCCCTTAAGAGGCGAAAACTATCTGTAAACGAGGCGGCTATAGATTGAACTCTAGAGAACTCCAATATACCGACACAGTTAGCTGCATGTGTCGGTAATGAAGAACTCTACTTAGGTGAACAAGTGAATATTTTTCCACTGCGTACTAGTTACCGCTCACAGCTCCAGTCTGAACGATACTGTGCGGAGCGCGTAGCGCGACGCCCAAACGGCACTGAGCGGAGCGCGTAGCGCGACGCCCGAACGGCACTGAGCGGAGCGCGTAGCGCGACGCCCAAACGGCACTGAGCGGAGCGCGTAGCGCGACGCCCGAACGGCACTGAGCGGAGCGCGTAGCGCGACGCCCGAACGGCACTGAGCGGAGCGCGAAGCGCGACGCCCGAACGGCACTGAGCGGAGCGCGAAGCGCGACGACCGAACGGCCTCCCCTGCGGAGCGCGTAGCGCGACGACCGCGTGAGTGCCTTAAAATGACACCAGGGAAAAATGTCCCGAAGGGACATTTTTGCCGCAGGGTCATTTTCGGGTGGTTTGGGGGGCGGAGCCCCCCAACAACAGCCCGGCGCCCCGCAGGGGCGACCGGGTTGCTTGTTTAATTATTGTAATTAAACAATTGATCTCCAAATGATGAAATTGATTTACCAGTCATCACCAAACGACCAGTATTTTTTTAAAATTTTTTCCTTAAAGTTGTATGGTCAACTTTATAGAGCTTTGGAAACGGTCACGTACCGTATTTTTACGGTAAAAATACCGTAAACCGGTCCCATTTACTGCTTACATCTCTAATTTTAACCTGATCAAGAGACGCGGTAGCGTCTCGAGATATGGACATTTACCTACTTTACTGACCGAAGACGAGACGCTCCAAGACTAGAGATGTGGAATTACCGTAAAATCCTGAAGCGGTAAACTTACCAAAAAGTTACCGTATTTTTACCGTAAAATGCTGTCATTTTTTTTTTCGCGCAATCAGGTGTTGTGTTTACGTTATTAATTAACTATCAAACGATTCCGCATCGATTGCGAGCCAATTTAATTGAATTCGGCTAAAAACATGCATTGCAGGTTATGTTGCTCGGTGGCTGCTGCGCGTAAAGCGCGTACAGCTTTCTACATGATATTTTCCGAGAATCCGTGGACTATCAATCGCTATCAAACGTTATTAATTAACTATCAAACGATGCCGCATCGATTGCGAGCCAATTTAATTGAATTTGGCTAAAAACATGCATTGCAGGTTATGTTGCTCGGCGGCTGCGGCGTGTAAAGCGCGTACAGCTTTCTATACATGATATTTTCAGAGAATCTGTGGACTATCAATCGCTATCAAACGCTAATGATGAATTATCAAACGATTCCGCATTGATTGCATACGAATTTCGTTTATTTTAGCGAAAAATCAAAATCGGCGGTCATATTACCTGTTGACCAGTTAATATGTCCGGCGGTAATATGATCGGCTGACCCCGTCATGTGACAGCTGATGACAAACTTCGGTTTTTATTTTTTTTCTGTCGAACCGTGGACTACCAAACGTTTTTATTGATGAATTCGTAACTATCAAACGATTCCGCATCGATTAAGCCCTAAAAGAAGTCATTTCGGCAGAAAATAAAAAAAATGCAGCCAACTTCAGGATAAATTTTGTTTTTGATATTATAAAAAAACTAATTACTATCAATCATTGATATTAGGCTATCAATCAATATCAAACGACTATCAATCGATATCAATTAGTTAGAAATCGAAAGGCCAAAGTGTGCCGGCGAACTTCACGGAGGTGTTTGACATTTCATTTCTGTCAAAAAACAAATGTGATGTTTCCCATCTAGGTGTACACCGTAACGTTTCAGACTGAAGCTCGCCGTGAACCCGCGTGCGCCAAATGTCCCTAGACTGACACTACCGATATAGCCGAACAAACGTCAGTTCACATTAGACGTGTCAGAGGTGAAAAACGGATTCGCGGAAGCGCATAGCAATAACCTCCACTTTCTCATCCGAAAGCGAAGAATTACTATGCATCGGGTTGTAATGTGTAACCGTGGATTTTTATTTCCGCGCTTACCTTCGCCCTATCCGTCCAATCACCGTCACCCAAGAGCTGTTGGGCGCCAGCTAATTTTTATTTGCCGCGAAATTAGCAAAACGCGCCGCAAAACGTAATCCAAACGAAACTAAAACGGAACTTAATGGCTCGGGTGATTGAACAGACGGTTTACGGTACACCACGGGTCGCTCAGTGTGCAAGGTTATGGAGAGAGGGCATGGGTGGCCAAGTGACGGACGGGTACGTCACCCAAAAAATAAAAACGCAACGCTAAAATTATAGGTTTAACAGACGTTCTTTAATGAGTGGGGGGGGGGGGGGGTTCCCTCCCCAATGAAAACTCGGATTATACAAGTACGTAAATTATAACATTTCCGTAACGCAGGAAAGAATACGCGGAAAGAACCGAGAGCTCGTGAATGGAGCGGTAACGTGGCGGTAACGTAGCGGTAACGAGACATAATCGGCGGTAACTTACAACAACCTGGAAAAGCGAGAAAGAAACGGCGTTAACAGAGCGATAACGTCGAGAGCAAAACGATAACGCAGCGAAAGGAACGATAGCGGCACGATAACGTAGCAAAAGGAGCGATAGCAGAACGGTAACGTAGCAAACTGAACGAGAGCAAAACGGTAGCGTGGCAAAAGGAGCGATAGCAGGACGATAACGTAGTAATCGGAACGAGAGCAAAACGATAGCGTAGCAAACGGAACGAGAGCAAAGCGGTAACGTGGCAAACAGAACGAGAGCGAAGCGATAACGTAGCAAACAGAACGAGAGCAAAGCGATAACGTAATGCGTCGAACGAGAACATGGCCGTCGGCGCGGCCGAAGCCGCGCCGAGAGCGCGAGAACACGAGAGCGCTCAACCAAACCTGCTGGTCCGGCGGCCGAGAGCAGAGAGAGAGTCCGCGTGGGGCGAGAGCACCGCGGGAGCCGCGAGCATGCGCGCTGAGTCTTTCCCCCCACGCTACCTCGGAACCGTGATCGCCGCGGAGCGGTAAACGTACTACCTGGTACAAAAATGTAGCGCAACTGGGAATTTTACCGAGGCGATGTTCGCTCGGTCAAGTGCCCGAGTCAGCGCGGCGGTTCTCAACCAAATCTGTTCTCCGGGGCGAGTGAGAAACCCAATAAACGAGACCAATTCAAATGCGAAAACTACAAACGGAACCGAAAAGCGATCTGGCGATCCGCAGTAGTTAAACGATCGCGAGTTTACTACTGCGGCCTTCCAACAAAAACGTAACCGAACCCAATGTCTTTCTCACCCACCCACGTCAGTGGAGCGTCGGAATTTCACCGATCCTTCACAGTAAATGGTCGATGCACCCGAGAGGAATCCACCGAGTGCGTCGGGTAGCCGCTGTGTTGGCTCTAGTCCACGACGAACTCGGTGACCTTATCGCGAGATCGTCACCATTTCTACTCACGAGAGCTCTAATACCGGATCGTAAAACTAATTTTCGGTAGCTCAAGCGGTAACTATTACAAAATAAACGCGATAACATAATCGAGAGCGGATAATATAAAGGAAGACGAGAAAATCCGGAGTCGCTGATCCCGACGACGCTGCAAAATCAAAGGGCCGCCCTCGGTGTTCGGTGGCTGTGATTTTGGGGCGAGGAATTTTAGAATTCCCGTCACAACTCCCCCCTCCATGACGGTTCCCTATCGGATTTCGCTGATAAAGGGTCGTTGAAGGTTGGGCGGACCTGAAACACAAAGAAAACTCGGACCCACACCCCAAATATTTTCCCCAAAAATAAACAATCGGTTACGGTAGCTCAAAATATATCCTTTATTTCGCCTGGTGGCATGGTCGGGCGATAACATTTTTAATGACTCTTAGTCCTAAGATTCTGTATCTTAATCAGTCTGCGCCGAGGCGCTCACAGTGGTGTTTTCCGGCCACTAGGCGGGAAGCTAACTTAAGGTTAGGGCTCAATAGAAGCCAGGAACTGGTATTTAGGCTCACATTGATAGCCGTGATGGCAGTACGATGGTACATCGGTAACTCTCTTATTTACTAAATTGCGATAACTCTTAAGGTACTCGTGGTCTTACACGCGTCTTTGGCCGTTACGTCGTATCAGTCAGGACTTCCGGCGGGGCTTTTCCCCGTTCGTCCAAAAAAAAAAGGAAACTCAGATATCAAACGGAAAAAAAGTAACCGGGCGGACTTACGCCGCGAGGTCCCGCAGGACCCAAAAAAAAAGAAAAATAAAACGAAACAAAAATTGACCAAGAGGCGCTGATCGCGCAGGCACCGGGGTGGACAGCCCGTGACTCCGTCGGAAATTCCTGGACGGTAGTCGCAACAAAAAATAAAAAAAGGAAAAAAGAAACAAATTTATAAAGCGGTAGCTCTTCAACACGGTAACTGCAATACTGTGACGGTAGCTCTGGAAGAATCCCTACCCAGTAGGGTTTAAGGCCGTCTTGGCTTTCTCGTCGAGGAGTGTGAGTGATGCTCCCGGGCATTATGGAGGAGGCAACCAAAGGGCCTAAGCGCGCGCGAGAAAATAAAAAAAAACCCAAAAAAAAAGAACAGAAGTCGGAGGTCGTCTCCTACCAGTGAGGCCTGCCTCCATAGTACCTCGGGTAATCCCCCTGGTGCGAGTATATCTCCTCTTCCTCTTCGTACCAGTTTACCGGCGCTGGCGGTGGTGGTGGAGCCCAATCCTGGTGATCCGGATATGGAGCGTATCTGGGCGGCCTTGGCGGGCCCATTAGGACGTAGGCAAGCGTGTCTGGGGTCCTCGGAGTCTGCGGTCGCTCTACCGGCATGGAAGCTCGAGGTTCGCGGGGTCTCGGTGGTAGGACGCTCAGGGCTTCGGCGACTCGGTCCCGTGGCACATTTCGTCCGAGACTGGCCACGTAGGGTCCTCGGTTCGCCCAGGTTGTCGAGCAGAATGGGCACGTCCGCAGGGTCACTCCGCGTTCGCCGCAGCCGAAGCAGTAACGGGCTCCCGTTGGATTGGGGCAACCTCGGTGCGAGTGGCCTAATTGGCCGCAGTCGAAGCAGCCCGTCCTCACTGGTCGCTGGGGAGGCTCCGGTGTCGCTCGCGGAGTCGTGTCCATCGGGACTGGTGTTTGCTGCGGAGCCGAGGTAGGCGCTGGACCCGAGAATGTGGGGACCAGACGTGTGAGTGGCGGCGGTGGCGTCGTCACGCGCGCAAGGTGTAGCGGCGGCGTTGCGGGCGGCGTCTCCATCGCCTGTCTCACGATCGGGCCCGGTGGCTTAACCGCCGCAGGCGGCTCAGGCGTTGCGTCTGGCGAGACCGTGAGGTCCGTATCTCCTGCTTCTATCTCTAGATATTCCTCATCGTCGTCCAGCCGGATGCAGATGGGGGTTGTGAATAGTTCGTCCGAGACGATTTTCGGGCCTTTTGTGACCTCTGACGGGGCAGGGGCTTCGCACTCCATGGTCACAGCGCTGGTGATACTGCCTGGACCGGGGCTGTTGGAGCTGCTGCTACTGCTGCTACTGCTGCTGCTACTGCTCAGGTCGCTGCTGACAGCGCTGGAGCGGCTGTTGGTCCGCTTGCGGTGGAGCGGCTTGGGCGGAAACGGCGGGAGCTGGAGGTCCGGCATCTGTCGGGCCATCTCCATAGCGTGGGCCATGGTGCTTACCAGCGTCGGGATGAAGCCGGCCTGGTAGCGATCCGCCTTATAACACGTCCTCGTGTAACTTAGCATACCCCACCAGGGATTGATGTCCCGGGAGTACACGGACTGCTTGATGACTGGTAGATCCGCTGGTTCCTCTGCAACGCCTGCTTCCGTTTCCTCGGACAACGGTTCGTCGGAGTCAAGGTGCGATCCCAGGTCTTCGATCGCTCCGGTGATGGCGCCCACCAGGTGGGTGACGCGCGTCGGGTCATCCTCGGGATTCTCCATTGATCTGGAAAGAGAGTAACGGAGGTGGCGATAACGGTCGGTAGCACGATAACGGCCGATAAAGGTCTCATACCAATATTCGGTAACTGTCGGGGTTATTTCGATAACGCGAGAATATCCGTACGGACGATGGTCTGGTTAACTACGCGATAGCACGGTAGCGGTAACTATCCCACCTATCGGTATCACGCTGGGTCCAAATACGAGAACGGATACGAGAACTTAATATGCGATAACACCATACTAAATCGCAGCGCGTTACGCGTGAACAGAGGTTAGTAGACGATAGCATTCCATGGGTAACAACTTAACTAAGCGGTAACGCGATAACACTTTTCCCACCTCGCGGTAACACGCGGGAATTGAGGTGGCGGAAACGACACCTCGACACTCGATAACTCAAAAACACGAAGTGCGATAACTCGATAACTAAAGTGCGGTAACTCGATAACTGAAGTGCGGTAACTCGATAACTGAAGGGCGATAACGCGATAACTGAAGGGCGATAACGCGATAGCTCTACGATCCCCGCCATTCGGTATCACGTGGGGGCGCGGTATGGTTTCAGATCTTGAACCGAGATTACCCCGTGGGAACGCCCTGCGAAGTCGGAGAGCTCGTAGCGGACCCGGGAGAGTTTCTTCGCGATAACGTAGGGCCTCTCGAAGGGTTTGGCCAAAGCGGCGGAGAAATGCTTCGCGGCGCTTGAGAGTCTGTGCGCACGGCGCAGCACGAGGTCTCCCTCTTGGAATTCGCGATCGCGATGGCGCAGGTTGTAATAGTGGGCCTGATGTTGATGGGCCTCCTCGAGCGCATGGACGAGAGTTTTCCGGAGGGTTTCTAATCGTTTCATCCGGTCTACCCATTCCTGGGGGTCGCGTTTGACAATCTCCGGCTCACCCTCTATCTCCCGCTTCAATGAAACCGCGGGTTGGGGCTCGCGACCAAAATTCGCGAAAGCAGGGCTCACGTTTAGTGACTCATGATGAGCGGAGTTGTAGGCGAATCGGAACTCCTGGAGATGGGTGTCCCAATCGCGCTGATCGCTGTCAATAAATGCTCGTACCATTGTTTTGATCACGCGGTTGACTCGCTCTACGGGATTGGCCTGAGGGTGGTAGGGTGGCGTAGTCGTGTGCCGGAGCCCAGTCAATTTCGATAGCGCTTGGATATCGCGATTTAAGAATTCGGTCCCATTGTCCGTCAGTAACACGCGCGGGGTCCCCCAGCGACAGACAATGAGGTCGTTCAATGCCCCTCCGATAACTTTTCCGGTAGCTCTGCGCAGCGGTAACACCTCGATCCACTTGGTGAACAAGTCCTGGATCACGAGAACGTAGGAGAATCCAGTGCGACTCTTGGTAACGGGGCCCATAATATCGGCAGCCACTGTAGTCCAGGGCTCTTCGACGATACGTCGACCCATACAGCCCGTAGGTGGTCGCTGTTCCGTCTTAACTCGCTGGCAGACGTCGCAAGTACTTATGTACGTGACGACGTCGCGCAACATTCGTGGCCAAAAGTAGCGACTCGCTATTCGCTGGTAGGTCTTATCGACTCCCAGATGACCCGATTGGGGCAGTTCATGCGACTCTGCTAGGGCGCGGGAGCGCAGGGCGTATGGTAACACGAGCTTCCAGCTGTCGAGATCTCCGAGTTCGAGATCGACGAAGTTCCGCGGGACGTGGTGATAGAGGGCGCCGTCGCTTATCCGCCAGTCGGGGAAACGGTCGGGCGCATGCTCAACATCCCGTCGACGCCTCGTGTACCACGCATCTAAATCGCCGGGTTTCGATCTGAGCGCCGCGATAACTTCGATCGCGTCTTCCTCCGGGGTTCGCGAAAGGGCATCTGGAACGTGGTGGAGGGCACCGCGTCGATGAACGATCGTGAAGTCATACTCCAGTAACTCCAGGGCCCACCGGGCTAGACGACCCGTCGGGTTTTTGAGGTTGTGCAACCAACGGAGGCTACTGTGATCGGTTATCACCGTGAACGCGTACCCCTCGAGGTAGCAGCGACACTTCCTTATAGCCCAGATGACCGCGAGACACTCCTGTTCAGTGACCGTGTAGCGCTTCTCCGGCTCCGTGAGTGCTCGACTAACGTAAGCGATAACTCTCTCTTCTCCTTTGATAACCTGCGTTAACACCGCGCCCAACCCCACGCTACTGGCGTCGGTTTGTAGGGTGAATGGGAGGTCAAACTCGGGACACGCCAACACAGGAGCCGAAGCGAGACGGGCCTTGAGGCGTTCGAACGCAGTCTGTTGCTCTTCGACCCATTCCCAGGGCTGCTCCTTCTTTGTCAAACGTGTGAGAGGTTCGGCAATGGTAGCGAAATCGGGTACAAAACGCCGGTACCAGGAAGCCATCCCGAGGAAGCGTCTCAGTTGCTTTAGGTTTCGCGGAGCGGGATAATCCGTGACTGGCGCAACCTTCTCTGGGTCGGTCTGGAGACCGGTAGAGTCAACGAGAAAGCCGAGATAACGCACTTGAGACCGACAGAAGTCGCTCTTCTCGCGATTGATGGTCAATCCCGCGCGCCGAATCTTGTCCAACACCCGTTGGAGCCAACGCAGGTGGTCCTCGAAACTCCGGGTCACGACTATGATATCGTCGAGATAGACAAAGACTTGGGGGTACATTTCCGTGCCGATTAGACGATCGAGGAGCCGCTGAAAGGTCGCGGGCGCATTCGTTAGCCCATAGGGCATCCGCTTGAATTGGAAAAGGCCGCGCCCCGGGACGACGAAGGCGGTGATCTCCCGCGCTTCTTTAGCCAGGGGTATCTGGAAATACGCCTGGCTGAGGTCGAGGGTCGTGATGTAATGGGCTTGGCGGAGTTCGTCCAGGATCCCAACCATGTTTGGAATGGGGTACGCGTCCTTTTTAGTCACGGCGTTGACCCTTCGAAAATCGATGCAGAATCGATATTTACCATTTGGTTTGCGCACCATCACCACTGGGCTCGACCAGTCACTCTGAGATTCTTCGATGATGTCGTCTCGAAGCATAATGTCGACTTCTTCCCACATGATGCTGCGGATCGCAGGGGTGACGTGATAAGGTTTTTGCCGAATTGGCAAACTGTCGCCCACATCGATCACGTGAGTCGTGAGCTCGGTAACACCGGGTTTCTCCGGGGCTGGAGGGAGCGCGGCCTGAAGAAAAGTCGAGAGCGTCTCGGTCTCTGTCGGGTCAAGTGTACGGAGGCCACAACAAACGAGTACTCTCGAAACGGTATCGGCGGGAACGAACGAGAACTCTTGGTCGGGCACGTCGCGATAGTGCCAGGTTTCTGCGTAAAAGTCGACGACCATCCGAGCGGCACGAAGGAAATCCATCCCGAGAATTAGATCCTCCGAAAGCATCGGCATGGCGTACGCGACTGCGTCTGTCTCCCGATTTTTAACCCTTGCGATAAATCGAGCGGCTCGGGATACAACCTCCACCTGTTGCGTAGCCAGGATAACTTTGCGGGGAGGTACCTCCTCGTAGATGACGCCGAGAGTCTCGAAGATCTGCATTGCGGCGTTACCGGCGAAGGTACGAGTCGCACCCGAATCGACGAGAGCTCTGATTGGTTGCCTCTCGACATCGATGGTCAAGTAAAATGACATCGAGGCATTTGGGTCAGGCCTAGTTGAGGCGAGAGCGGCGGAATCAATGTTTACGTTCCCGACGTTACAGAAGGGGCAATTTTGGTTCGTAACCCCTGAGTAGCTACACCGATAGCAGAATACGCGCCTGGGTTCCGGGCAATCGCGATGTCGATGGCCTGTCTTAGCGCAGTTCCAACAGGTGCCATTGCTGGGTTCCGGGCGGCGCCGTGGCGGGTGTTCTCGGGGGGCGGTAACGTTATCGGTAACCGTTGGTCGCGGATTCGGTGCCGCGGGGGTGTTCCGCGCAGGATTCATTGACCTTTCTGGGTTGAGACGTCCTGGTCGGGCGTTATTAGCAGAGTCAAGATGCTCGTCCGCGGGCGGTAGCTCTAGGGCCTGGGGCTCGTCTTCCCTTCTCTCGGTAGCCGCTTGGGCCTTGATGTAGGGCCGATAGTTACGTGTCGCGGGATGACTGCCCTTATAGGCTAGTCCAGGGCACAAGGAGTGCTCTGGCCGAGGCGGTGGCCGTCGAGTTCCCGAGGTCTCGAGAATTTTCTCGAGCCGTATCGTGTGGGCTTCGAGTCGGTCCATCGAGAGGTCCTCGCTCCAAGGGATTGCCAGTTGATACTCCACACGTAAATTACGGTGCGTGTAGCGGACTTGTTCGCCAGGGGGCCACGGGGGAGAGGTTCGCGAGAATAATCCCCGCATGCATGAAATGAATTCCCCTACCGTCTCGTGGTCACCCTGAGTACGCGCGGCGATCTCCGAGCGCAACGCGATTTGGTAGTCCGGCTCCCCGAAGCAGCGGCGGAACGCGTTTCTCGCTTCTAGCCAAGTACCAAACTCGCGGGCGTGACCCCGATACCAGACGAGGGCATTACCACGCAAAAAGAACGGCATTGCCCCCAGTAGATCGCGGTCTCGAACGGGGAGGAAGGCGCGGCCCTCTTCGATGCGGGTGAGAAAGTCCTCCACATCCTCTCCGCGTTTGCCGGCGAAGGAGAGGTCCCACCTCTTCATGGTGTTCAACAACGTGGCTGCGGGCAGGGGTCGCGGGTTCCCGAAATCGCCGTCATCATCTGAAAGGTGATAGTCTGCCGCGTAGGGGAAAATCCTATCGCGAGGTGGTTGCAGGATTTCCCGGCGCGATGGCCCGGAGGCGCGGGGTGGCCCGTGAGCTATGGGGGCGGATTCCGACGCAACTGAGGTGGCGTCGTCGTCCGCGAGGGAACTCACAGCGCGAGCGTTCGAGGGACCTGCTTGTTCCGGAGTGGCGTGTGACACAGTTAACGCGGGGGTAGTCACACGCGCTCGTCGAGTCGTTTTCCTTTTGGGAACCGGGAGATCTACTGGTTCGGTCTGTACCGACCGATGTTGGGTGGACGTTTCGGCATCCGGTCCCCCACAGGCACTATATTCGTCGTCGTCGTCGCTGAGGGGGTCGGTCCTCAGGGCCTTGGGTTTAGTCCCGGTTCCAGCTTTGGACTCGCTAATCCCGTAACCGGCCGAGGGGGCTGCTTAACAGTCCCGGGACGTCCGCAAGTGGGCCTGACGTAACGCGACGATATTTTAACCGGGTCGCACCGACGATCCGAAATTACTCAACGTTCCCCCCCCTCAAGGGGAGATACCGCGCAGCGGCGCGTCGCAACGAGGGAACAAAGAAAAGCGATATTACAACGATAACTTAGGAGCGTGGTAGCGTAACGGTAACTGTAAGAAAACGCGGCGGTAATCCAAGAGAAAGAAAACGATAACGCAACGCAAGGAGAGAGCAACGGTAGCTCTCAGACAACGTAGCGATAACGCAAAAGAAAAAGGTGAGAACGGGACGGTAACTCTAAGAGGGAGGTAACAAAAAAAAACGATAACTCGGAAATTGCGAAGCGGTAGCTCGGAAGAAGATAATGGTATAATGATAACGTACCGGTAACTCCTAAGGGACGATAACGTGACGACAACTCGGGAGTTGTGAAGCGGTAACTCAAAAGAAGGTAGTAATGTAATGATAATCGTAACGGTAATCCGAGAGGAGCGATAACGTGACGATAACGATAACGTGACGATAACTTTTGTGAAGCGATAACTCAGGGAAAAGTTAATAATGTAATTCACAAAGAGCGATAACGTGACGATAACTCGGGGCTGTGCGAAGCGATAACTCGAGGAAAGGTAATAACGTAACGATAACGTAACGGTAGCTCCCAAAAAGTAACAACGAAACGATAACTCGAGGAAAAGCAATAATATAACGATAACGTAACGGTAGCTCCCAAAAAGTAACAACGAAACGATAACTCGAGGAAAAGCAATAATATAACGATAACGTAACGGTAGCTCCCAAAAAGTAACAACGAAACGATAACTCGAGGAAAAGCAATAATATAACGATAACGTAACGGTAGCTCCCAAAAAGTAGTAACGAAACGATAACTCCGGAACGATAACTCAAAACAAAAGAAAAGAAAGTACCACGGTAACGGGGAATCAATACGACGATAACTCTATTAGCCCGATTCGCGACGGCCGCGTGTGTCGGTCGGCGGCGCTGCAGGGTTTGCGAGCGCACCGAGAGTCGCGGAATACACTCGCGTCGTCGTCAGCGGCCACCCCCCCCCCCGCAATCGCGTCTCAAGATCGGAAGGCGCCGGGATCGGGATACCGGTCGGTCGCGGCACGAGCGTGGGGGTGGATGTATCGCACCTCGATGTATCCGCGGTCGCGGAAAATCACCCACACCGGAGTCACTTCGGTTCACTATTTAGTCCCTTTTTTTTTTCTTTCTCACTTACCGAATTGGTCCGGCAGGCGTACGTGCTGATCGCTACGCCGTGACAGCTGCTTCCCTCTCGGTCGACAGCTCGTTGTCGCGGATCCTCGTGCACCTCACCGTGTGTCCAATATCCCACTTCACTGCACACGTAGTGACACTCACGACCGAAGGCGCGATCGGGTTCACAGCCGAGCGCGGCGTCGATAACTCTAGTGATAATGGTAACGATAACTCTTAATCGAGAGCGGGGTCGATAACGTGGTCGATAGCGTGGACGATAGCGCGTGGTGGCCGGTGCTCCCGAAAGCACGTGCGCGTGTGTTGGGATCGCGGGTCTCGGTCGATGTGTCCTCCACAGTCGGCTGCTCGAGCGCGTCTGAGCGCGCCGCACCGGCGCCGCGGGGTCTCGCCGCGGGGCCTGCGGCCGCTTGGAGTGGGGGTACTCGCCGCCGAGTCGCCGCTCCCCGCTAGCCGGGCCGGGTACGCGTGCACCTAAGTGCGACGCGTCCGTGCGTGTCTCGGGCGTCGGAGTGGGGCCTTCGCTCGCGTCGTCGTCCCCCCCCTAACCCCCTTCCGGGTTCTAGGAACCTCAACCGTCGCGCGACCACTTAGCGTCGCGGCTAATCCCCTTGTTTACTCCTTTAAGTGGTTCTTTTGTTGTGCGTCTTCCCGTCTCGGGTTTCAGCGACGCAGAACAGCGAGAACGTAATTTCGCGAAATATTCCGAATGACGAAATGAATGTTGAGGGGACAGAGAAAATTCTCCATTATTTCCCCCCCAACCGATAACGTCCCAAATGGAAGCAAATCTTTTAGCCATCGTTATTGCCGCCATTTACTGATATTACTTCATGGATATATATACATATATATATATATTTTTTTTTTTTTCTCTTTTTTTTTGTGGATTAAAGATGCATGAAAATGATTGGAAGTCGCTATCGGGGTAGCGTTCGGTAACACGTGAACACTCGATGCCACGATAGCGTTTTCACCGGACCATAAAATTGTCGGTATCACGATAACGCTTTATTTATTTCTCCCCGGACAGAGAGAAATTTTACCGGTAACACGATAACGTATTTTACCCAAACTGAATTCCAAAAAATTCTCGGTAACCCGATAACGCATTTTACTGAATAATAGCAATTTCGAGATCACGATAACGTATTCAACTGAACAAAAGGATTTTCGGTAACACGATAACGCATTTTACCAAATAATAGCAATTTCGAGATCACGATAACGCATTTACTGAAACAAATCCTGACGAAAAAGAGAGAATCGACGAAACCGAAAACTTAAATTGCACCCATCCGTCCGTGTCGGGCCCCACGTTGGGCGCCATTTGTAACCGTGGATTTTTATTTCCGCGCTTACCTTCGCCCTATCTGTCCAATCACCGTCACCCGAGAGCTGTTGGGCGCCAGCTAATTTTTATTTGCCGCGAAATTAGCAAAACGCGCCGCAAAACGTAATCCAAACGAAACTAAAACGGAACTTAATGGCTCGGGTGATTGAACAGACGGTTTACGGTACACCACGGGTCGCTCAGTGTGCAAGGTTATGGAGAGAGGGCATGGGTGGCCAAGTGACGGACGGGTACGTCACCCAAAAAATAAAAACGCAACGCTAAAATTATAGGTTTAACAGACGTTCTTTAATGAGTGGGGGGGTACGGTACCGTGCGGAGCGCAAAGTGCGACGTCCGGATGGCATCGTGCAGAGCGCAAAGCGCGACGTCCGGACGGCACGGTGCGGAGTGCGAAGCGCGACGTCCAAACGACCCCCTGCGGAGCGCGACGACCGCGTGAGTGCCTTAAAATGACACCAGGGAAAAATGTCCCGAAGGGACATTTTTGCCTGGTGTCCGGATTTTTGCCCGGAATCCGAGTTTTCATTGGGGAGGGGGTTCCCTCCCCAATGAAAACTCGGATTATACAAGTACGTAAATTATAACATTTCCGTAACGCAGGAAAGAATACGCGGAAAGAACCGAGAGCTCGTGAATGGAGCGGTAACGTGGCGGTAACGTAGCGGTAACGAGACATAATCGCCGGTAACTCACAACAACCTGGAAAAGCGAGAAAGAAACGGCGTTAACAGAGCGATGACGTCGAGAGCAAAACGATAACGCAGCGAAAGGAACGATAGCGGCACGATAACGTAGCAAAAGGAGCGATAGCAGAACGGTAACGTAGCAAACTAAACGAGAGCAGAACGGTAGCGTGGCAAAAGGAGCGATAGCAGGACGATAACGTAGTAATCGGAACGAGAGCAAAACGATAGCGTAGCAAACGGAACGAGAGCAAAGCGGTAACGTGGCAAACAGAACGAGAGCAAAGCGATAACGTAGCAAACAGAACGAGAGCGAAGCGATAACGTAGCAAACAGAACGAGAGCAAAGCGATAACGTAATGCGTCGAACGAGAACATGGCCGTCGGCGCGGCCGAAGCCGCGCCGAGAGCGCGAGAACACGAGAGCGCTCAACCAAACCTGCTGGTCCGGCGGCCGAGAGCAGAGAGAGAGTCCGCGTGGGGCGAGAGCACCGCGGGAGCCGCGAGCATGCGCGCTGAGTCTTTCCCCCCACGCTACCTCGGAACCGTGATCGCCGCGGAGCGGTAAACGCACTACCTGGTACAAAAATGTAGCGGAACTGGGAATTTTACCGAGGCGATGTTCGCTCGGTCAAGTGCCCGAGTCAGCGCGGCGGTTCTCAACCAAATCTGTTCTCCGGGGCGAGTGAGAAACCCAATAAACGAGACCAATTCAAATGCGAAAACTACAAACGGAACCGAAAAGCGATCTGGCGATCCGCAGTAGTTAAACGATCGCGAGTTTACTACTGCGGCCTTCCAACAAAAACGTAACCGAACCCAATGTCTTTCTCACCCACCCACGTCAGTGGAGCGTCGGAATTTCACCGATCCTTCACAGTAAATGGTCGATGCACCTGAGAGGAATCCACCGAGTGCGTCGGGTAGCCGCTGTGTTGGCTCTGGTCCACGACGAACTCGGTGACCTGACCGCGAGATCGTCACCATTTCTACTCACGAGAGCTCTAATACCGGATCGTAAAACTAATTTTCGGTAGCTCAAGCGGTAACTATTACAAAATAAACGCGATAACATAATCGAGAGCGGATAATATAAAGGAAGACGAGAAAATCCGGAGTCGCTGATCCCGACGACGCTGCAAAATCAAAGGGCCGCCCTCGGTGTTCGGTGGCTGTGATTTTGGGGCGAGGAATTTTAGAATTCCCGTCACAAATGAATACCGATATCGTTAGTATGTTCGGTGAAGATATATTGAAACTTTTCGCGTTTTGTCGGGAGACGAAGGTCGCGAAGGTTGAATTAATTTAAAAGGAAGAGGTCATGTGCTGGACCGGGATAACAATTCTTTGGGAATTAGGAAGTCACCTCAGATGACAAACTCATCCGAAGATCTGGTGTCATCTTCATCACTGGAGACAAGGAATGAGAGAGGAATTTGAGTAGAATTTAATGTAATGAAAAAAAATATCGTTGTGTACGAAGATGAAACGGGATCAACCTGGAGAAAACGAATGAAAAAATAATGAAGTTAAATTCAGGTGCTCAGCGGACGTTCACACGTGGAGCTTGCGCTGCTCAAGGCCAAGTGATTTGAATTGTTGGTTTTCTCGATACGTTCTGGTAGTGAGGTTTTATGGCGTAGGTTGCCGCAAGGGACTTTTTCTGAAACGGGAATTCCCGAAAGACGAAAGTAAAGAAAAACAAGCAACCCGGTCGCCCCTGCGGGGCGCCGGGTTGTTGTTGGAGGGCTTCGCCCCCCAAACCCCCATTGGGGGGCTCCGCCCCCCAAACCCCCCGAAAATGACCCTGTGGCAAAAATGTCCCTTCGGGACATTTTTCCCTGGTGTCATTTTAAGGCACTCACGCGGTCGTCGCGCTCCGCAGGGGGTCGTTTGGACGTCGCGCTTCGCACTCCGCACCGTGCCGTCCGGACGTCGCGCTTTGCGCTCTGCACGATGCCATCCGGACGTCGCACTTCGCGCTCCGCACGGTACCGTTCGCAGGTCGCGTTTCGCGCTGTGCACGATGCGGTTCGGACTAGAGACGTGAGCGGTATACATGACCAGTAATTTTACGATTAAAAACCGGTATGTGACCGGTGTTAAATTTACGACATCGGTAATAAAGTCATATAGTCTCTTAGTGATTAAGAATTCTCGTCAAGTTACGGTGAATTTACGAAACAACGTTGCTGTAATTTTACCAAAAAATTCGTTACCGGTTATTTCACAACTATAAAGACGCAGTTTACCATTTTTTATGGTGAATTCACCAACAAAAATTTGTAACCGGTCAAACTTACGAGCATTTTTCGTGACCGTATTTTCACAACACAAAGATTGTAGAAAAAAAATGTGGATAAAAGACGGTACGGTAGTTTCATTGTTATTTTACCAAAAATAAAAATACCGGTATTTTCATATCTATATAATTCTGTGATGTTCAATGTCGGTCATTTTCAAAAAATAAAAAGTCATTCGAATCAATAGAAAATGACCCATAAAATGGTCAATAGAAAATGTGGAGTATAAATTTATCGCGTTCAAAACGCAGGCAGCGAGGCCACAAGAAATGACCAATTACAACGAGGACCCAAGGCCCTAGGATGTTGAGTTATCGGTCGGTAAGGTAGTGGAAATGGACTTGTCTCGAGACGCTATCGTGTCTCTTGAAAAGGCGTAAATCGTCATTAAGTTCTACTGTCTTATTATAGTTAAATCATTTAATAATAAAGTGTAAAGAAGGGTTATCGTTAAAAAAAAAAAAAGATATAAGAAATTAATAAAACCTCCCTAGCAGTTCGACCAACCACGAAAAATCCAACCAGGTCGGTTTAGAACACAAAAACAACCAGTATTTTGAACAAAACAACCACCGACAAACCGTGTTCTCAACTAAATCTCAGTTGGTCGGTGGTGGGTTTCGATGAAATACTAGTTGATCCCGTGTCCTAAAACGACCCGGTGGGGATCATAGTCGGTATACGGTTGGACCGAACTGTTAGGGCGTGAACGTAGTTGTAATTTGGTGATTACGATTGTTTTATGATAAATAAATTAAATCAAGAGATACATCAGCCACAGTGACAGGTGAACATTCAGAGACGAAAACAGACCAAAAAACAGCGAATGCAGTGATAAGATCCAGTGAAAATAAGCAAATAACAAATAATTCAATATAAAATATACATTATTCATTTATATTACCAATGTGTGTCAATCGAAATGAGGTCAAAACACGGTGTCTCCGGTAAAAGAGTCTTGAAGCGTCTCGTGTCGGTCGGTAAAGTAGGTTTTGTCTACACTGGAACCTCTTATAGCGCACACCCTCATAGCGTACATTGGGAAACGTATCAGCGCTGTGATTGGATGATTTCGCGAGAGAGAGTGAGAGGCACGAACGTTTCGCGTGCCTGATTGGCTCTTCACTTAGCGTACATGTCCCCGCATTCCGAACGCTATGAGAGGTTCCACGGTACTTGGACTTGTCTCGAGACTAGAGATGTGGAATTACCGTAAAATCCTGGAGCGGTAAACTTACCAAAAAATTACCGTATTTTTACCGTAAAATTACGTAATTTTTTTTTCGCGCAATCAGGTGTTGTTGAATTACCGTCACAAATTTTTTCGATAAACATACCGTAAAAATATGGTAAATCCAACTATTTAGATGTGGAATTACTGGTCACTTTTCTTTTTGGTAAATTTACGGTCACAAAAAAGTGTGACTGGTCATTTACAACTAGAGGTGTACAGCTCGCAATTTTTTTTTTTTTTTTTTTCATGTATTATTATGAAATGCTGTATTCAAAGATAATAAATTATTCATTTATTGTTTGCACGTTTATCGAATACGTATCTTATTGTTCAATCACAAATTTATGGAAAGATAATTGTATATAAAGTTTTTTTATCAGGCGACACGCGCGCCACAGCTGTGAAATTTCACATCACCACGACCATATGATTTTGTGACCGATGTGGTCAATTTGGAAACGGTCACGTACCGTATTTTTACGGTAAAAATACCGTAACATTACCGGTCACATTTACTGCTTACGTCTCTAATATTAAGCTGATCAAGAGACGCGGTAGCGTCTCGAGATATGTACATTTACCTACTTTACCGACCGAAGACGAGACGCTCCAAGACTAGAGATGTGGAATTACCGCAAAATCCTGAAGCGGTAAACTTACCAAAAAATTACCGTATTTTTACCGTAAAATGACGTCATTTTTTTTTCGCGCAATCAGGTGTTGTGGAATTACCGTCACAAATTTTTTCGATAAACATACCGTAAAAATATGGTAAATCCAACTATTCAGATGTGGAATTACTGGTCACTTTTCTTTTTGGTAAATTTACGGTCACAAAAAAGTATGACCGGTCATTTACAACTAGATAGGTGTACAGCTCGTTTTTTTTTTATTATTTTTTTTTTTTTCATGTATTATTATGAAATGCTGTATTCAAAGATAATTCATTATTCATTTATTGTTTGCACGTTTATCGAATACGTATCTTATTGTTCAATCACAAATTTATGGAAAGATAATTGTATACAAAGTTTTTTTTATTAGGCGACACGCGCGCCACAGCTCTGACCAGACCACTGAGAACTGACTCTTTTACTAGAGTAAGTTAAAGTCAACGCGATTGCGGCTCTATTTTTTTTTAACATAGTTAATTAATTTAATAATTAAGTGTAAAAAACGTTGTCGTTTTACAAAAAACATTTAGGAAATTAAGAAAACCGTGAATGCAGTTGTTATGTTGTAATTACGTGGTGATTTAGAATACGTAAATAAAATCGAGAGATACATCTGCAGTGACAGGTGAACATTTAGAGAAGAAAAGAGACAAAAAAACAGCGAAAAAAGTAATAAGTGCCAGTGGAAATTAGCAAATAACAAATGATTTAATGGAAAATATACACGTCAAGCGTATAGTTCCGATAATAATGTACTTGTCAACATGTTTTACGAATGTTGTGTTTAGGTTATGTTCACTCATATTTCAGTTTGGTGCATTAAATATAAATTATCTTCACAATTAAAGTGTACTAGTGCAATTAATAAATATACTAATGAAGAAATCATTGTGGAATCAATTATTTCGACCTTCTAACTTCTAACGTGTGCAGCGGGTAATGATTTTTCAGGAGAAAACATTTTTAGTTGACGTAAGTGTCAAATTAAAAAAAATTAATTAATTAAAATGTATTAATGCAGGTAATTACCACTCTAAAATGATCTTATGGCAAATATAAGAGAAGAAACATCTGAATTAAGATAAAATATGAGTATGCTGCAAGTTATAGCAAAAGTCAAGTACGCAGTGGGAAAATATTCACTTGTACACATATGCGTAATTAAAAAAGTAATTTTTTAATTTTGGTGATAGGTATTCACCCCTTAAAAAAAGTGTAAGGGAAAAACTAAAAAAAGTGTATTTTAGAATTTTGTAGCAAGTTTCAGCCAAATTCTTGGGTTGACAGCGGAGATTGGGCTCCGGACACAATTTGAGACCCAAAAACCCAAATTTTCTTGAAATAAACTCCTGTATAAAATTATTGGAAAATTACGATACTTTATGGGCATACTTTCCAGTGCTAGACTAAGAAATATTCCAAATTTCAACTTGTTCGGTCTGTTCAGTCCAGAGCCACTGAGTGATACGGACGTCCGGGTAACACAAAATCTGATCCGCAGTAAAAAATATCTTTAGTAATGCAATTTCCTTATTATTTTATGTCAAGAATATGTATTTTACTATGTTAAAGATATCTGAACTAAAAAAAGTTAATACATTTGAAATATATCAATTTTTGTCCGTTACAACCTAATTTAGACCCAGGAAAGCGATTTCAATAGGCACTCCTGGTGCGTTTTTTTAAAACGTGAGTGCCTAAAAATGACGTCATTTTACGGTAAAAATACGGTAATTTTTTTGTAAGTTTACCGCTTCAGGATTTTACGGTAAATCCAAATCTCTAGTCTCGAGACAAGTCCAAGTACCGTGGAACCTCTCATAGCGTACGAAATGCGGGGACATGTACGCTAAGTGAAGAGCCAATCAGGCACGCGAAACATTCGTGCCTCTCACTCTCTTTCGCGAAATCATCCAATCACAGCGCTGATACGTTTCCCAATGTACGCTATGAGGGTGAGCGCTATAAGATGTTCCAATGTAGACAAAACCTACTTTACCGACCGACACGAGACGCTTCAAGACTCTTTTACCGGAGACACCGTGTTTTGACCTCATTTCGATTGACACACATCGGTAATATAAATGAATAATGTATATTTTATATTGAATTATTTGATATTTGTTTGGTCTGTTTTTTGGTCTGTTTTCGTCTCTGAATGTTCACCTGTCACTGTGGCTGATGTATCTCTCGATTTAATTTATTTATCATAAAACAATCGTAATCACCAAATTACCACTGCGTTCACGGTTTTATTAATTTCTTATATCTTTTTTTTTTAACGATAACCCTTCTTTACACTTTACTATCAAATGATTTAACTATAATAAGAAAGTAGAACTTAATGACGATTTACGCCTTTTCAAGAGACACGATAGCGTCTCGAGACAAGTCCATTTACCTACCTACCTTACCGACCGAGACGAGACGCTCTAAGACTCTTTTACTGGAGACACCGTGTTTTTTTACCTCATTTCGATTGATACACATAAAGATTTGAAATAACGGTTATTTTTATAATAGTTCAGAAGACCAAGAAATAACCGTCATTTGACGGTTTCGTGACGTCATTTTTTTGCCTATTTGGTCGAAGTAAAAATGACGGTCATTTCGACAAGCGCCATGTGACGGTCCAAACGGTTTTTTTCATTTGACCGTCACAAAATGCATTTCGCATAATTCGGAAACACGAAAGTAACGGTCACGTGACGGTCATTTCTGTGTCAATTCACGAAATCGAAAAAATGGATAGCATTCTACATACCCAGTAAACCAAACGTGCTGTGAGAGCATGCAATGACGGCACAGTTGCGTCAAATTCGCGTCACGCGACAGTACGGCACGCCGTCATTACGCAGCCTTCTGCGTCCGCACAAAGCGGCGTGATGACGACACGGCGAGCACAGGCACAACGTGGCGGCATGTTAACGGCAAGAACACAGCACTGCGTAACGTGGGATGTTGCTTCGTGACGGCACGATGACAGAATATTTTCGTCACGCCGTGATGTGATATTCAGAGAAGGGGCCCCCGGAATTATGGCAACGTCGCGTTTCGTTGCTCTGTAAATGGTGATACTGTAACGGCACAATGTCGGCACAATGTCGGCACGTCGTGGCATCCCGTTGTAACGCAAACGTGACGTCTATTTTGCATCATAAATTGCCGGACAGAATAGGCGTCGATGAAATTTCTCGGGAAGCTCTGAAGAAGTAGGAAACGTCAGTCAGGGATTTGCAGAGTCCGATGAACCGATGCTCTTTTTTAATTTACTTTTAACTGTCAAATTCTGTTATTGATTTTTATCGGACATTATTTTGTTTCTATAATTGTACGAAATTATTAGTCTGTTGCTCGACTTTCGCCCGACAACGCGAGAGTTTCTCGCGGGTAAAAGTCAGGACTGCGTTGCGTTTCGGATTTTTTAGAATGTTCGAACGTACAAATTGTTTTTTGCGTTCAATTTGGGGGGACATATGAACTTCTCGAGGCTGCTTTTTTTCGTTGGATATGCTGTTCAATATCCGTCGGCTTGAGCCGAGAACGAGACTTACGAGACTCATCTCCGATGTTGCTGTAGACATTTGTGCGATATCTCTTGCTCTGTTATGATAGGTGGAAATGAAAAATGCTCGTATAAAGAATCCCTCTTTTAAAATAAATATATATTTTTCACACGGACAGATGACTTCCGTTTCTTAACATTTATACATTTACTATAGACCTACAAAGAACCATCCCGCCGCTTAACTAGTGTACAATATTGTTGAAAATAAACTGAACTATTCGATTGACCTCAAATACCACTTCAAAAGTGATGTCAAAATAAATCAACGAACAATGGCGGCGAGAGCATTCGAAGATCGTTGTTTCAATCCATTCGGAATTCTGAATCATCTGAAGACCAAGAATTTACGCCGAATATCTGCTGCCTGTCAGCGGAAGTGGAACTTGCAAGAAAACCTCAATGTGTGTTCAAATTGTCGCAAAGAATTACAACATACTGCACCGACTATTACCACACAATTGAAAAAAAAACACTGATGATAATATGCTACTCGATGAAATAGTCGACGAGAGCATCGATGCATCCGATTCTAACCACCGTAGAAGTGATGATAGCCGAAGTGAATGTGATGCTGATACGAGGTCTGAAACAATCAATCATGATCCGATGGAACCTCATGAATCTGTCGAAGTGGAACTCGACGTTACTGCTGTACTTGGTAAGTCGAAAGTCGTGCGGACTATATACGATTCTTACACGAAACGTGAGTGTGAAGCCTTGAATTGTTGACCTTGAAGCGTCGACATGATTTTTTATTCAATATTTATGTGAAAACATACAAAAAAAAGTCCAATGTACCCGTGTTTGTGTGTCTGTTAAAACAGGACTTTAATGGAATATGTCAAAAAAGTCAAGTCGCCACAAACATTGGCACTCACTTTGAACAGATTCGGCAAAGGAATTTTTAAATCATCAATATTCGTATTATTTTACTGTCCAAACACTTTCTTTGTGCTCTCGTGGAAGCAAATGTTGGTGATTCGTAACGGAAATTTGTACATAAGTCGAATAATTATGGAAGGCGATTGGTCTTAAATTCCATTAAATAATTCTATCAGACGTCTCGATATCAAACGATCCGCCATGCAATGAATGACCGCGAGGCCAGACAAACTCAAAAAGCTTCGACCTTTTGGTTCGCCTTTTTTGGTATAAAAGGTTTTTGGGATCTGGAGTCTTTATCAATATCGATCAGCTTGACACACAGCCTAAACTTAATATCAACGAGAAAATATATTTGAAAATTCATTTAACCAAAGCATTCTCTATAAAGAAATTGAAAAATAACAGAAGAAACCACATAGAATAAACTCGAAAGAGGCACTGTGTTTATCTTTATTTTTAATTTCATCGCGTTCTTGAATTTCATAATTACAGCTTCACAGAGTACGAGCGAGGAAATCATTTCATCACAGGCAAGCAGTTTGTCATCGCTTAGTCTCGAAAATAAACTGCCTGTAATCAATCGAGCTTTGGAATTATTAGAAGATTCACCTATCCCCAGAAAGAAATTGAAATCTGATAACTGGATTAAGAAAAAAGTGCATCAAGTTTCTTCAAATTTCAAAAGATCACTTGGCGCATCTCATTTGGACACGGAATTTGATGTAGACATGGAAGTCGATTGCTCTTACTTTCGCGAACTAATTGCTGCGTTGCAAGAAAAATTTCATCGAAATGAAACGGACAGAGCGCATAAGCTGCAAATCTTGACGTTACTTCCAGCAAATTGGAGTGTAAAAAAAATCTCAGAAACTATGAACACCACGACGTACATGGCGAAAGCATCGAAGAAACTCTTGAAAAGTAAAGGAATATTGTCTCTACCTGACGCAAAACACGGTAAATATTGATCATTATAGTACAAATTCAAGCAAAATATTTCGTTCGAGATAATCTTGCATAATAAAATTTTAATGCTTCGTTTATTTCAATCGCAGGAAAAACACTGCGAAATAACGAAGAAAGCTGTACTTGAATTCTACGATGATGAGAGAAACAGTCTTACGATGCCTGGCAAAAAAGATTGCGTATCGGTACGCGATGTAAATGGAATTCGTACTCATGTTCAAAAGAAATTAGTTCTGTCGAATTTGAAAGAGTTGTTCGAAAGTTTTCGCTTGGAGCACCCCGAAAAAAAGATAGGTTTTTCAACCTTCGCATCTATGAGTCCAGCACACTGCACTTTGGCAGGTGCTAGTGGTACTCATACGGTATGCGTTTGTTCAATTCATCAGAATGTGAAGTTGATGATCTTAGGTAACGCTCAACTTTATCGAAAAATTAAAAATAAATGTGTTGTGACGAGATTTTTCGCCTCGCCACCTGCGCACTGTGTAACGGCGAGGAGTGCCGGATTTACGACACTTGGGTCGGTGCTCGTCGCTCCGGATCTCGGCAGGTCCGCCGAGGATGCAACGGCTCTCTATTTTTTTTTGTCTTTTATTGTCGGTTCTCTGCGGTTAAGTAATTATTATTCGTCGTTTCGCGGGACAATCATTACAAGTTCGAGTCATCCATTCATCGTTTCTCGTTCCCAATTTTATTGCGTTATTGATATTAAATTAGTTCAGCTGTGTTAGACTATATTGTTCCGTTACGCCCCGGAATCTCTCTACTCCACCATCTACATCAGGACGCTCTGTCCGCGAACCGCCGCTCGCCGCCCCCGCACACTCCGCTCGCGCGTGTTCCGTCCACGTCGCTTCCATCGACTGTCTGGCTCTCGAACACCTGGAGACGCCGAATTATTCCATCCAGCTCTCGTTATCATCGAAATCGGGTACCTAATTTGCGGCCAGATTCGGCGCGTCCGAATCGCAGGCGGACACCAGAACATCGGTGCCCGCGGAATTGGATGCCAAGGGAGCGCGTGGAGAAAAGACCGAGATTTACTGTGTCACCCGCCTCCCCCGACTTCCCAGCCTGGCGCTGGACCATCCCGCCGGCACGGAAGGTCGCGGCCCGGCCACCCCGGCGCCCCACCAAAAAAGGGCTCCGAGAGTTCCCGTCGAGGGGCGTCTAATTGCAGCGTTGCGACATTTTATTGCGGGGCCAATATCACCGATGTACCAAAGGCCACGGATTCCGGTGTGAGGGCCCCCCACGCCCCCTCGACGCTATTTCCGGGGTCCAAGGGGAAGACCTCCGTGTTCCGGACATTTACGTGCTGCGGCCCGAAAATAGGGCAGACAGTAAGGACGTGGCGGACGCGCGCGTTGCATCGCCGCGCGCCTCGGCCAACAATTCCCGGGCTGAGGAAACGCGGTGGCGTTCAAATCACGCGCCGCCGCGCGCGACGCAATGCGCAGGCGCAGCCACAGACGCCGCATAGCGAGCGCCAATCAAACGGTGCGTGCGCGCGAGCCGGTCGGCAAGTGGGCAGAGTGGGGGTACCGCCGCCGCGACGCCACTGAGCCGGCGTCGACTCGTCTTCACTTCCTCGACGGACTGCGGACCAGTGTAGACGACGCCGACCCGAGAGCAGAGATTTCTTCGCCATCGTGAGTGACGACGGAGATTCCGGTGAGCTTGACCACCCATTTATTTTTCTTGTGAGGACGGGAGTCGTTCGGCCGGGTGAGATCGCCAGACCCGCGTGGGTTTTTGAGTCTCGTATTTTTGGTCAGTAAATTGTAGACACGCGGAATGGCGGATCACGCGGCCACCCGGCGTCTCCGGGCACGAGCGATTCCCGGCCCAAAATTTGGTCGACGCCAGCTGCTTTCATTTCAAGTAATTAATTCATTAGTGCTCAATTCAATTTAGTTAGTATTTTTGCGACGGGCCGGGTTAAGCGACGGTGCGCGGGGAATTAACGTTATCGTATATTTTGAGAATTCTGTGTTGTAGTTTATTTTGCGTCTCGCGTGCACCTGTCGCCCAGGTGCCGAGTCAATTCCCGTGCATTTTCTAAAGTCGGTTCTCTGGTTTTATCCGAAATAGTTTTCTTAAATAATTTTGAGGCTCTCGCTAAACGAGATAGTTCGCGTACACGGTTCTCTGCTTTGTCTCCGCGAAGCCGGCGAGTAGCTCGCTCAAGGTCGCCCGTGTTTACGTCGAGCGCCCCCCCCGGCTCACGCTCCCCCCCTACGGTTCACTACCTACGACGTCCGCTGCGGTTATCTTCGGGGAGCGTTGAGTTCGAGGAATCTTTTGCGTGTGTTATTTTCGTATTATTTTGCTTCTTCGGCGCTATTGTATTAAGTGGTCGGTTATCTCTAGGTTACCGTTCGAATAATTGCCGGTTCTCTTTCTTTCCCGTAAATCTGTTTCTGCGACTCGAGAATTATCTGACGCTGCCTCCCCCCTCAGATTTTTGTACCATTCTATTATAATTTAGTTCGTAATCTTTTCCTGTAATATTTTTCGTTTATTAATTAAGTTCAATTATTGTAGTTTGATTCAACTATTTTCCGTGGGTTATCTCAGCGATATTTCCCGGTTATTGGCCCCCGTTTTGGCTTCGCTATCGAAGTGCGGTTATCTCTTATTACCGATTAATTTCTCATTATAATTTCACCTTTTATTTTTGTTATTATTCTGTAAGCGTGTCGGTTCTCTACGACGACTGTCAAATTATCAAATGTGATCGTACTTGCGCCTCGACCCAAAATCGAGTGCAGCCCGGGGATTTTGGTGAATAAATGCCAACGGTTTTCCCGAAGCTTCGCGTTGTTGTCACCCTTTATTTCGAACAGCCCCTCTACCATATCCAGCTCGCGGAGCCTGAGTTAGTCGCGTGTCTTATGGCTTGACACCGCATCGCCGCCCAGTCCGACCACGGGACCTGTTTTATCGACGACAAAGTAAGTCGGTGGTTCACCGGAGGTACTTCGGTACCTGGCGCCCAACCGTTCGATTAACAGTCCCGTGTTATTTGTGAATGATTTCGTTTGAGTTTCGTGGCGTGTAGATTTTGGACGAGTTTTGGGTTTTATTAAATTCAGTTATAGAATTCGGTCGGACCGGTGCGGTGGTGAAGAGCCGGGGTTGTGAGTCCCAGCGGGGAAATTCCTCACAGTGTAAAATACAGTAATATAACAATGAAAACGTATTATTTCAGGATGCTCTATGAAAGAGCTTAGCAAAGACACGTCGCACTTTATCGCCAGCTACAACGATTGTATAGACGCAATCGTGTGCCCCGTCTCAACTGAGGATTGCCACCTGGGAAAATGTGCACATTGTCCGGGCATTGAAGCCTTGCACAGCATTTTGGATAATTTGTTTTCTGATAATGGAATTGATGAAATAACGTATGAGCAATGGATAACAAAACCGCGTACTTCGCTTGAAACATTTGTTAAGGACTCTGCCGAATTCGTCGATGATTTCTGTGCAAAAGTAAAAGTGCTTTTGCCTCATGCTTTCATTTCCAAAAACCAAGGAAATTTCATGAAAAGTCTAAAAGATTCATTGCAAGAAGAAGAGTTTTTAGTAACGTGTGATTTCGCAGAAAATTATGCCTTCGTCATCCAAGATGCTGCACCGGGATTCCATTGGAATATCGCACAGGCAACAATTTACCCAGTCGTGATCTATTTTAAAGGTGGACACAAAAGTTTGGTAATCATTTCTGACAACACCACGCATGATGCGATTGCTGTACATCTTTACACAACTATCGCGGTGAACTACATTAAATCGATCTGTGACAATGTCAAAAAAATTTTCTACTTTTCTGATGGCGCGCCACAACAATTTAAGAATTTTAAAAATGTAGTCAATTTATGTCATCACGAAAAAAAATTCGGCATTGAAGCGGAGTGGCATTTTTTTGCCACGGCTCATGGCAAAGGGCCTTGTGATGGCGTTGGCGGGACTCTTAAGCGTGAAGCAAGCCGAGCAAGCTTGCAACGACCATCTGATAGTCAGATCAGCACTGCTAAAGAACTGTATGACTGGGCAAATCAAAAGTCTGTCCTCCCTAGTATTGCAGTTGAATTCTCGACAGAGCTGTTCTATAATCAAGAAAAACCGATTATAGAAAAGCGGTTCGAGAACGTCAGCCGAATACCGAATTTGCAAAAAGTGCACTGTATAATACCCCAAAGCGATGGCAGCGTAATTGTAAAAAATTATTCATCATCGACGAACTACAAATCTTATAAAATTCTGCGATCATAAATTAGTTAGTTGGTGGTTTTTCAAAACATTCGCTTATAAAAAAAAATGTATCTTATGTAATGAATCGAAATCGAGAAAATTAATTGAATTATTTATTAAAAAAATTCCCAGAAAATCAGCCTTGTACCTGCCCATTCGGATTTTCACGGGATTATTTTTGTTTTTCACTGCCCAATTTATGTGATTTTTTTCAGAATTTTTAGAATTGTCGAACGTTCTGTTTTGAAAGATTTAATAAATAGAAAAATATCGAAATATGGAAAAAATCTGAAAAAAATTGAGTGACATTTTTTCGGTTTGTCTGATAAGTATAGGTCGCAAAAAATCGAATCCAATAGGGTCAGGGTCGGACCCTGGTCGAATTCACCTGGAATGCCCCATATATAAATGTAATGTATTTTGTTAGTCGCTACCAGATCCTATCACTGAGTCATCTCATCTTAAATTAGTATTATTTTGTTATTATTACATAGTAACGTGTAACGAGTCTTTTCGATACTCGTTACTTGTTACATTTGTATCGAGTAACGAAAACAATTTTGATACTCGTTACATTTGTATCGAGTAACGAAAATAATTTCGATACTTGTTACATTTGTATCGAATAACAAAAATAATGTCGACACTCGTTACATTTGTATCGAGTGACGAAAATAATTTCGGTACTCGTTACATTTGAATCGAGTAACGAAAATAATTTCGATACTCGTTACATTTGTATCGAGTAACGAAGATAATTTCGATACACGTTACATTTGTATCGAGTAACGGTAGAAATTTTGTTTTCTCGATTCAGATGTAACGAGTAACTGAACTCTCGCATTACTCGTTTCAAACTGATAAAGTATCGATAGTTACTCCGCTATTTCGGTAACGATGTAGCGAGAAAATATAGTTACTCAATATAGGCAGTATCGAGTAATTTTGTGTAACTCGATACCAAAAGTAACTAGTTTCTGACATCTCTGCTCCTGGTACATGGAGTACCGGTGTGGACCAATCTCCTGGATCCACTGCGATTTATAATATTGGAAAAATGGCCCCATTATTTCCGACAGTTCCGGTTTCGCCGCGAGGCGTTGACAGAGAAAACCGAAGCCTTCTTCGATCAGTCTGGCCGGAAGAAGGGCCAAATTCATAAGGTCGCGCTCCAGAGCACACGCCGTTGAGGTCAATTCCGGGTGGTGTTTTTTCACCCTCGTGAGAATCGCGTACCGCTGTAGATTTTTTAGAAGGGCCTACAAAAATATCACAGCCCCATTAAATTCCTCAAACACAGATACATACGACAAAAGTAAATTCACTCACATGGCAGTGGTGAAAATAGCACCCCTTCGTGGAAACACCTGGAAACACTTTCGCCAAGGCATTTTGAAGCGCATCTTCGAAATCGGTCATCACTGATGACGGCCGGAAATTCGGGAGTAGCTTGTCAATCATCACCTGCAACACCTTCACGAACGCGTCCTCCGTCTTTCTGCTCATGAGAGCCCACGCAACTGGCAGAACCTGCAACAAACGGTGAAGCCATATTGTACACGGACGAAAAAAAAAAAAGAAAAACGTGTCGCGCGGTAAATTCCGCGTGGAGGGCACCCGGAGAGACGGAAACGTCGCGCAGGGAAAAGAAGTGAGAATATTTAAAAAGAGGGTGAAAAGAAATTATATTATAAGTTTTTTCTTTTTTTAATTTAAAGTTATATTTTAAGTTTTTTTTTCAAATTACCTGTTGTTGATAATTCACTTGGAGAGTGAGGAGTTGGTATGCACCTTCGATATTCGGCACCGAATCATACGTGCTGTCCAGGAAAGCCTCCTCCTCGAATTCAAATCTCGCCGAATACGCCGGGACTCCAAGTACAACGTGGGATTCCACGTATGTGGATAATACTCCATTTTCCATTTGCGATCTTTCAATATCCACGGCCCACGCCTGGATACGATGCGTTGATGTTGTGCTGCTACCAGAATCATCGTCGGCGAGAATAATTTCGTACGCCAATTTATTGGACCATTGCTCGTTTTCAATTGCTTCCGCGACTTCCGAAATATGGGTCGGTAACGGGGGCAAACTCTGTTTTTTCCAGTTTAGCATACTGGTTTTTACTGCCGGATAGACTATGAATTGAGCCCCGATCGCATGTCTATAAATCGCAACGTTGAAACGTTGAAACGTTTTCGAGACTCCCTCCGTGAGGCGGGGGAGCGCAATGTCCCTATCTGGGGGCGCGGGCGATGGAGCGCGCGCGTGGTTCAAGTTCTGGACCTGGGAATTTTATTTAATAGAGAAAAATTGACCTCAGAATAATTCCGCTCGCCCAGGGAGGGCGTTTTTGGTGGAATTAAGTCTCATCACAGGTCGTGGTGACATTTATTGTGTGAAATTTTGTTGTTGAATTACTTTCTGTGACGCGATTCGTCTTATCTGATGCGGAGGAGATTGTAAATTTTGAATTGACTTTGATTGTTTAAACAAACATGAAAAGGTGGAGGGGTCGAGATTCTAAGGTCATGTGGGGCTCGGGTGGTCCCGCATGGAGCTTGCTCTGCTCAAGGCCTAAATTAATTATTTGCTCCGTGGCGCAGCTATATTTCGGAATAGCGCGTGTAGCTATCTCCTTTCGGGTGGGTAAGGTGCGGTGCGGATGGCCCGTGAGTGCGAGAGAGATGAGAGCGATATCCGACGCGTGTTTGTGCGCCGTCGGTGAGCTCAGCGCGTGTCCGGTGCGCGTGTTTATATTTTTTCCTTCCCCTGGCCCGCCGCGCCTATTCCCCTGTCTCCGCAGTTCTCCGCTGCGGGCTCTGGCGCGGTCTCGGATTCGCGCATGTGCGCGAGTTTGTTTATTTCCGCGGTTGTCGCAGGTCAGGGCTTGCCGGTGGAGTCGTAACCACCTGCTGTTGACGCTTATTTCGCGGAATCCTTCGGTGGTTTCCACGAAATGATTTGTGGCGCGTATGAACACAGGGCGAGTGAACAGCTACGGCGCGCTCGCTATTTCGGAGTGGAGGCGCGGGCAGAGTTGCGGTGCATTAATTTTGCACCGCTCCTCATTGTTTTCCGTCGTGCGTAGCCGAGGGGTGGGGGTCGATGCTATATCGAGGCCCACCACTGGAGTTTTTCGGGTTTTTTAGGGTTTCTTATTCCTCTGCGGGGTCAGCGCGATGCCGAGGCCGTAGAGGGGGAAGAGCGGTGGTGAGGGAGAAGTTTTGTCTCCAAGACTTGCTTGCTGCCGGTGGGTCGACACGATGTCGAGGCACCGGGAGACTGCGGGTAGTGGAGGGGGCACGATGCCGCGGCCACGAGATGAATATTTTGCTGCCGGTGGGCTGACGCTATGTCAGGGCACCGGGAGACTGTAGGGGAGGGGGTGACACAATGTCACGGCCAAGGGAGAAATGATTTTGCTGCCGGTGGGTTGACACAATGTCAAGGCTCCGGGAGGCTGCGGAGGTGGGGGCAACGCGATGTTGCGGCCACGAAAAGAATATTTTGCTGCCGGTGGGTTGACGCGATGTCAAGGCACCGGGAGGCTGCGATGGTGGGGGCAACGCAATGTTGCGGCCACGAAACCAATACTTTGCTGCCGGTGGGTTGACACGATGTCAAGGCACCGGGAGACTGCGATAGTGGGGGCAACACAATGTTGCGGCCAAACTTAAAGTAGCGGGCTCTTGGAGCGACCTTTCGGTTCGAGGATGGGTGGATAAATGGGTACTGAGTGCCGAAATGCGCCGGCTTATATAGCGGACTTTTGGTTGCCGCTCAGGTGGGGGAAGAGTCGGCGCGCGTGCGGTGGCTTAGTGACGTACGTTGGCCCGCTAGACGCCCGAATTCGGTTGCTCGAATTCGTAGGTGGGGGGGGTCATCGTTCCGTTACAATACGTGCTGTCCAGGAAAGCCTCCTCCTCGAATTCAAATCTCGCCGAATACGCCGGGACTCCAAGTACAACGTGGGATTCCACGTATGTGGATAATACTCCATTTTCCATTTGCGATCTTTCAATATCCACGGCCCACGCCTGGATACGATGCGTTGATGTTGTGCTGCTACCAGAATCATCGTCGGCGAGAATAGTTTCGTACGCCAATTTATTGGACCATTGCTCGTTTTCAATTGCTTCCGCGACTTCCGAAATATGGGTCGGTAACGGGGGCAAACTCTGTTTTTTCCAGTTTAGCATACTGGTTTTTACTGCCGGATAGGCTATGAATTGAGCCCCGATCGCATGTCTATAAATCGCAATAAAAAAGATAATAGATTGCACACACACATTTTTAAACACTATCTGGAAAGTCATTCCAATACACTTTTTTCGATGTCACGATTTAAAAAAATTAAAACAGATCTTACTCGCTCGCAACGGACGTGTAGACTTCGTGCGTACCCACTGGCTTCTTTTGCACTTCAGTGAAAAGCGCTTCGCGAGTTGCCGACTTTTCTCTGAGAAAATTTTCTTTGCATGTGAGAACATGTTCCACCGTCATTTTAAATTCGCCATCGGCGCCGATCTGACCCTTGCCAGGGCAAGAAATTTCTGTTTCGCTGTTACTGCACTGGAGATAACTGTGAAGAAATGATACGATATTTATTAATTAACGTTTCACGTAATCGCATAGATGAAAAGGTGCAGTTGGCAATCAGCCAAAAATAACGAAAATTGCAAACAATTTTTAAATATCATTAAAACAAGCAACCAGGTCGCCCCTGCGGGGCGCCGGGCTGTTGTTGGGGGGCTCCGCCCCCCAAACCCCCATTGGGCGGCTCCGCGCCCCAAACCCCCCGAAAATGACCCTGCGACAAAAATGTCCCTTCGGGACATTTTTCCCTGGTGTCATTTTAAGGCACTCACGCGGTCGTCGCGCTACGCGCTCCGCAGGGGGGGCCGTTCGGTCGTCGCGCTTCGCGCTCCGCTCAGTGCCGTTCGGGCGTCGCGCTCCGCTCAGTGCCGTTCGGGCGTCGCGCTACGCGCTCCGCACAGTGTCGTTCAGACTGGAGCTGTGAGCGGTAACTAGTACGCAGTGGAAAAATATTCACTTGTTCACCTAAGTAGAGTTCTTCATTACCGACACATGCAGCTAACTGTGTCGGTATATTGGAGTTCTCTAGAATTCAATCTATAGCCGCCTCGTTCACAGATAGTTTTCGCCTCTTAAGGGGCTGCTGGAGTAGATTTTTTTACCGACTGGTCGGTAAAAAAATCTATTCCAGCAGCCCCTTAATATTTACCAGTCGATATCCACATGATGTAATGATTATTAAGCTTATTAAGAGACGAAAACTATCTGTGGACGAGGCGACTATAGATCGAATTCTAGAACTCCAATATACCGACATGGTTAGAAGCATGTGTCGGTAATGAAGAACTCTACTTAAGTGAAAAATATTTTCTGTCAAAATCCCATTCGGGAGAACGGACTTTCGAGTGTTCGATACATTCAGGCAAATGGTGCATTCGGGAACATTACAATTCTGTTGAAATGAAATTCTGTATTTTCATCCGTTCGGCATAAAAACTTTTCGGCGTTTTCACCGTTCGGCTAATAAATATTTCGGTATTATGACTCGTCGGATCTTTTCTCATTCGGGTGAACGGTCAATCGGCATTTATAAATTCGCGCATTTAGTACGTTCGGCAATCGTATTTTTTGGTCGAGTGACGGCAAGCCGTCAGCGCGATTGCGGTCGCGGCGTGAATTATGAATCAGGTGACAATCGTGAAACACCTGAATTTGTTGGGTTCTATTTTTTTATAGTAGTTAATTAATTTAATAATTGAGTGTAAAAAAATGTTAGAAATCAATAAAATCATGAATGCAGGTGTTATATGGTAATTGCGTGATGATTTACAATGAGTAAATAAAATTGACAAAAACATTAGCAGTGACAAGTGAAAATTTACAGACGAAACCAGACAATAAATAGTGAATACAGTTATGAGTGCCAGTGAATATAAAATAACGAATAATTTAATGAAAAATATACATTTCAAACATATATAGTTCCGTAGAGAAGGTGTCAATATGTTTTACGAATTTTGTGTTTAGGTTATGTTTATACTCATATTTCAGTTTGGTATATTAATTATGAATTAATAATACAATAAAACTGTATCAGTGCAATTAATAAATATAAAAATTGAAAAATCATTTCGGAATCAATTATTTTGACATTATAATATGTGGAATGTACAGCAGATAATTATTTTGAAGAGAAAAATATTATTGTTATCATAATTGTGAAATTAATTAAAATTGAATATTTTGATTCTATTATGGTAGGTAATCATCATTCTAAAATGATCTAAGGGCTAATATGAGGAAAGATACATTTGAATTAAGGTAAAATATGAGAACGCTGCAAGTTTTAGTCAAATTACTTTATTGACTGCGAAGACTGACAGCCGGACACAATTTTCAATTTAATGATTTGAGTGTCTTAGGTATTCACCACTTAAAAAGTGTGTAAGAAAAAACTAAAAGAAGTGCATCAAGATTAAGTTGAATTAGAATTATGCAGCAAGTTTCAGCCAAATTCTTCCATCGATGGCCAAGATTGAGACCCGTATAGAACTTGACGACCAAAAGTGCCAAATTTCTTCAAGTGAACTCCTGTATAAAATGATTGGAAAATTAACACACTTCATGGGCATACTTCCCAGTGCTAGACTAAGAAATATTCCAAATTTCAACTTGTTCGCTCTGTTCAGTCCAGAGCCACTAAGTGATACGGACGTCCGGGTAACACAAAATCTTGTCTGAAGGAAAAAATGTCTTTAGTAATGCAAATTCCTTATTATTTTATGTCAAGAATATGTATTTTAGCATGCTTAAGAAATGTGAACTAAAAAGTAGTAGATAAAATAAAATTATATTAACATTTTCCTTAAAAAACGTATTTACACCCTTGGACAGCGAATTCAATAGGCACTCTTGGTGCGTTTTTTTAAAACGTGAGTGCCTAAAAATGGCATATGTGTCTGAAGGCGATGCTGGAGTAGATTTAGTTACTGAATGGTCGGTAAAAAAGTACGCGATTTCGTAGTTTACAAAATTCGTTATTGCAGTACAAATACGTCTCAAATTGCACAGGATTATAATAACAACATAGGCGTCCGCTCTAATTTCGGGTGAAAATGCTTCAAAAACAAAGAAAATCGTAAATTTATAAACCTATCGAGCACCAATATGGCCGCTCGGACTGTCAACTGCCACCTCTTTCGTATTATATAAACATTTCTCGGAATCACATTCGAAAAACTCGAGAGGACGCCGATGCGCCTATGTTTATATTACAACCCTGCGCAATTTGAGACATATTCGTAATACAATAACAACGAATTTTGTAAACTACGAAACCGCGTACTTTTTTACCGACCAGTCGGTAAAAAAATCCACTCCAGCATCCCCACACAAAAATGTGGCCTTGTCAAAATTATTCCAGGGACAGGGACCCGGTGTACTGTCCAACCGATAAAATTTTTTTTTAATGACTAACAATTTATCAATATAAAAAAAAAGCTAGGAAAGAACCGAGAACGCAACAATCTGGCTTAAAAAATTGTTGACCGCAAGATTGTTCTACTTACGTGATAAATTCTCCTTTTGAATTCTTATATCCACCGCGTTTGTGGTATCGATAATCACCGTAAATCGTCGTGGTGATTTTATATGGTTTTATAGGCTTTTCGCGAGCCTTAGTCGTCACCGATTTTCGTCTCCTATTTTTAAACTTCGCCTGGATGTTTTTTCCACCAAGGGTAACTTTTCGCCCCATGCGAAGACGCGAATACCAAAATTGTTTATTTTAAACAAATATCGTAATAAATTATTCTGATTTTGTGGTCCGTCTCCGTTTGGTATCCTCGCAGCAATAAACTCCAAATGTTTAAAAAAACAAAAAAAAAAACATCGTCGGCGGCATTTGTTTTTTTCTTGCGGGGCATGGCTCATGATAATAATAATGAAAATAAAAACACAGACAATATAGTATACATATATTTTTTGTATTAAATAAAATGGATTAAAAAATTTATCTCGCGCCTGCGTCCTGCAAACTCTGCGAAAATCACATTTATTAATATTAATTTTTCTTTATGTGGCAGCAGCCAATCTATAATTTTTAGGCACTCACGTTTTAAAAAACGCACCAGGAGTGCCTATTGAAATTGCTTTCCTGGGTCTAAATTAGGTTTTAACGGAGAGACATTGATATATTTCAAATGTATTAACTTTTTTTAGTTCAGATATCTTTAACATAGTAAAATACATATTCTTGACATAAAATAATAAGGAAATTGCATTATTAAAGATATTTTTTACTGCGGACCAGATTTTGTGTTACCCGGACGTCCGTATCACTCAGTGGCTCTGGACTGAACATACCGAACAAGTTGAAGTTTGGAATATTTCTTAGTCTAGCACTGGAAAGTATGCCCATGAAGTATGGTAATTTTCCAATAATTTTATACAGGAGTTTATTTCAAGAAAATTTGGGTTTTTGGGTCTCAAATTGTGTCCGGAGCCCAATCTCCGCTGTCAACCCAAGAATTTGGCTGAAACTTGCTACAAAATTCTAAAATACCTTAATTCCCATACACTTTTTTTAGTTTTTCCCTTAGACTTTTTTTAAGGGGTGAATACCTGTCACCAAAATTAAAAAATTACATTTTTAATTACGCATATGTGTACAATGCCCGTCATTGATGCCTGGTTTACACTTTTCATGTGCGATGTTTCTCATCTATACGAATCGATTAGTTTCGGTATAATCACGATGTGGCGCTGTTGACACACGGAACGATGGATTTGGACCGAATGACATGTGGGGATTGTCAAAGTTTTAAAGTGTCATTTTGTTTACATATATGTTTTTGGTTATAATATAGTATATGATAATCTGCATCGTGATTTGCATCGTAGTAGCAAATTCATAACCTTTACATTTCTTTCGCAGACTTCACAGGTAAGAGAAATCGTGATTAAATTTTTTATTTATATGTTTTTACTTAGCGTCACTTCGGAAATCGTTAATTTCGCAGTTATTGTTGCAAAATTACTATGTGTAAAGAATAAAGTGAAAAATTTGATAATATTGTGAGTCATTAATTCGCAATTAATGTCCGAAAATCAATTACACGCAATAGCAATTTTTATTGTATCAAACGTTCTCTGAGTACGAATAAATTAATACGAGTCGGGGTCAAAATAGCGAATGATCATAATAGCGACCCTAGCAATCCCGGCGACCACGAAAACGACCTAAAAAGTAAAAAAAGCGACGTTTTTTCGACGAGAAATAACCTGTCGTTAAATGCAAAAAAATAACCGTTTAAAAGAGGCGAAAAAAGACAAGCGACCGAGAAAACGACCATTGAATTTTTTTTCGGTTAGTTGTTTTCTTGGTCGTTTTCCTTTTTTTGCCAGCTGTGAACGGTTTTTTTTTGCATTTAACGACCGTGTTGCGCCCCGGAATAAAATTCAGAAATAATTTAATTTATTTCGTTAATTGTGACCTGAATTGTACGTCAGGGCACAATTGAACGAAATGTCGCAACCGCGTGGAGTCACGCGTGTTGGAATGCGCTAACGCGGATTGCGTGCGGATATTGCAATCGATGGGCCAACCGATCTGCGATCGAGTGACCTCGATTGACAATGTCACAATTTGTACTTTATCTGCAATTGCACTTTTGGGCAATTGCAGTCAACTTGCTGCGCTCAGAGCGGCAGTAAAATCAGTCTTATAACAACTCGCACCACGATCGGACGCATCCGACCGTGAGGACTCGCCCGACCGACAATATAGAAATAATCTCTTTGAATTAACCGAGCAAGAGCTCAATTAAATAATTGTAACACAACCATTACAATAAATCAACTACTGTTAATCCGTTCACGTGAGTTCTAACTCTTTATTGACGAACGATCCCCAAAATAATTAAATAAATATTATCCATCGTCCGTATTCTAACTAATACGCGACGAGCGGCATAACATTTTGGTGGCAGCGGTGGGATCTGTCAACGTGATTTCGGACAGTCGAGTGACCGGTCAAATAACCGAGGTTCGTAAAGTTACCGAATCCCTCCGGTTACCGGTAAAAACCCAGCGCTATCTCGACACGCAGACGTCGGCGATAGGCTGGTGCAAATCGACACGCAGTCGTCGATTTGTCGAGTGCTGTGAACCAGTGCGAACGAGCAACGCAACCAGCCGACGGCTAGGACGAGAGGAAGCGGACCGGACAGGAAGGAGGACGAAACCTGGACCAGCAGCGCCACACCTCGGGGACCCTGACACCACACGGGCGGGACAACTCCGGAGGCGGCATGCGGCTCTACGGCGTCCTGTAAGTAGCGGTTACCGCATTTCCCATTACGTATCAGAGCCAGTCGGATAGGGACATTCTATTTTGTGCGCGAAAAATTTAAAGAGACGGTTAGGGAAAAAAATTCCGCGAACGTAATACGAGTTACGCCGGCAACGGGAAAGGGCGGATTATCGTCACATGCCGGGTGATAAGTTCGACGCGCCGTTGCGAAGGGGAAACTCGCTCGAGACAACCCTTCCGGGCGAGGTTGTGAGCCCTACAACCGGGGTAGAAGCAGCCCTCGGTGATATCACCTTTCGCGCTCGTCAAGCCCTCGGGGAATTATCACCGACGAGTCGGATACCGGAGCGCAGGCAGAGTGTTCTGTCGCGTAGTTTGGCCCTGCAATTCGGGGTAAATACGCGCAGAGGGACTGCGTTCACCAGCTCAGAAGAGCTCGCCGGAGGAGCAGGCATGGCGGACGGTTACGACGAGGCGCTGGACCACGTGACGGACGACATGGTCGATCAGGAGATCGACCAGATGAGACAGGAGCTGTCAAATCCAGGGACGGCCGCCAACTCGATCTACGACGGTCGGGAGGGCCGGCAACAGGGGGGCCAGGGGGCGGTACCACGCAACCAACCCTTGGGAGCCCGACGCAAGCTTCACGGCGCAAGCGAGCACGAGTTGCTGACGTGCACCCTGGAAGAAGCTCGCGGAACTGAGCGCGAGTACATCCTCATTTTGGAGGCAAAGATACAGGAGCTGCGCGAGACACTGGGGCGCCGCGAGGGGAGCGGACAAAACCCCCAGAACCTGGTTCGGGACCGGGAGGAGACGCAGCAGGCGACGTCCCCGTCAGCGTCGGGGAGTCGGCCCAGGTTTGCACCGCGAAACTCCGCGGTGATGCGGCGCAGCGACGAATATCGGCCGCCGCGAGGACCACTGATGGATTTCACGCAGGCCATCAAGCTGGTGAAAACATTCGACGGGGAAAACGTCAACGAACTGGACGGGTTCCTGCGATCGTGCTGGACGGTGTTCCGGCGGGTCCCAGACGACCACAAGGAGCTTTTGCTGGAATTGGTAATCAGCAATAAGCTCACTGGACGGGCCTCCATGGAGTTGAAGCACAAGAGATTCGACACCATGGATCAGCTGGCGGACGAACTCGAAGCTCTCTACGGGAAGCGGAAGTCACTGGCTGCGCTCCAGCTCGAGTTTAACAGTCTGCGCCAGGGCCAGGGAGAGGACATCAGTGTCTACGCCACGAGAGTGGAAAAATTGACGATTGAGATCGTCGAAAAATTATGCGAGGGTTTACCCACGGAGGCGGAGGCGCGAACCGTGGAATGGGTCACTCGTCGTTGCGCGCAAGCCAACTTCGAACAAGGCCTGAGCGGGCAAGTGCAAATCCTCGTGCGCTCGCGAAATTACGCGACGTTGCATGAGTCAATTGCCGGCGCCATCGAGGTCACGCAGATGGTGAACCCAAAGACCGCGAACGCGGCAAGTAACGGGGCCCAGGCGGGCGCCCGGAGATCCGTCGGTGGACAGGACGCCGGCGGAAAAGCCTGTTATAATTGCGGGAAAGTCGGGCACCTGTCAAGGGATTGTAGGAAGCCCGGCAGAGTGAGCCTGCCAGCAGCCAATCCGAACAAAACAATAAGTCAGGTGGACGTGGTGTGCAATTACTGCAAAATAAAAGGCCACACCTGGAAGGAATGCCGGAAGAGGCAGAAGAAGGAAGCTGAGCAGCAACAGCAGCAGAATCAACAGCCGGCTACAAGGACAGCCGATAGGAGCTACGCGACGATCCAGGCCAAGGACGGCGGGAAGCCCGCACGACGCGAGCTGGGTACGCTGAGCGTACGCACGCTGGCCACCGTCAGCGAAATTCGAGACCCGGCGGTCGACGGCCGAGCCGTCGGCCAGCGGCCGCCGCAACTAATGCAGGTCACTGTGCCAGCGATAAGCGACTCGGCCAGCGATTTTGATATCGCGTCACCGGTCGCCGTAAAGGGAACGCTCACGCTGAAGGCCGACACCGGAGCCCAGTGCAGCATCATCAAGAGAGGCTGTTTGAAGCCCACCACGATGATCGAGGACAGCGACGTCGAGCTGCAAGGGGTCGGGGGGGGAGCAGGTCTCTCCGTTGTGCAAGGCGGAGGTGGTACTGAAAACTCCCGCGGTAACCGTGAAACACTGGTTCTACGTCGTGCGCGACGAAGTACCATTAGGGGTCAATGGCCTGCTCGGCATGGACTTTATGAAGAAGCACAAGGCCGACATTTTGAGTGGGGAAACCCTCAAATTATACGGGCATGCGATGCCACTCATCGACGGAAAATCGAAGATCCAGCTCCCGCCGCGTAGCGAGACTCTGACCTACGCGAAGACAAACAGCAAATTGGTGGGGATGCTCGCGCGCAGGGAAATAATGCCGGGCATTATTCTTGGCGGATGCATCACGCCGCCTCGAGGAAATAGCTGCGTGGTCAGTCTTGTCAACACGACTGAGCACGTGGTCGAGGTGGAGCGGCCGCAGGTGTCACTTGAGCCGCTACCGATAACGACGCCCGAGCGCGACGGTGTGAGTGACTCACCGCGCATACACACGCTCGCGGTGGAAAGAGGCGCGCGTCGACTCGAGCGAGTGAGAGAGGAGATCGCGACCGCGCACCTCAACGAGGAAGAAAAGGATGCCCTAATGGAAATATTAAATGAATACGCGGATTTATTTCATTTAAAGGGCGACAAATTGGAGTGCACACACATGGCGGAGCATCGCATTCCGCTGAAGGACGGCGTGCTGCCAATCAAGGTGCGCCCGTATCGATTGCCCGAAACGCACAAGCAGGAAATCGATCGGCAAATCGAGGAGATGCTGGACGACGGGATAATTCGCCCCAGCCGGAGCCAATGGAACGCGCCATTGCTGGTCGTGACGAAGAAACCCGACGCAAACGGGGTCCAGCGTCTGCGAGTCGTGGTGGATTTTCGAAAAATAAATGAAGCCACCATCGGGGACTCATACCCACTGCCCAATATCACGGAAATATTGGACCAGTTGGGAAAAGCTCAATATTTTTCCACCCTCGATCTTGCCTCGGGATTTCATCAAATCCCGATGGCAGAGGAGGACAAGGAAAAGACGGCTTTTTCGACCCCCAAAGGACACTTCGAATACAACCGAATGCCGTTCGGGTTGAAAAACGCCCCACCAACTTTTCAGAGGCTCATGAACTCTGTCCTGGCGGGGATACAGGGGGTCAAATGCTACGTCTACCTCGACGACATTGTGATCTACGGGAAGAACCTGAAGGACCATAACGATCGACTGCGAGACGTGCTGCAGCGATTGAGGGAGGCGAATCTGGCTGTGCAGCCGGGGAAATGCCAGTTTTTGCGGAAGGAGACGCACTTCCTGGGGCACATCATCTCGGAAAACGGTGTCCGAGCTGATCCCAAAAAACTGGAAGCCGTACGGAATTATCCCGTTCCCAGGGACGTCAAGGGCGTGCAATCGTTTCTCGGCCTGGCAGGTTATTATCGGAAGTTCATCCGGAATTATTCGGATATAGCGAAGCCACTCACGGAACTCATACGCAAAGACGAGCCGTGGGCGTGGACACCTGTGCGTGACGCGGCGTTCGAGAGTTTAAAGGCCGCGCTCACTTCAGCACCGGTGTTGCAATACCCGGATTTTACCAGGCAATTCTTGGTAACGACTGACGCGTCCGACAAGGCGATAGGCGCGATACTCTCGCAGGGACCAGTGGGCGAGGATCTGCCCATCTGTTACGCGAGTCGCACCTTATCAAAGGCGGAGTTAAATTACACAACGACCGAGAAAGAGTTGCTCGCGATCGTGTGGGCGTTGGCGCAATTTCGGCCCTACGTGTACGGCACACGATTTCGGGTCATTACCGATCATCAACCTCTCACCTGGTTGTTCGGTGTAAAGGATCCAGGATCGAGGCTGATGCGCTGGAAAATTAAGCTCGCCGAACATGAATTCGACGTGGAATATAAAGCGGGGAAAAGGAATACGAATGCCGACGCGCTAAGTCGCATTTGTATTGCCACCCGTGCGCAAGTGCGAGAGAGACAGGCAGCTGCAGCGCAAGGGAGCGCGAGCAACGCCGCGAACGGGCAGCCGCGGGAGTGCGACAAAGAAAGCAGCTCCGACGCGGAAAGCGAGCGCGACAGTGGGTGCGAGGGAGACAGCACCACTGCGAGCGAGCGTAGCAGCAGGCACTCGGCTGAGCCGCCGAGTGGAGGGGAGACGACGAAGCATCGCGCAAAGAGGAGACTCGAGGAGAGAGAGAGGGAGCCCGCGCGGGAGTGCGAGCGCGACGCCAAGCTCGGCGCGCACCAGGCGCGGGGTAATGCGGGTCAGCACGCTACGGCTAGCGCGGCGTGGCATGGAAGCCAACGCGGGGAGTCGGAGTGCGGGGCGAGCCGCCCGGTATACTTACAGCCGGGCGAGGAGAAGGACACAGCGACGATAGAGGAGAGTGGCTGCAACAGTGGCGTAACCTGCCCGGATGCCGCCACGCGTAAGCAACTCCTCTACGAATATCACGATGCCCCTCTGGGGGGGCACCAGGGCGTCAAGAGAACGCTCGAAAGAATCCGCGCCAAGTACGAATGGCCGGGAATGCGCGGGGAAATTACCGATTATATCGCCGCCTGTGAATCCTGCCAGAAAAATAAATTGAGGAATCGGGAAAGGGTGCCGATGGTCGTGACTGACACACCGGAAAGGGCATTCGAAAAAACGGCGGTCGACATCGTTGGACCGTTACCGGAAACGGCAGCTGGGAACAAATATGTGCTCACGTTCCAGGATGCGCTCACCAAGTACAGCGCCGCCATTCCCATTCCAAATCAGGAGGCCAACACCATCGCCAAGGCGCTGGTCGAGGAGGTCATCTGCCGGTACGGAATACCGGAGAAAATCCTCTCAGACCAGGGGGCCAACTTCCTGAGTTCTGTTTTCAAGGAAGTCTGTAAACTCCTGCGGATTAAGAAAATCCAGACGACGGCTTATCATCCGGAGAGCAACGGGGCTCTGGAGCGGTCGCACCGAACTCTCGCAGAGTACCTGAAAAATTACATACAGGAGGATCAGGGAAATTGGGACGAATGGCTGCCGTACGCGATGTTTGTTTACAATACGACGCCGCACACAGCTACCGGATTATCACCATATGAGCTCGTGTTCGGGCGCGCGGCGGTGCTGCCGACTGCGGTGAAACAGGAGCCGCGACCCACGTATACACACGACGACTACGCACACGAGCTCCGAGAGCGTCTGCGTGCCGCATGGTCGGTAGCACGTGAAAATTTGCAAATCGCCAAGCAAAAGTCGAAAGAACAATTCGACAAAACTGCACGGGATTGCAATTTTTGCATTGGCGACCGCGTGTTGCTCCGGGACGAAACCGTGCGACGCGGCCGGTCGGCGAAATTGACGCCGAAGTGGATAGGGCCGTATGAGGTGACGGAGGTGAAATCTCCGGTCACCATCGTCATTAGAAAGGGTCGGAAGGCGAGCACGGTACATGCAAACCGGCTCAAGCACTTCGTCGACCAGTAATCCTAGCATAAAAGCCCGGATCAAAAAAAAAAAAAGAGAGATAACTATAAAAAAAAAATTATCTATAAAAATTACACATTTATCTATTAGCCCTTAAACATAAAAATATGTACGCAAAGGTAAAGGAAGGGTTTCCTGCTCTATTACAGGGGGAAATTCCTTACAGGCCTAATCAAAACGCCGAAGACGGTAAAATTTTGTTTAAAAGTCCCATCATATATTTTCAAAAAAACCTACGGCGGATGGGCGCCGCTAACAACTCTAAAAAAACGGGTGGCGTCACCAGATCTCGTCGTCGCTCTCGTCCGCCGACATCTCCTCGATACAATCGTGCGACGGGGGAAGCTGGAGAGGACACGTGGCTCGGGTGGCGGCCGTACCCTCGCAGAAGAGGCGGCGAAGGCCGAGAAAACGAGAAGACGAGGGGGAGGGTCCCCAGCGACCGAAACCCCACAGGTCGGCCAGATTGTCGCGCCGCCATTGACGCTCGCGACGAATCGAGCGCGCATGGGCGGTCAGGCCCTGGACCCATGAGATGCAACCTGGTTCCCCTTTCTCCAGGAGGGCGATCTGAAAAAAAAAAAAAAATAAAAATAAAAAAAACCCGTTTACCACTGGGGTGTGGCGAACATTTGCGGAATTTTCGAGAATACTTACGGCCACCCTCAGTAGCTCGAGGGCGTGAGTCGGCTCGACCAGCCGCGGATCAGCGGGGTGAGCGCCCGGGTTGGCGCGACGGTTTTGTCTGCCGCAGAAGCCCATTTCGAAGTGGAAAGATTTTTGCGGTGCAAAACGACGTAGAATCCGTAAATTTTGAGCGATGAATGAGCCCCGGGAGCTCCAACGCCGTATTTAAAACCGCGTAAAACTCGAAAAGAAGGGAGAAATTTAGCTGCATCAGCATCAGGCGATCGAGCAGCTTGGTAACAGCGCGACTTTCTGCTTCCAGAACGGCCTGGGCCACATTAGGCACCTTCAACGTGGATGGCCAGGAGCTTGGGTGTCAGATTCGGCCGTTCGCACACAACCCTGGAATTTTCTACGAAGAAATCGGAAGTTTGTCGGAGGTGAAGAGCACGTGGCGTTTGGCGGTGTCAATGGACTTGTCCGCGATCCACGCGCGAACCTTCAACGCCGTGATACAGCTGCATCAGCTGAAGGCTGTGTGCAAAAGAGTGGCCGCGGCCGATGCGACCGATGAACTCTGCCCCGTCATCACGACCAAGGTCGAGCGAATGCTGGGGCGGATATCCGACGGCATCGAGACGGTGCACGATCTCGTGCTGCCAGGGCGTAAGCGAGTTCGCCGCGGATTGATTGACGGACTCGGAAGCATCGTCAAATCAATTACCGGAAATATGGATGCTGCTGACGCGGAAAGAATCAACGACGAGATTCTCGCGCTCCGCGAGGGCCAAGCCAACAATCAGCATTGCATCAAGGACCAGATGCAGGTGGTCCGGTCCACGCTCGCTATATTCAATAGCTCCGCGAGCGTCATAAGGGCCAATGAACTGGCGTTGCAGAGCCAGGTGGAATACGTCCAAAAAACCCTGAGCGACAGGATGGATCAGCTTAGCGTGCGTCAGAGACTCGACGAAAGTCTCGCAGTCATAGGTGTGGTGGTGGAGGCGCTGCTCACCGACGTAAAAGAATTGGTGTGGGTGTTCGCGGGACTCGGAACGGGTAACGTGAGCCCTGCTCTACTACCGCCGCGCCGGCTCGTAGAGTATCTCACCGACGCGCTCGCACACTTGCCGGCGGGCACAGGCTTCCCCGTAGCGCTGATAAAGCACAACGCCGCTGCGTTACTACGACTGACCGACGCGAAGGCGTACAGCCACGAGAACGAAGTGGTGTTGGTATTGGATATCCCACTGGTGGGCCCACAGACATACCAAGTGAATAAGATATACCCGATGCCAGTACAAGCGGGCAATACTTCTTATTTTGAATTCGAGATATCCGAGGAATTGGTAATTGTGGACCAGGAAGGACGGAGTTATATCCGAATGCCCGAAATTGAACTCGGAAATTGCAAGAAAAACGCGCGTCATTACGTTTGCGCGCCGGTGCATCCGTCAAGGCCGTTGCCGGGCACTGCACCCTGCGAGGTGCTGATGGCGGCAAAAATTGATATAGGCAGCGGTGCGCGCTGCGCGAAGCGGGCGGTAACCCTTGCGCGTGCCAGGATAATACCGATGCGGCAGCCGGGCCGTTGGATATACGTGGCGCCGAAGGAAGAAATTATTAGCGTAGCCTGCGATAACCAACCCGTCTATAGCGATAAGATAGAAAATTCGGGAATACTGGCTCTGATAGGGACTTGTACGGTAACCGCTCAGGATTTCACCGTGCGGACGACGGGACGATCGGTCCAGGAAATAAGCGAACATTATTTGCCTCCGTTTAACTTAACGCTGTCGGACATTGAGGAACAGACGCGTCAACAAGTGCAAACCGGAGACGGCAAGTTCGACCTCGCACCGATCATCCAAAATCCCGAGGAAATCGAGGACCTCGGGAAACAAATGGACAAAATCGAGGAAAATGTGAATAGAGACTTTATTATACACGGACAGTGGGTGCATAATATAAGTATGTACTCTATCTGTGCAGTGATTGTGGTAGTATTAGTTAGCTACCTCGCGCTGAGGAGATACCGTGCGCGTAAGGCGACACCGACGGCTTCGCCGAACGCCGTGGCCCCGTCGGCCGTGCACATAAACGTAGAGGCACCAGCCGCGCGCTCGGAGGCCGCGCGCTTGAAGGCCGCGCGCCCGGAGACCGCGCGCGACGTGACAATGCTGCGTCAGCAGAATGTGCGCGCCGGGTTGTTCACACCGCGCGAGCAGCTCCGATACGCGGAAATAAAAATAAACAAGCCGCAAGGTCCACCCGCATGTGACAGCGGGAGGCAACATTAGATTTATATAGAATCTAAGGGGATAATGTGATTTGTATGGGAAATTATTATTAAACCTAGGATTGGGGAAAAAATCGACTTCGCGATTTTTTCCTTTAAGGGGGGAGGGATGTTGCGCCCCGGAATAAAATTCAGAAATAATTTAATTTATTTCGTTAATTGTGACCTGAATTGTACGTCAGGGCACAATTGAACGAAATGTCGCAACCGCGTGGAGTCACGCGTGTTGGAATGCGCTAACGCGGATTGCGTGCGGATATTGCAATCGATGGGCCAACCGATCTGCGATCGAGTGACCTCGATTGACAATGTCACAATTTGTACTTTATCTGCAATTGCACTTTTGGGCAATTGCAGTCAACTTGCTGCGCTCAGAGCGGCAGTAAAATCAGTCTTATAACAACTCGCACCACGATCGGACGCATCCGACCGTGAGGACTCGCCCGACCGACAATATAGAAATAATCTCTTTGAATTAACCGAGCAAGAGCTCAATTAAATAATTGTAACACAACCATTACAATAAATCAACTACTGTTAATCCGTTCACGTGAGTTCTAACTCTTTATTGACGAACGATCCCCAAAATAATTAAATAAATATTATCCATCGTCCGTATTCTAACTAATACGCGACGAGCGGCATAACAACCGGTCGGTTTTTCGGTCGTTCGACCGGTCGCCGGGATTGTTAGGGGAATGATCAAAAGAGCGAATGACCGATGATCTGAAGTTTCAAAATAGCGAATATAAAAATAACGAAAATAAGTTATTCGAAATTTTTATTTACGCGACCATTAAGTCAAATACATTTTTTGCCGAAAGGTTATTTATTTGAACATTCATTTCTTCGGAGCAACGCACGGCGACAATCTATATTTCGAGTTATCAAAAACTGGATTTAAAAATGCAAACAGTTGCTTTTTTAATTTCATGTCTCTGAAATTAAAAAAGACTAGTGGTTAATACGACCTGCCATTACATCGAAAAAAAAAATGCCGAGAATACAAGTTCCGAAAGAGCAAAAGGTAGAAACGCAATAAAGCAAAGAGCCAAAATAACGAATGTTCAAATAGTGAATCGCTGAAACTCTTGATTTTTTAACTGATCTTTCAACTCAGTTGTAAATTTAGCCGTGTTTCACCGAGATTGAATGATTTTCGGTATGAATTTAATTTGAGTTTTTGGACTCTCAATATTTATTTACTATATTTATTAATTTTCTTAATTGTGACGTTTCTAGATTTAGCCGTTCGTTTTAAAATTCTTTAATTTAGCCACTCTGCATTATGAACTTTCGCTATTTTGACCTGCACTCATCCCGTGAATTGAGAGAGTGCGAAGCTGACGCCGGCTCGACGAAAAACAATTGGTTATCGTTAACTGTTTTCGCTTCTGTTATCGATAGACCTACCTCAGTGACACAGCGTGAAGAAAAATGGAGTCCGAAATGTGTAAGCTAATAATTATTAAAATATATTTAATTTACTGTTTGTTAACCCACCGGGTCTTACAGGGACGAGCGCGTGGGTGCGGAAATTAACGAACGTGAGGATCGAAAACGATGACGCTTTCGGTTTTTTCGCGGAGTCATCGAAAATTCGAGCCGGATGGATGTAGGTGTAACCTTCATACGACATGTGGCTCGGGCGTTTGCAACCTCACAATAAAAAGTTATGACAACCACGGGAATTCCAGAAATAAATTAAATAGCAATAATTATTAGCATTTCAATATTATTGTGAGTAATCCGAGATCGGAATCACAATCGCTCGGAAACGCCGTTTTTATAAAAATTTATAATTTCCTATTTCCTTCTATTGTATATACGTGAGGGGGCAAGCGATCGAGGAAAAAAGCCGCTAGTATATATCGGAGTGTTTCATTTTTTACTTTTTTTAATTTTCACCGACGCTAAGTGCACATTTTATTATAAAAATAAATGAAACGGGAGCTCTAACAAACTTTTGAAAAAGGTGCCTAAGTCGATATAAAATCACGATCGAGTTACTACGCACCTTTATTTTATTTTATGGTTTATCGATGATATTTGTAGAATGATATTCGCTCACAGCAAAATAGCTCGATCGCTCCCAGATCAATTCACGTGGCGAGAGTGTCAACGACAATGGGAGAAGTTGATCAGAAGAGTGGAGGTAACTTTCAAATTAATTCATTATAAAGTTCATTCGCAACAACCTCAACTAAAAGTGTTGTACCATGTGTATATAGAAAGGGGTTTTTTTTAACCAAATTGGGACCGTTTTTTTTTTTCACGTTATTAGCGAAATTCCTCTCGAGCTTCTACGCGTATTTCATATTCTTTCTATTTTTATTTTAACGAATAAATGAGGTAGCACGATCGGTTCTGAGATCATTTCCAATTCGTTTAACTCGGCTAAAGATCTTCTTAAAAAATCACCTATGTGGGAGAGATGATCGATTTCGCTTTAGAATATTTCAAAAAGTATCCCGCCAAATTGGCAATTAGAAAAATTCATTACTTAGATTGGGTATCTATTTTTTTCCTCGATCTGAAATGATTTGTTAATTTTAGAGAATACGTAGGATCTTAAAAGTAATTTTCTGAAAATTTTCAAAAGCCCTTTCTTCAAATGACCCAGCTGTTAATCAGTCGGAGTTATCAACCGGAAACTTCTTGAGTGTAATGGGTGGTCCCGCGACAACCACAAATCTAAAGCTCGTTACTTCCCAATAATTAACAAAAAGAGAGTCACATTTAGAAAATATTCATACGATTTTCAATAATTTTGCATCGAAAAAAATAAATATAATTTCTGGGTGATTTGTTGAAAATAAAATTTCACGTATTTATGAATATCATTCTGGAATTATTAACATGGAAAATAAATCTTGTCTGCGCCCTCCGTTTGCTTCATTATTTAAAGATTCTCGTCCTACCAAGAAATGATTACAACTAGCACCCATTTTTCGCAAAATCTTGTAGCAGGCACTGTTCGCTAGTCCTACCTTAATAACGTACTATCTATCGATACTAATGTTACTTGTGAATCAACCTAACGAGAGTGAACATCTTGGCTTCGCGATGGTTGAACTCATTTAAATTGTAAGATGTTTAGTAAACGTATTTAATTCTATTTTCAATTTTCCATGCGATCAATTTATGAGAAATGTTCGAAATCTCTCAAAATCGTTACTATGGCTGGAAATATTTTGGTAAATTATACTTGAAAAATGTTCACAGGCAATAGTAGAACGAGGACAAAAAAATCACAGAGGATTTGATTTGGTACTTCGCCGTCGGGATTTTTTTCCGCAATTTCCGATGATACTGTGCTTCATCACAAAGCGACAGTGGAAAATTAAATGGGTGTGAAAAGTTTTCATCCCAGCATGATTCGTGATGGAAGCGTGATTATTATAAGTATAAATAAATAATAATGTAAAGAATAATCGTAATAAAGGACCTGAAATTCCATCTTAAAGATAACCTGGATTCATGTTTTTCTTCATTCATTCTTTTTAACTCCTGACCACTTACTAGGGCAGAAAAGAGAAAAGAGTTCACGATAATTTGCGACATCTTTATCACAAATGTCCTCATGAATGTCCGCAAGATTTTGTGTTTTTTTTGTTCTTGCCTCGTCATAGAGGAAGCTATGTTTTCGTGAAAAAAATGTTTTCGTCATTTTCATGTCAAGACACTCAGAATGGTCCAAAACGTCGAGAAGATTGGTTTAGAAACATAAATTCCAAACATAAATATACAAAACCCACAATAAACATAAATAGAAAAGTGAAACTTTTTCCTTTAAATTCAACATCTGATCGAGTTCTATAACTGTGATTACATGAAAATAATCTCAAAGATATCAGCTATTCCGGAGTTGAAAAAAAGTTTTGCTCCGACTCGTTGTAATCGTAAAAACACCTTGTAATTGTTGTAAAAGGCACAAAAATCCACAGAAATACATTGCAATTTGGCCACATTATTCAATTTACCTAAACTGCAATTATACGCCATAAACATTCCAAACACAATTATACATAAACTACAAAAAATATAAATAGAAAAGAAAAACCCTTTTTTTTCTATTTATTTATTTATTTATTTTTTTTTTTAAAGAGAAACTGGAGTGCAGTGATTTTTAGCGAGGTCGTCGCTTAGTCGCTCAGCAAAAGAGTTTAACCCTGGAATGTGTGAGTGTACGGAGCATCGATGTTCGACTGGTTTTCTCGATGATAATGGAGACACAGGTGGAAAATTTGGGATCCCAGTGATTTTAAATCCTTGGCAATGCAAGGGGTTAGAGAAAAACGCGATGGTCTTAGTCGAGATGGCTCACAAACAGTGACGATCCTTTAAGGGCGAAACACCGTGTGAAACACCGACCGCCGAAAATCTTCGGATACGCTTTTTTTTCGCGAATTAGAAACGGATCGACGTGAAAATTGAAATACAGACGCCACCAATGTGAATCTCGTGAATGAATTAGTCCGAATTTTGATTTTAGAAAGAAAAAAATTACAGATCGGTTACCGACATCAATTTTTTTTTATCAAAATCAAAATTCTGACTAATTCATTCACGAGATTCACATTACAGGCGTCCGTATTTCAATTTTCACATCGATCCGTTCATAATTCGCGAAAAAAAAGCATATTCGAATTTTCTGAGGTGAGCGTCGGTATTTCACATCGCCTTAATCAACTGATGAAGAATCCGCACTAATTTGGATGAAATTCTATATTTCACCCTACCTCGTCCTTATTGATGAATTTGTCTCCTTTAATACACAGTTAACTTCTTTGCTGACATGCAGGTCAATATAATAAATCTTGAGGCGGTATCCCTCAACTTAGTGAACCCGAAATGGACATCGCAAAGATAATGTGACGTTGATACAAAATACGTTATTCCGAAGCTGAATAGTGAATCATATAATTAACAAGTTTTATAACATTTAGAATGCCATATCAACATACTTTCATGTTCACTACATCGCGATTCTTGAAGGAAATGCATGTCGTTGCAATTGAGCAGAGCACGAAGTGATAACTGCACCACGAGAGTGCTTTAAAAAATGTCCCGAATACATTTTGTGGAGGGCCTGTGGAAGAAGTGCCTCGAAAATAGTAATTGTAACCGCAAGACGATTGTTACTACATGTTTTATGTTACTGTACGCAGTTTGATATGAAACTCCACGGAGCGAAGTATTGGTGTGTTAACAGACAAATATTGAGAACGTATGCATGGTTGAGTGAGTCTGAAAGAGCAAGTGTGAGAGCGTCGGTATCTGACAAAGTTCGATTGCAGTTTATCTCTTCTAGTAATCGATCCAGAACCCATTGTTGTCGATTGCACACTGCATACGACGTTCCATTGAGTTGACAAGAGTACGGGTCACCTCGGGATTCGCAGATAATCGTCCCCATTCTTCGAAAACATGATTCGTCAATTGTTCTCGTGTGCGATCTTGACCAGACTTCCAGTTGTAAACCATCTGATCTGTATAATCAACAAAGAGGGTTAGATTTTGCAATGTGTCTTCTGAATCAGATCTCAGTATCTGGTTTGTCATCGGTATCTTTACTTGTCCGGCCATCCTACTTAGCGAATTAACAAACTAAATACATTGGCTGAACACGCACGATTAACCGTTTCATCGATTGCCAACGCCAATGAATCCAATTTTTTAATTGTTTTTTTTTTTATAGAAAAAAATAGAAGCGAAACCCGGCCCACTTTGGTTTTAGGCTAAAAAATTTTGTTTTTTCATGCAGAATTTTTGAGAATTTTTTCAGATTTTTTAATTTGGGCTAACGATGTGTTAGTTTGAAAAATCGCAAAAAAAAATAAAATAAAAAAAATCTGAAAAATTTTCCGGTACTTTTTGGAGTTGGTCCAATCATATAAAAAAATTTCGACCAAATCCGAGTGGTCGAGGGTCCGACCCAGGTCGAAACGGTATGGAATACACCATATATATTGTAGAGGCGCGCCGAAGCACAATAAGCGCTGTTAATTTTCATGAATATGCGAATAATAACGACTTACGAAAACTTTTGAAAAAAATGATTCATCATTTTACTCGTCTACGTGAGCGATTGACAGTAACAGCCAAGGTAGTATCGTAATCGATCGTATTACTGGTACTAGCGGTAGCTATAAATAGAAGTGGTAAGGAATGCATTACTTTCACCAGAAACATCTCGTCTTTACTTCCGCGAGTCGACTGTGATTACAGATATCATTTAATCGTGGTTCGTAAGTGAAACATTTTCATTCTGCGGTCTTTTTAATTTTTAATGATCTAAAGAAAAATTTAAAGCGTAAAGTAGTTCTCCTTTTAAAACACTGCTTACTCCATCAAACACACTTACTCCAAATATTCTCGATGGGATTGAAATCCGGCGACTTTGGCGGGTGGTTAAGTAGGGTTATTTCCGGGTGCTGTTCGAACCAATCCATGGTCATTCTTGACGTGTGAACGGGGCTATTGTCTTGCATAAAGTAGATGACTGGATTTTCTTCGGCAGGAAACCTCGCTTGAGCAGCCGGAAGCATGACATTCTCAAGGATGTTAACATATTCTCAAGAGTTCATGTGAGGCGTTATCTCGACCAATTCCATCAATCCAGCAGCGGACATACAACCCTAGAACCCACAAGTAATTCTACCGCTGAGCTGATTTTCCACTACATAGTGGGGATCGAGTTTGTACTGGCTACCACGTGGTCTATACACATGTCGCTGTCCGTCGTCGGAGGTTCTGAAGACCTAATAAGGGATAGGGATGGAGTGCTGTCAAGTGGTGAGGAAGAGGAGCTTGTAAAACATTTGGAAATTACTTTGACAAACATTTTCGGATGAATTTATGTGTCTGCGTGTGTTGGTGATTCTGACCTATCAAAGTTAAATTTATTTGGCCAAACTTGTTCGGTCAATAATTTATTACCAGTGACTTTGAAGTGAAATTCGACTGGTAAAATATTCCTACAATAGATATTGAATTTGAGTTAAGGGGGGGGTAGGGTTAATTCGTGCAAAAAAGGCACGTTTTTGTGAATTTTTTTTTGACGACACTGTTAAAATCTATTCAATAAGACCAATTGTACATCAAAGTATAACATTCGAAGAATATTGTGTAATTTTTTCATGAAGAAATATTAAAAAATACAGCAATGGCGGCATTTACTCGGAAGCGTCTCGGAAAAAAGTAGAATTGCGGTGCCCATCAGAACTCGGTACTGGATCATCCGAAATTAAAAAACCAAAGTTAATTTGTTAGGTAATTGTTTTCCCCAGGTAACGCGGAAGAGTTTTTTTCGAAATTTTGATTTTTCAATTTTTGGGAACACTTTAAAGGGAAAAACGCGATTTTTCGGGGAAAAAATCGGCTATTTTGTTATTGTAAAATAAAAAATATTAATAAATTCGAAAAAAACTCTTCCGCGTTACCTCGTAAAACATGTACAGAACAAGTATGCAAAAATTCAAAAGGATCGGTGCAGTAGTTTTGACGGTACGATGGGCACCGACTTTGAAAACGTGAGTTGTGGGAAAAACGCTTTAAAGTCGCGCTCGGCCCGGGCGGTACAGCAATCCGCGAGTATAAAAATATTCATAACGTCGTCAATTTTGCTCCGATTGACTTGAAAATTTGACACAATATTCTTGAGGTATTATGCATTCAGTAAAAAATATAAAATAAAAATGCCAAAAAAAAAATTTTGATACCCTACCCCCCCCCTTAAGAACAGTAGTGGAATACTATTTTTTTCCAACTCTTGAATGCATAATGGAAAAATAAAAATGAATTTGCATTTTACTTCCTCGTTGTTCGACAAAAAAAAATTGAAAAATTCAAAATACAATGAAAATAAGAGTTTGAATTTTGGGGACCGGAAATTACACAAGAAGAATGATTTTGGAAAAACATGATTTTTTACAAGTTTTGACATTTTCTAAAAACGTTTTCATGAAGATCGCGAAAGAAAAAATTCTTCCATAACAAAGCTTCCTCTACGAGGACGCAAAAATGATGCAAAATTCCACAAACTTTCTAAAAATCGTCACACTAGAGACCTAACTCAACGTATATTTCGACGCTGAACACGATTTTTTTTTACGGATCCCTGAACCACTGCTGAACCTAACTCGATACTGAATAGAAGTACCAATTTTGTTTTCAATTCGAAAAATCCAAAATGCCATTTTGACACTTCAATCGATTGTCCTTGTACTTGGTACCAATTATCGGTCTATAATAGTCCATTCGTGGAACAAATTGAAGGAGGCTTCAGCGCTTTATACTAGTCAAATCAGTGCAAAATTTCGAAAAGCATTTTTATAATTCTTGGTTGTTTAATCGATTGTTCCGAGGTGTTACTGACGTTTCAACATTAGTTCTTAATAGACAAATACATTTACAGCCGTGATTTGAATAGAAAATCGACTGATATATGCAAAATCCCGATATCATGATTTTTCGTGCAGTTTTTTGACAGAATAAACTGTAATAATAGTTCTATTACGACGAGCAAAAGCTCATTTTTATCATTGGAAGATGCTTGCTCGATTCACCGTTCAGATTTTTTAATAGCATCAGTACTTCAAAAATGTGCTGTTGCTCGTCACATTGAACAATTATAACGGTTTATTCCTAAAAAAAAACTACACGAAATAACATGAGATCGAGAATTTTCATATATCAGTCGTTTCTCTATTCGAATCACGGCTGTGAATGTATTTTTCTATTAAGACCTAATGTTGAAATTCGAAATTCTCGAAAATTTCGAAAATTTCGAAAATTTCGAATCTCGAAAATTTCGAAATCTTGATCGGGATCGGTACATGGAACACCACAATTTTCCTTCCGATGATCTTTCAAAGCCTCATCGCCTCCCTCTCTAAAGCGTCGGATCCAAAGATGCACCGTCTTGATGTTGCATCCTATTTCCTCGCGAATCTGAGTTGGCGTGCGCCCTGCTTGCCACAGTCCGACGATTCGGCCGCGGACTTGCGGGTCGTATTTCGCGAAAACATTACGATCCGGCTGTGCTGCCATTATGTCACTGATCTCGCGGACGCGTCGAGACAGAAATCAAATGAGCATCGATATTGCATTGAAGATAGTTGTATCGATAGAGGGCAAAAACCAAACGAGCTGGTGAGTCACAATATGCAGCGTAGGCTACGCTTCTTTAGCGAAAAAAAAACGAGTCAGCGTGTGGCTGTGTCGTTTCCAAATCGACCAGGCCGTGACCCTCGACCTCGCAGAATTGGTTCATTATTTTTTTAATGATTCCTCTGATCCAAAATAACAGTCATGATTTTTTTCAAAATTTCTCGCTCGTGCGGTGTCGCGCCAATTTTTTGAGGAGGGTACGCTGCTGCATAGAGTGCGACGGCGGCCACTTCCAAAGTCACTTATAAGAGATAAACACGCATTATAAACCACCCAAAAATGCGTGAATCACGCATTTATTAAAGACCCATGCTGTTTGTCAGGAAAAATCGAGTTCTGCGTTTTTCTTCTCGCATTTTATATTTTCGGTAAAAAAACGCTTTGTGGAATTAGCGGAAAAATTGCCATCGGATAAACTTTTCGGACTTTACGAGATCGGAGATTTCTTTTTCCGCAAAAAAGAAAAAAAAAAACGACAGACTTTGTTGATCGACCACCGGCGGTTGACTGTAAAATTCTACGAAAAATAGAAAAATCAAGATATCTCGTTCCGCCTTGCGCCATTCTCCGCTGAGGGGTTTTCTTACGTACGCGAAAAGTAACACTAAATTCAATTCATCCAAAGAAAAATTACATCGATTTTAGTGAAAAGAAGCACATTTTCCAACTTTTATTTCTTTCCACAATCTGATGGGCAGAAACTAAAAAAAATTAAAACTTCTTCATTTTGTCATACGGCTTCGGATTCCTTAAGGTGTTGCACATGAGAGTAAGCACTCTCATGTACTCCTTGTGAGTCATCTTCACCTTAACGACTTCATTCACGAATTCTGCAATATAACCGTACGACTTTATAACAACTATAATATGTATGTTAATCATTCAGTAATGGATTATTACGATACAAGAGCAGAATAACTTTTCCTCATGGGTAAGTTTGCAGCACGAGCAGAAGGCGAGTGTTGCAATCAGATGAGCCGAGGAACAAATTATCCATCTATTATCGTATCAAATTTTATTTTACAAGGTGTGAAAACAGGGGCTTTACTCACGTAAAACGCCTATTATCAAACCGACAAAAAATGGATTTCACGCACTTTCGACATCTTCGACTACGTAGGATGGAATACATTCGTAGTCTCCCGATCCTTTCGGGGTCATATTCGTCAATTTAGTTTTCCCGACAATAACTTTCATGAGGCAGCGGACCAATTCCCGTCCGTTTCCCGACCACCTTGCAACAATGGACACTAGCTCGTCCGTCGGCAGTTTCGTCAGCGAATTTGGAAACAACTCCATCTGTGGGTATTCGGAAATATGATCGATTTTTTTTTATTATTTTTTGTTTATAAATGTTGAATCCGGATTCGGATTTTTATATTATCGAGATGTGGTTGCAATGTTCTCTCAATTTTCGAAAACTTATGCGAACTCGACACCAGGCGCAAGGACTACCTTAAATCCCCCGAGTACAAAATTTCACGAAAATCTATCAAGCCGATCGGAAAATAATCTGATACCGCTGAAGGGGTTAAAGAACTCTTACTAATGAATCGTCTTCGGAATGCAGGGGCCTCGAAGCTTCGTCTCTAGGCCAACCACGCCATCCGTCTCCGAATTCTTCGTCCGGATTAGCCGGATCTCGAGGCCAACCGAACCATCCAGCGACAATAAAATGTTCGGCCATCACGAACGCAGAAGAAAACGAATGAACTTGAAAACGAAATAAACACAATAACAAGGAAAAAAATATAAACAATTACGTTTGATGGAGAAAGAGCACCGTACCTAGCGCTATTGCTGAATTGAACAGATGTCGTGAATCGTGTACACAACCTGAAATTACCCGATAGAGAACAATTGACAAACTAAATCTGAATATAGCAACGGAACAGCTTGTCGATGAAACATTTACTAGGCTAATAATAATAATAATAATAAAAGCCGATAGAGATTCCGCGGATAGAGCGAATAAAGCGAAAAATCATGTGTATGGGAAAATCGTTGAACGCGCTCCCTCGCTACATTAGTCGGGGAAATCAAGCAGACTGTAGGAAATGAAATTTTCAGTGTCTCCTGTACGTTTTGACGTTGAAAAACGGTCGCGCAACTGAATTGCACCGACAATCTTCGCTAGAGATTCAAACGGGCTCGTGTATGGGAATCGTGTCTGGGAAAATGACCGAATGTTCTCGCTCGGAAAATTCATGCCTGCTTGGAAATTTTCGGTGTCACGAGGCTCTCGCCGACGACTCTTAACCCGTAGAATTCCGGGATTCCGCGGGTAGAGTGAATAAAGCGAAAAATCATGTGTATCGGAAAATCGTTGATCGCGCTCCCTCGCTACATTAGTCGTGGAAATCAAGCAGACTGTAGGAAATGTCATTTTCAGTGTCTCCAGGACGTTTTGACGTTGAAAAACGGTCGCGCAACTGAATTGCACCGACAATCTTCGCTAGAGATTCAAACGGGCTCGTGTATGGGAATCGTGTCTGGGAAAATGACCGAATGTTCTCGCTCGGAAAATTCATGCCTGCTTGGAAATTTTCGGTGTCACGAGGCTCTCGCCGACGACCCTTAACCCGTAGAATTCCGGGATTCCGCGGGTAGAGCGAATAAAGCGAAAAATCATGTGTATGGGAAAATCGTTGATCGCGCTCCCTCGCTACATTAGTCGTGGAAATCAAGCAGACTGTAGGAAATGTAATTTTCAGTGTCTCCAGTACGTTTTGACGTTGAAAAACGGTCGCGCAACTGAATTGCACCGACAATCTTCGCTAGAGATTCAAACGGGCTCGTGTATGGGAATCGTGTCTGGGAAAATGACCGAATGTTCTCGCTCGGAAAATTCATGCCTGCTTGGAAATTTTCGGTGTCACGAGGCTCTCGCCGACGACTCTTAACCCGTAGAATTCCGGGATTCCGCGGGTAGAGCGAATAAAGCGAAAAATCATGTGTATGGGAAAATCGTTGATCGCGCTCACTCGCTACATTAGTCGTGGAAATCAAGCAGACTGTAGGAAATGTCATTTTCAGTGTCTATAGTACGTTTTGACGTTGAAAAACGGTCGCGCAACTGAATTGCACCGACAATCTTCGCTAGGGATTCAAACGGGCTCGTGTATGGGAATCGTGTCTGGGAAAATGACCGAATGTTCTCGCTCGGAAAATTCATGCCTGCTTGGAAATTTTCGGTGTCACGAGGCTCTCGCCGACGACCCTTAACCCGTAGAATTCCGGGATTCCGCGGGTAGAGCGAATAAAGCGAAAAATCATGTGTATGGAAAAATCGTTGAACGCGCTCCCTCGCTACATTAGTCGTGGAAATCATGCAGACTGTAGGAAATGTAATTTTCAGTGTCTCCAGTACATTTTGACGTTGAAAAACGGTCGCGCAACTGAATTGCACCGACGATCTTCGCTAGAGATTCAAACGGGCTCGCGTATGGGAATCGTGTCTGGGAAAATGACCGAATGTTCTCGCTCCGAAAATTCATGCCTGCTTGGAAATTTTCGGTGTCACGAGGCTCTCGCCGACGACCCTTAACCCGTAGAATTCCGGGATTCCGCGGGTAGAGCGAATAAAGCGAAAAATCATGTGTATGGGAAAATCGTTGATCGCGCTCCCTCGCTACATTAGTCGTGGAAATCAAGCAGACTGTAGGAAATGTCATTTTCAGTGTCTCCAGTACGTTTTGACGTTAAAAAACGGTCGCGCAACTGAATTGCACCGACAATCTTCGCTAGGGATTCAAACGGGCTCGTGTATGGGAATCGTGTCTGGGAAAATGACCGAATGTTCTCGCTCCGAAAATTCATGCCTGCTTGGAAATTTTCGGTGTCACGAGGCTCTCGCCGACGACCCTTAACCCGTAGAATTCCGGGATTCCGCGGGTAGAGCGAATAAAGCGAAAAATCATGTGTATGGGAAAATCGTTGAACGCGCTCCCTCGCTACATTAGTCGTGGAAATCAAGCAGACTGTAGGAAATGTAATTTTCAGTGTCTCCAGTACGTTTTGACGTTGAAGTGTAAGTAAAAACACACCTAGACCTCGAAAACTACGGAGCCGACAACCTCAGGTGACGGATGTCACCTGAGGTTGTCGGCTCTTTGTATTGAAGCGTGGATACTTTACCCAGCGAAAGATTAATAGTCACGGATTTGCATAAAGATTAACTGATCAACTTTTTTTTTTAATGGTATACATTTTCTTTCGGTTTTTTCAAAGTATAATCCGTAATTTGTTACCGATTTCACTGAGTGATAGCTTATTCTCTTCGTTAAAGATACTCTACGAATTGACTCCCTAGATATTTCCTCTTGATCGTTTAATAATTATAATATATTGTATATCGAAAATAAAAAATCATTCATAAAAAGCAGGTTATAATTATTAATAATCAAAACTATAAAATAACTAGGAAGTAAATTTATAAATTCTTTTAACAAAGAGAATGAGCTATCACTCAGTGGAATCTGTAAAAAATAACAGATTATACATAAAAAAAACCGAACGAAAACGTATCCTATTGAAACAACAAGTTTATCAGCTAATCTTTATGCAAATTTATCACTATTAATCTTCCACTGGCTTAAGTATACATGCTTTAATACAAATTCACCTGTACTATTGTTATTTTATGCATTAATCTTTTTAAAAACGGTTACAAAAATTTATCACTAATTTGGATTTCAGTGTCGTCACCGATCCTACTTGGGTTGACAAGGCTCTGCCTCGAAATGATACTAATGCGAGAAAAATAGATGTAGTTGATCAATTGTCCGGACGCTTACTTGATAGACATGATTATCTAAAAGATGCATAGCTAAAATTCGGGACTTTTTAAATATAAAAAAATGTAAACATGGTTTTTGAAAATTACGCGAAATTAAAAATGAGACGAAAAAAAAATTAAGTTGGGTTGACGGCTAATTTGTTGAACAATTTTTTTACATTACTTTGTTCATAATATTTTGAGATAACTATAATGCAAAATGAATCTTTTCAGCACTTTCTACGTCCTTGGTCTTTTTTAGATTTTTATCTCATCGAGAAGCTATTGAAATTTTAATTGACAGGCCGATGTTTAATGCGTTTCTAGCTTTTCGTATTATCACCTCGGTACAGAGGCGAAAAGAACGATGTGCCCTCGTGGTAAATATCCCAATTGGACCGATGAAGAGGTAACACAAGCCGACGATGACGGCGATGAAGAGGAAGACTTCCTCGGCTTCCCAGCCGACGACGACAGCGATGAAGAGGAAGACTTTCTCGGTTTCCCAGCCGAAGTATAAAACGAAGCGGAGGATAATGAATGGCCCTTTTCAGGGCCAAACTGAAATCCAAAACGTAAACAGCCCTTTTCGGGGCCACTAAAACGTTAACAACGTGCCGCATCATTTTGCAAATGTGGTTACTTTTGTCACGGACAATGAAATAAAAAAGTAGAACCTTGCAAATTGCTTTCTCATATTTTTTTCGATTTTTACAAAGCTACCTCTATGAGGAAGTATGTTGATCGATTTTGGTTTCCTCATAGAGGAAGCTTTGTAATAAAAAAAAAAATCTACATATTTACATAAATTAATAAAATAAACAAAAAATAACATATTTACATAAAAATTAACACGCGGCGTGAGCGAATGTGTTGGTGATATAAAACCTCTTGTCATTATTAAAAATGGCAAACATTTTTCGTTGTTCTATAAGCACAACGAAATGGGTTAACACCAATATCCAAATTACAAAGATAAGATGTCTGCGAACCCAAATTTTTAAAAAATTGCGAACCGAAATTTTTTTTTATACCTTTTTCTCTTTCGTTTCTAAATTTTTGAATAGCTTTTTATAGAAAAAATAGAAGTGAAACCCGGCCCACTTTGGTTTTAGGCTTAAAAATGTTGTTATTTCATGCAGAATTCTTGAGAATTTTTTCAGAATTTTAAATTTGGGCTAACGATATGTTAGTTTGAAAAATCGCAAAAAAAAATAAAAATCTGAAAAAATGTTCCAGTACTTTTTGAAGTTGGTCCAATTATATCAAAAAATTTCGTACAGATCCGGGAGGTCGAGGGTCCGACCCAGGACGAATCGGTATGGAATACACCATACATATATAATAAAATAATGAAATATTTTATAGATAAATAACTGAGTGGATAAGCTCCGAGAAACTAAATTGGTTGCGAGCCAATTCATTTTCTGGAGCAATCAACTAATATTTGGCACACCCAATTCATTCGGTGACACAGCCTAATTGAATATGAAACTGGTGAAAAAAGTGCCATGATTTTCTTTTTTATCATGCATCAAGATTCAAACACTTTCACTCAAAAGAAAAGATCCAGTGAAGGGAAAGAACGGACGAAAAAATAGAGTTGCCTCTGGAAGGTTGACATTTGTTTAAATGTGAAAAATTGGGTTTTTCCAGTACTGATAAAATGTAGATATGGCTGACTCATCATGGATGAGTGTCATCAATATGAAACTCTAGTTAACCTATCATCGCCTAACCACTTGTAAACAAACTGACACTTTAAAATTATGACAGCTCGCGCCTGGTTCAATTCCGTCGTTCCGTGTGATCGCAACGCCATAAAGTTAAATCGTTGAACTCTCGAGCTAGATCGGAAACCTGACTACTCATTTCAGAATCACGATGGAAGGGGAAAACCAGGCATCGATGACGGGCATTGTACAAGTGAATATTTTCCCACTGCGTACTTGACTTTGGCTATAACTTGCCGCATACTCATATTTTATCTCAATTCAGATTTTTCTTCTCTTATATTTGCCAAAAGATCATTTTAGAGTGGTAATTACCTGCATTAATACATTTTAATTAATTAATTTCTTTTAATTTGACACTTACGTCAACTTAAAATGTTTTTTCCTGAAAAATCATTACCCGCTGCACATGTTAGAAGTTAGAAGGTCGAAATAATTGATTCCACAATGATTTCTTCATTAGTATATTTATTAATTGCACTAGTACACTTTAATTGTGAAGATAATTTATATTTAATACACCAAACTGAAATATGAGTGAACATAACCTAAACACAATATTCGTAAAACATGTTGACAAGTACATTATTATCGGAACTATACGCTTGACGTGTATATTTTCCATTAAATCATTTGTTATTTGCTAATTTCCACTGGCACTTATTACTTTTTTCGCTGTTTTTTTGTCTCTTTTCGTCTCTAAATGTTCACCTGTCACTGCAGATGTATCTTTGGATTTTATTTACGTATTCTAAATCACCACGTAATGACCACATAACAACTGCATTCACGGTTTTCTTAATTTCCTAAATGTTTTTTGTAAAACGACAACGTTTTTTTACACTTAATTATTAAATTAATTAACTATATTAAAAAAAAATAGAGCCGCAATCGCGTTGACTTTAACTTACTCTGGTAAAAGAGTCAGTTCTCTGTGGTCTGGTCAGAGCTGTGGCGCGCGTGTCTCCTAATAAAAAAAACTTTATATACAATTATCTTTCCATAAATTTGTGATTGAACAATAAGATTCGATACGTATTCGATAAACGTGCAAACAATAAATGAATAATGAATTATCTTTGAATACAGCATTTCATAATAATACATGAAAAAAAATTTAAAAAAAAAAAATAAAAAAAATTAAAAAAAAAAAACGAGCTGTACACCTATCTAGTTGTAAATGACCGGTCATACTTTTTTGTGACCGTAAATTTACCAAAAATAAAAGTGACCAGTAATTCCACATCTAAATAGTTGGATTTACCATATTTTTACGGTATGTTTATCGAAAAAATTTGTGACGGTAATTCCACAACACCTGATTGCGCGAAAAAAAAATGACGTCATTTTACGGTAAAAATACGGTAATTTTTTGGTAAGTTTACCGCTTTAGGATTTTGCGGTAATTCCACATCTCTAGTCCTGGAGCGTCTCGTCTTCGGTCGGTAAAGTAGGTAAATGTACATATCTCGAGACGCTACCGCGTCTCTTGATCAGGTTAATATTAGAGATGTAAGCAGTAAATGTGACCGGTAATGTTACGGTATTTTTACCGTAAAAATACGGTACGTGACCGTTTCCAAAATGACCACATCGGTCACAAAATCATATGGTCGTATGATTTGAAATTTCACAGCTGTGGCGCGCGTGTCGCCTAATAAAAAAACTTTATATACAATTATCTTTCCATAAATTTGTGATTGAACAATAAGATACGTATTCGATAAACGTGCAAACAATAAATGAATAATTAATTATCTTTGAATACAGCATTTCATAATAATACATAAAAAAAAAAAAATTAAAAATTGCGAGCTTTACACCTATCTAGTTGTAAATGACCGGTCACACTTTTTTGTGACCGTAAATTTACTAAAAAGAAAAGTGACCAGTAATTCCACATCTAAATAGTTGGTTTTACCATATTTTTACGGTATGTTTATCGAAAAAATTTGTGACGGTAATTCCACAACACCTGATTGCGCGAAAAAAAATTACGTCATTTTACGGTAAAAATACGGTAATTTTTTGGTAAGTTTACCGCTCCAGGGTTTGACGGTAATTCCACATCTCTAGTCTCGAAACAAGTCCAAGTACCGTGGAACCTCTCATAGCGTTCGAAATGCGAGGACATGTACGCTAAGTGAAGAGCCAATCAGGCACGCGAAACGTTTGTGCCTCTCACTCTTTCTCGCGAAATCATCCAATCACAGCGCTGATACGTTTCCCAATGTACGCTATGAGGGTGTGCGCTATAAGAGGTTCCAGTGTAGACAAAACCTACTTTACCGACCGATACGAGACGCTTCAAGACTCTTTTACCGGAGACACCGTGTTTTGACCTCATTTCGATTGACACACATCGGTAATATAAATGAATAATGTATATTTTATATTGAATTATTTGTTATTTGCTTATTTTCACTGGATCTTATCACTGCATTCGCTGTTTTTTGGTCTGTTTTCGTCTCTGAATGTTCACCCGTCACTGAGGCTGATGTATCTCTCGATTTAATTTATTTATCATAAAACAATCGTAATCACCAAATTACAACTACGTTCACGCCCTAACAGTTCGGTCCAACCGTATACCGACTATGATCCCCACCGGGTCGTTTTAGGACACGGGATCAACTAGCATTTCATCGAAACCAACCACCGACCAACTGAGATTTAGTTGAGAACACGGTTTGTCAGTGGTTGTTTTCTTCAAAATACTGGTTGTTTTCGTGTTCTAAACCGACCTGGTTGGATTTTTCGTGGTTGGTCGATCTGCTAGGGCGGTTTTATTAATTTCTTATATCTTTTTTTTTTTTAACGATAACCCTTCTTTCAGAGTTGGCGGCAATGCATTATTTTTTTAATGCATCACCGTTTTTTTAACCCATTATTTAAAAAATGGATAATGGAATTCGGATCCACAACACATTAATTTTTGAATGTTTAATGGACAAGAGATCCAGCACCCATTTTTTTTTTAATTTTTAATGGAACAGAGATCCAGCACCCATTACTTTTTGAATGTTTAATGGAACAGAATTCCATCACACATTTTTTTTTAATTTTTAATGGAACGGAGATCCATCACACATTTTTTTTTTTATTTTTAATGGAACGGAGATCCATCACACATTTTTTTTTAAATTTTTAATGGAACGGAGATCCATCACACATTTTTTTTTAAATTTTTAATGGAACGGAGATCCATCACCCATTTTTTTTTTAATGTTTAATGGCGCAGCTATGCAGCTCCCATTACTTTTTTAATGTCGAATGGAACAGATATCCAGCACCCATTTTTTTTTAATAGAGCAGTGCTACAGCTCCCATTACTTTTTGAATATGTATATGATGTTACTGAAATCGTGTCTAACCCAGCTGAATCGTGTCTAACCCAGCCTAATCGTGTCTAACCCAGTCGAATCGTGTCTAACCCAGTCGAATCGTGTCTAACCCAGCTGAATCGTGTCTAATCCATTCGAATCGTGTGTAACCCAGTCTAATCGTGTCTAACTCAGACGAATCGTGTCTAACCCAGTCTAATCGTGTGTAACCCAGTCTAATCGTGTCTAACCCAGTCTAATCGTGTGTAACCCAGTCTAATCGTGTCTAACTCAGTCGAATCGTGTCTAACCCAGTCTAATCGTGTGTAACCCAGTCTAATCGTGTCTAACTCAGTCGAATCGTGTTTAACCCAGGCTAATCGTGTCTAACCCAGTCTAATCGTGTCTAACCCAGTCTAATCGTGTCTAACCCAGTCTAACTCTGCCTAACTCTGCCTAACTCTTACTAACTCTGTCTAATAGGCTTAGACAGGGTTAGTAAGAATAAGACGCAGTTAGACAGAGTTTGGCAGGGTTAGACAGGGTTAGACAAGGTTAGACAAGGTTGGGCGGAGTTCGGCAGAGTTAGACAAGGTTAGGCGGAGTTCGGCAGAGTTAGACACGATTAGACTGGGTTAGACACGATTAGGCTGGGTTAGGCATGATTCGACTGGGTTAGACACGATTAGCCTGGGTTAGACACGATTCAACTGGGTTAGACACGATTCGACTGGGTTAGACACGATTAGACTGGGTTAGGCATGATTAGACTGGGTTAGACACGATTAGACTGGGTTAAACATGATTCGACTGAGTTAGACACGATTAGACTGGGTTACACACGATTAGACTGGGTTAGACACGATTCGACTGGGTTAGACACGATTCGACGGGGTTAGACACGATTCGACTGGGTTAGACACGATTAGGCTGGGTTAGACACGATTCAACTGGGTTAGACACGATTCGACTGGGTTAGACACGATTCAGCTGGGTTAGACACGATTCAGCTGGGTTGGACACGATTCAGCTGGGTTAGACACGATTTCAGTAACATCATGTACATATTCAAAAAGTAATCGGAGCTGTAGCACTGCTCCAATAAAAAAAAAATGGGTGCTGGATATCTGTTCCATTCGACATTAAAAAAGTAATGGGAGCTGCATAGCTGCTCCATTAAACATAAAAAAAAAATGGGTGATGGATCCCCGTTCCATTAAAAATTAAAAAAAAAAATGTGTGATGGATCTCCGTTCCATTAAAAATTTAAAAAAAAATGTGTGATGGATCTCCGTTCCATTAAAAATTAAAAAAAAAAATGTGTGATGGATCTCCGTTCCATTAAAAATTTAAAAAAAAATGTGTGATGGATTTCTATTCCATTAAACATTTAAAAAGTAATGTGTGCTGAATCTCTGGTCCATTAGACATTTAAAAAATAATGTGTGCTGGATCTCTGTTCTATTAAACATTAAAAAAATAATGGGAGCTGAATCTCTGTTCCATTAAACATCAAAAAAATAATGGGTGCTGGATCCGATTTCCATTATCCATTTTTTTTTAATTAAATGATGCATTATTTTTACATTAAAAATTTCACAACTCTGCCTTCTTTACACTTTATTATTTAATGATTTAACTATAATAAGAAAGTAGAACTTAATGACGATTTACGCCTTTTCAAGAGACACGATAGCGTCTCGAGACAAGTCCATTTCCACTACTTTAACGACCGATAACTCAACATCCTAGGGCCTTGGGTCCTCGTTGTAATTGGTCATTTCTTGTGGCCTCGCTGCCTGCGTTTTGAACGCGATAAATTTATACTCCACATTTTCTATTGACCATTTTATGGGTCATTTTCTATTGATTCGAATGACTTTTTATTTTTTGAAAATGACCGACATTGAACATCACAGAATTATATAGATATGAAAATACCGGTATTTTTATTTTTGGTAAAATAACAATGAAACTACCGTACCGTCTTTTATTCCCATTTTTTTTTCTACAATCTTTGTGTTGTGAAAATACGGTCACGAAAAATGCTCGTAAGTTTGACCGGTTACAAATTTTTGTTGGTGAACTCACCATAAAAAATGGTAAACTGCGTCTATATAGTTGTGAAATAACCGGTAACAAATTTTTGGGTAAAATTACAGCAACGTTGTTTCGTAAATTCACCGTAACTTAAAGAGAATTCTTAATCACTAAGAGACTATATGACTTTATTAGCGATGTCGTAAATTTAACACCGGTCACATACCGGTTTTTTATCGTAAAATTACTGGTCATGTATATCGCTCACGTCTCTAATCCGAACCGCATCGTGCACAGCGCGAAACGCGACCTCCGAACGGTACCGTGCGGAGTGCGAAGTGCGACGTCCGGATGGCATCGTGCAGAGGGCAAAGCGCGACGTCCGGACGGCACGGTGCGGAGCGCGAAGCGCGACGTCCAAACGAACCCCTGCGGAGCGCGGAGCGCGACGACCGCGTGAGTGCCTTAAAATGACACCAGGGAAAAATGTCCCGAAGGGACATTTTTGCCGCAGGGTCATTTTCGGGGGGTTTTGGGGGCGGAGCCCCCCAATGGGGGTTTGGGGGGCGAAGCCCTCCAACAACAATCCGGCGCCCCGCAGGGGCGACCGGGTTGCTTGTTTTATATAAACTAGAGGGGCTTCGCTCCCTGCGCGCTTCGCGCGCCGACCCCGGGGGGGGCGTGCCCCCCCCCCCCCCCCCCCCCGCGCTTCGCGCGCTCCGCCCCCCCCCCCCCCCCCCCACGCCCCCTCTCAAGCCCGAAAAGAACCAAACGACCAGAAAACGACCATTGAAATTATTTTTGCTTCGTCGTTTCTTCGTTACGAAAAATCGGAAAACGACCGTCGAAACGACCAACTAGACAATCAAACTACAAATAGACAATCAAAATATATACCATTAAAGGTTTGAATAGCCGAGTGGTTTAAGGCGCAGAGCAACAATTAGAAGCTCCCAGGTTCGAATCCTGACAATGACAAATTTTTTTTTTTTCCGACATTTAAATTGATAAAAAAGGGGTCGTTTCACAGGTTCACTGAAAAAACAGCCGGTTACAAATTATTGAAATGGTTGTTTCGACGGTCGGAATCATTGAAAGTCGTTTCCAATTTTTCGTGACGAAGAAACGACTAATCAAGAATAATTTCACTGGTCGTTTTCTTAGCCGTTTGGTTCTTTTCAATGTTTTTTTTTTGCATTTAACGACCAGTCGTTTTTTCGGTCGTTTGGCCGGTCGCTGGATCTGCTAGAGCACCTATCATCAGAACATAGCAAGAGATATCGCACAAATATCGACAGCAACATCAGAGATAAGTCTCGTAAGTCTCGTCCTCGGCTCGAGCCGACGGATATTGAACAGCATATCCAACGAAAAATAGCAGCCTCGAGAAGTTCACACGTCCCCCCAAATTTAACGCAAAAAACAATTGGTACGTTCGAACATTCTAAAAAATCCGAAACGCAACGCAATCGTGACTTTTACCCGCGAGAAACTCTTACGTTGTCGGGCGAAAGTCAAGCAACAGACTAATAATTTCGTACAATTATGGGAACAAAATAATGTCCGATAAAAATCAATAACAAAATTTGACAGTTAAAAGAAATAAATTAAAAAAGAGCAACGATTCCTCGGACTCTGCCAATCTCTGACCGACGTTTCCTGCTTCTTCGGAGCGTCCCGAGAAATTTCATCGACGCCTATTCTGTCCGGCAATTTATGATGCAAACTAGACGTCACGTTTGCGTTACAACGGGATGCCACGACGTGCCGACATTGTGCCGACATTGTGCCGACATTGTGCCGTTACAGTATCACCATCTACAGAGTAACGAAACGCGACGTTGCCGTAATTCCGGGTTCCCCTTCTCCGATATCACGTCACGGCGTGACGAAAATATTCTGTCATCGTGCCGTCACGAAGCAATATCCCACGTTATGCCGTGCCGTGTTCTTGCCGTTAACATTGCGCCACGTTGTGCCTGTGCACGCCGTGACGTCATTACGCCGCCTTGTGCAGACGCAGAAGGCTACGTAATGACGGCATGCCGTACTGTCGCGTGACGCGAATTTAACGCAACTGTGCCGTCATTTTGTTTGCTGGGCATCTAACGATATTTCGACGTATTCAAACGGGCTACTTGTATAGTAAATTTGTGTTTGATGAGTCAGTCAACTGTCGTTGATGACTTATCAACTCGTTGGCTGACGCTGTCGCGTCATGTGTGCTCGGCTTTAGTAATTTTTTTAATTTCTGTGATTTTCATTGGTTGCTATGCAACGACCCTGTTACTGTCCGATCAAGTGGTGATAACCGCTGTATCGCGGCGCCAATGTGATTGGAAAAATCGGTCGCCTTCGTTTCCGCATAAAACATCAGGTCCAGCTAAATATAGTGTCGTTAAATATTAGCATGTTAATTACGCGATATTACGAAAATCGGATGCGTACACGCTTCTTTTGTGCATGTTGTGAGGAAAATTCTTTCTTTCCGCCACCTTCGTGCGCTCTCCTCGCCCGTCGCCAAATGCCGGTGGGCGCCAGCCGATTTTTTATTTGATTGGGACGCGGGCGGAATCGACAAACCGCCCGAAACCGAAAACGTAAACGTAACTAAACCTAAACGGCGACGGATTCGGAGAAGCGATTCACGGAAAACTCGGGGTCGCTCAGTGTGTAGGTTTGTGGAGAGAGGGCGTGGTTTCTTAGTGGCACTGAATAAGGGCGAACACGAAATTAAACGGAAAATTCGGCCGGTTTATTGTCTTAATTCACAAAACTATAACGTTAATCACCGCGATCGAAAACGAGATACCGAGAGAGCAAAATAACGAGAACGAGATAGCGAAAACGCAGAAACTCGGATGCATCAAACCGGAAATCGAAAGAGAACTTCCTAACACTAATATCATCGCCGGACATCTTCCGAAAATGCACGCGAACTCGGAAGGGAGCGTCAGATCACGCACGCGAACGAATCAGAGACATACGATAAATTTATGCGAGAAACCCAGGTAACACACGATAATTGTACACGGAAACCCAGAGAACACTCAATAAATGCACGCGGGTTATCAGGGAACAACCGCGGAAAATCAGATAACACTCGATAAATCCACGCATAACCGGAGAAATCGGTGGCGAACAGCCGCGAACTAAACACATGACACTTGCGAGAACGCACGAATAACCGGAAACCGAACTCGAACACCGTAGGGAACACGAGGGAACAGAAGGGCACGCGGCAGAGAACATCGGCGAGTAGTCGCAGACCTGTCACTAAACTGAATAATTCTAAGTATCCAGGTGCGTAGGCGGCTGAAAGGTAATAAAGACCAGTAGGCGATAACGGAAAATATACGAAGAGATCACCGGTAAATCAGAGAGAGAACGTCGGAAAATAAATTCAGAGAACACCGGGCGTGTAAAAGAGAACTCCAGAAATATAGAACGAGAACGCCGGTACTCAATTAATAGAGAACGCTAGAGATAACAGGTCGAGAACGACCGATTAATCAACCGGGGGTTGATCGCCAAAGATAACGAATAGAAACCACCCGAGGTAATGCATAGAGAACGCAAAAAAGGTAAAAAGGCAACATTAGATACCATGAGTTAACAATCGGTAACATTAGTTAACATTAGGTAACATTAGGTAACATTAGTTACCAAGAGAGAACAGGAGAGCTGCTGCTCGACCGGCGGCCGGCCGACGAGAGAGCGTCGGACGTAACTTTTCGAACCAGCAGGGCTGCGCGAGGCGCTCGCCCCACTCTCACCTTGACCCTACTCCTGGGTGACGCGCGGCGATGCTGCTGCGGCGGTGCGCGCGCACACGCGAGCACCCGAAGGGACCCGATTCTTGCCGAAGTGAACGGCGATACCGGAAGCCAACGGAGATACCCGAAGTAACGAACAAAACGAAAAGATAACTGACGTAACTTAAACGGACCGAAAAATGACTGGACTGTCGTGGTGATGATCGATAACGAGGGAATCTCCTCGTGACGCGGGGTTCCGAACAAACGTAAACGTAAAGATAACGGAATAGATAACGGAAAAGATACGGAAAAGATAACGGAACGACCTGGCAATCCGAGCGTCGGCGTGGTCGTTAGCGCCTCCGCTGCGGCCTTCCACCTCAACCTAAAACTTATGCAATCTTTCCCCCAAGCGTCACTTTTAATTTGGAGCGCCGGAATTTCACCGGTCCTCGATCCTCTCGCACGACGCAACCTAAGCGTTACCGCTGAAGTAAACCGGGTGGCACAGTAATGTCGGCCCTGATCCGCGGTAAACTCAGCACACTGACCACGAAAACTGACCGTCAGATAACACGTATAGGTAACTTCACCGCGAAATCGGAGGGCGACCAATCAGAGGTCGGAGGGAACGCGTGGAAAGCCACAGATTCGCGACTCTGCAGGCCGGGGGACAGATTTTATCAAAAAATTCTGTCACAATGTCCACATTTTTTTTGTGCGTTCATTGGAGACGATTTACAATTCAGTGTGATGACTGGGTACAGGAGCCAGATTCAGACGTAACCAAACATCAATTTCGTTCTTTTGGTGAGTCCTTTTATATTACTTTTCCGCGTTAGTGCGAAAAATTGTGGTGAATATTTGGCCAAGGTTTGGATGGTTTGATTTGGAGCACCACGAGCTATTATTATTAATTATTGTTTCTACATTTTGTTCAAATTCGTTTTGTAGTTTTCGTTGGTTTTTGTTTGAAGATACACCCGTGGAAATTTCGCCATGTTATACTAAGCGCCTATAGAGCTGTCTCACCCTAATCTTTGTTTTGATTTTTCGTTTCTCCCGAAAAAAGACCGATTATCGAGGAGCCCTTTCCAACATATTTCCACGCATTATCTCGAAATTTGAGCTAGATCTGACAAACAGTTCCTATAGTCAAAAAGACATGGACAATCGAAGTTGAACTTCGGGATAATCGTGTAACTATTTTATTCGTGCTGTGATTTGTCGTCGATGATTACGTTATAGTCGATAAATTTAGAGCAGTAGATTTGAACTAGGCGGGCGCGGCGCGCCCGTTCGCAGCGAGCCGTGCGACGTGAAAATAACAGGAGCGCGAGCGAAGCAAGCGCGTTGTTGCTAAATTAGGAAAAAAAATAGGTTTCAAACGTTTCAGTGGTGGAGAAAAAGTAACGCTGTCATTTAAGTTGATTTGCGGAAATTATTGATTCTTCAATCGGAAGTTCAGAACTAGAGCTCCCAATTTTTTCGAACGTGGAAAATGGATGGATACAAACGATTTGCCGATTATTCATGGCCAAGTCAAAAACGATTAAGACGTTATCTGCGTCAAGATCTTCCACGGGACAATGAGGAAATGCCGAAGGTGCTGCAGGTCCCGCCAGTCCAATCGATAATCTCGGAGAAATTGAACAAGAGCAAAGACGACAGAGTTTCGATGAATCTAGGTCAGACTCTGAGCAGTCCCAGCTGATTTCCGATGAACCGGAGTCAGAGACTGATAACGAAAATTCTGAATGCGGTCCGGCCAATCCAGAGCGTGAGCAAGTGCCGTCGGAAGACGACCAACAGGACTTTAACCCCTTCAGCGGCAATTACGCCATATGGCGCATGCATTTCCCGATTATTATCCAATTATTTTCCGATCGGCTTGATTGATTTTCGTGAAATTTGGTACTCGGGGGCTTTAAGGGTCGCTGATTACGAATCCGAACTCAAAATTTAGAAACAAAAATAGCAGACTCAATATAAGAGATACAAAATGTGCGCACGATTTCGTCTGCCGCTGAAGGGGTTAATGAATCGATCGACGAATCGGTTAGCAGTATTGCATCAGATGACGATTCCGAGAGCGTGTAAATCAGCGATGAACACGATGATGAACGGCTGTACGATCGGGAAGATGCACCTCAACGAGACGCCGATGAACCTCTCTATGAGGGCGCCCCGTTAACAACAGCCGAAAGCTCGACAGCACTTCTCAACATATCACTCCGGCATAATATGTCTGATGCAGTATTTTCGGATGTATTGCGTCTTGTAGAACTCCACTGTCCTCCTGGCAACAATTGCAAGAAAACGTTGTACACTCTTAGAAAATCTTTCACTAAGACTGAAACGCCTTTGATCCGCCATTACTTCTGCGAAATCTGCATGCAAAACGTTGATTGCCCGGATTCCGTCTGCCCATCGTGTGGTAGCGCGGATAATATCACGTACTTGATAGAAGCTCCCATAATCTCGCCACTAAAGGCCCTGTACAAACGTCCAGGCTTCCAGGATATGCTACAGCATCGACACACCAGAGATCGTGAGAATGTCAATAAATATGAAGACATCTACGACGGTGCTGTTTACAAAGAATTATGTGAGGAGCATGGTTTCCTCAATGGACGTGCAAACATGATTGTATGTATGTATGTATGTGATCGTATTTTCACAACACAAAGATTGTAGAAAAAAAATGTGGATAAAAGACGGTAAAGGTACGGTAGTTTCATTGTTATTTTACCAAAAATAAAAATACCGGTATTTTCATATCTATATAATTCTGTGATGTTCAATTTCGGTCATTTTCAAAAAATAAAAAGTCATTCGAATCAATAGAAAATGACCCATAAAATGGTCAATAGAAAAGATGGAGTATGAATTTATCGCGTTCAAAACGCAGGCAGCGAGGCCACAAGAAATGACCAATTACAACGAGGACCCAAGGCCCTAGGATGTTGAGTTATCGGTCGGTATAGTAGTGATGATAAAATACCGACGGTTGATATTCGATATTTTTAGTCGATGTTTCATAAAAAAACAACACCGAACGTCGATTAATCGACCAAGATCGGTTTTGTAACGGTCATTTGACCATCACAAAACCGTTTGGACCGTCACATGACGCTTGTCGAAATGACCGTCATTTTTACTTCGACCAAATAGGCAAAAAAATGACGTCACAAAACCGTCAAATGACGGTTATTTCTTGGTCTTCTGAACTGTTATAAAAATTACCGTTATTTCAAATCTCTATGTGTGTCAAACGAATTGAGGTAAAAAAACACAATGTCTCCAGTAAGAGTCTTAGCGCGTCTCGTCTCGGTCGGTAAGGTAGTGGAAATGGACTTTTCTCGAGACGCTATCGTGTCTCTTGAAAAGGCGTAAATCGTCATTAAGTTCTACTTAATGGGCTATCTCAGTTCGGCTACTTCGCGCCGAACTGAGATCGCGAAAGAAAAGAATGACGCGACTTACACTCGGGGCTTACGACGCTCTGCATCTGTGTGAGACCGAAGCACCCCTCACCGACAGGCAAATTTCAATCGGCTCCCACTTCCACAATTTTGCGAATTGGAAGCCGAAATTTCACAGGTGCTCTCGGGTGGGCATCAGCTACCATCCGGCCTTCGGAGTATGCGTACTTTTGATACACTCTGTATTACCGATGTGTGTCAATCGAAATGAGGTCAAAACACGGTGTCTCCGGTAAAAGAGTCTTGAAGCGTCTCGTGTCGGTCGGTACAGTAGGTTTTGTCTACACTGGAACCTCTTATAGCGCACACCCTCATAGCGTACATTGGGAAACGTATCAGCGCTGTGATTGGATGATTTTGCGAGAGAGAGTGAGAGGCACGAACGTTTCGCGTGCCTGATTGGCTCTTCACTAAGCGTACATGTCCCCGCATTTCGAACGCTATGAGAGGTTCCACGGTACTTGGACTTGTCTCGAGACTAGAGATGTGGAATTACCGTAAAATCCTGGAGCGGTAAACTTACCAAAAAATTACTGTATTTTTACCGTAAAATGACGTCATTTTTTTTTCGCGCTATCAGGTGTTGTGGAATTACCGTCACATTTTTTTTCGATAAACATACCGTAAAAATATGGTAAATCCAACAATTTAGATGTGGAATTACTGGTCACTTTTCTTTTTGGTAAATTTACGGTCACAAAAAAGTATGACTGGTCATTTACAACTAGATAGGTGCACAGCTCGTTTTTTTTTTTTTTTTTTCTTTTTTTTTTTTTTTCATGAAATGCTGTATTTAAAGATAATTCATTATTCTCTTATTGTTTGCACGTTTATCGAATACGTATCTTATTGTTCAATCACAAAATTATGGAAAGATAATTGTATATAACGTTTTTTTTATTAGGCGACACGCGCGCCACAGCTCTGACCAGACCACTGAGAACTGAATCTTTTACCAGAGTAAGTTAAAGTCAACGCGATTGCGGGTCTATTTTATTTTAACATAGTTAATTAATTTAATAATTAAGTGTAAAAAACGTTGTCGTTTTGCAAAAAACATTTAGGAAATTAAGAAAACCGTGAATGCAGTTGTTATGTGGTAATTACGTGGTGATTTAGAATACGTAAATAAAATAGAGAAATACATCTGCAGTGATAGGTGAACATTTAGAGACGAAAAGAGACAAAAAAACAGCGAAAAAAGTAATAAGTGCCAGTGGAAATTAGCAAATAACAAATGGTTTAATGAAAAATATACACGTCAAGCGTATAGTTCCGATAATAATGTACTTGTCAACATGTTTTACGAATATTGTGTTTAGGTTATGTTCACTCATATTTCAGTTTGGTGTATTAAATATAAATTATCTTCACAATTAAAGTGTACTAGTGCAATTAATAAATATACTAATGACGAAATCATTGTGGAATCAATTATTTCGACCTTCTAACTTCTAACATGTGCAGCGGGTAATGATTTTTCAGGAAAAAACATTTTTAGTTGACGTAAGTGTCAAATTTAAAAAAAATAATTAATTAAAATGTATTAATGCAGGTAATTACCACTCTAAAATGATCTTATGGCGAATATAAGAGAAGAAACATCTGAATTGAGATAAAATATGAGTATGCTGCAAGTTATAGCCAAAGTCAAGTACGCAGTGGGAAAATATTCACTTGTACACATATGCGTAATTAAAAATGTAATTTTTTAATTTTGGTGATAGGTATTCACCCCTTAAAAAAAGTGTAAGGGAAAAACTAAAAAAAGTGTATGAGAATTAAGGTATTTTAGAATTTTGTAGCAAGTTTCAGCCAAATTCTTGGGTTGACAGCGGAGATTGAGCTCCGGACACAATTTGAGACCCAAAAACCCAAATTTTCTTGAAATAAACTCCTGTATAAAATTATTGGAAAATTACGATACTTCATGGGCATACTTTCCAGTGCTAGACTAAGAAATATTCCAAATTTCAACTTGTTCGGTCTGTTCAGTCCAGAGCCATTGAGTGATACGGACGTCCGGGTAACACAAAATCTGGTCCGCAATAAAAAATATCTTTAGTAATGCAATTTCCTTATTATTTTATGTCAAGAATATGTATTTTACTATGTTAAAGATATCTGAACTAAAAAAAGTTAATACATTTGAAATATATCAATTTTTGTCCTTTAAAACCTAATTTAGACCCAGGAAAGCGATTTCAATAGGCACTCCTGGTGCGTTTTTTTAAAACGTGAGTGCCTAAAAATAAATGACGTTAAATTCACGTGCTTACTGGATGTTCACACGTGGAGCTTACGCTGCTCAAGGCCAAAATACTCGTTTATCCGTGTCGAGTTTCAAGAGATTCTAATTTAAAGATCAAGAGACGCGGTAGCGTCTCGACGCCAAGTATTAAAACCGAGACGCTAGCGCTACTCTTATTTACAGCAAGCTTGCCCCTTTTTCGTCTGCTACGAAATGTAACTCGAATTATCACAGTCAAAACGTCGCTGACGCCAAAATGTGTCAGGTTCAATATTTTTTTTTTTTTTTTCTCTTTCCAATGAGCCCTGTTTCAATAAAATCGGTGCCCGCAATGCTAATATCTGGTCACTTACAATTCTGAATCGGTCAAAAATTTTTCACCGCACTCACGCAACGTCAAACTGCTGATGTGTCCGTCGATATACGTGCATGGCGTGTACCAGCCCGTCTTAACTCGAATTATCTCAGGCAATAGGTCGCGAACGCTAAATGTATCAGCGCCAATATTTTTTATTTTTTTTTCTCTTTTTAATGAGACCGGTTGCGATAAAATCAGTTCCCGAAGTGCTGATATTTGGCCAAATTTCACTTTTGTCCGAACTCACACATCGAAACTGATTTGTCCGATCGCATATACTGGGCGGCAGAAATGGTGTCCTCCGGGGGAACTGGGGGAAGGGTAGCGAGGCAGCGGTAGCGTGTTCGGCACAGGAGCGCCAGGCCAGACCGGCGCGTAGTGGGGGAAGCCTTCCCCGCCGGCCGAGGACGGCATCTCTGGCATGAGTCTCCGAAGTCTCTTTGCTTCGGTCCGCCCGGTATAAGCCGTCCGGGCACGAAGACCCATAAGACCTTCTCGCTCACACTCACGCTGCATGCGATAGGAGGCCTCTCGCTTCCACCCACAGTAAGTGCCCGTCCGAGCGAGACCCTGCAGCGCCCATAGGAGCTTCTCTCTCTCACTAACGTCCTCTGCGATAGGAGGCATCTCGCTTCCACTCGCAAGCACGTCTCCTCCGGTTAAAGGCGTCTCGCCTCAATTAATCCAGGAATCTTATTTTCAATAAATAATGATATTAAAACAATAGGTGACGATATGTGTTCTGAATTTTTCAGGTGCGTATTTCTGGCGAGGGAGAAAATTAAAAACAAATAAATATCACGAGAAATCAAACTCCGACAGCCAATGACGGGGCCAGCCGTTAACGGAGAGCAACTTACTTTAGGAGACCAAAAATCAGGCGACATATAGAATTTTTTAAATATTTTTTTCAAACATGGTCGATTTCTTTTTCGAACTTTGTCCATTTTCGTAAAAATCATTGCAATAACATAGAAATATTTGTTCGCGGTCGAAGCACAAAGGATTGAAAGAAGCCGAGGAACACAGAAAACCATGAAATACGATAAAAAAACATTAAGGTTTAAAGATAAATAGATTATTGTCAGAGAATGAAAAATTTCAGTTCTTTCGTGTAAAAAAAAACAACAGTTGCTTTAGTTTTATCTACTAAAGTAATAGCTCGCCTAAACCACTGACCGATTCGCAGTTTATATTGGAGTAATATATACGGCTTCCTGCAAAATGATTGCAGTGAGTATTACTTGAAGGATGCGACTGTAAATATTTTTTTTTATTGTGTTTAAATAAGTAAATCTAAGACAAATTGTGATGCTCTGCTAAAAAAATAACGAGCCATTGACCAAAATTCGGCGATAAACCGAGCTCACTAGATCGAGTATAAATGGCCGAGTGGAGGGGGTAGCCTTCCCCGCCGACTCGGGACACCATTATTGTCACGAGTCGGAGGCGACCCGTATAGGTCTGTCTCACTCTCTCTAACCTGTCTTTCCCATAAGGCTATCTCCCTCGCAGCTAGTGGCGTCCGCGCGAGACACTTGCAGGGCCTATTGAGATCTCTCGCTCGCACGCACGTCTCGTGCGATTGCCGGCATCTCGCTCGCACCCGCAGTTGCCATGTCTGCAAGGCGAATTGCGAGGCCCAGCGCTTTTTGCAAAAAAATAAATATTCTTATTTCAGACTGATTCACCGTATCTATTGCTGATAAGCCTCGATTTGTTTAATTACCAAAAAAGTAAAATAAAAATATTAAAATTTTCGATTAATATGCGTTGCTCATTTTTTTTATTAGTTAAAAGTAGTAGGTGGTGCACTATGGCGAATCCCCACTCCAATCCCCACTCCAGCGCCCCGTCGGCTCTCCGGCGAGCTCGTGGTGCGTTGGGGTGTGGGTCGAAGAGTGGGGGTAGTAGCGAGGCGCCGTCATAGTGCACCTTTTTTATTTTCACAGCTTTTTTATTAAAATCAAAATAAACGCGTACCGCTACCGCTGTTTCGCTGCGTGTGCTGCTGTTAACTGTTCTATTCAATTTTATTTTTTCATTTAATTATTAATTATTTTATTTATTTATGCATTTTTTGGTTATTTTATTTTATTAATTATTTGGGTTATTTTATTTATTTATTTATGCATTTTTTGGTTATTTTATTTTATTAATTATTTTATTTATTCATCTATTTTTCGCACGCGTACTACACTTTATTTTATTTATTTTTTTCTGTTTGTATTTTATTTTATTAATTATTTGGGTTATTTTATTTATTTATTTATGCATTTTTTGGTTATTTTATTTTATTAATTATTTTATTGTATGTAAGCGTTTATTGACTCCCCGAAGGGTTGCAAGATTTTTTTACAAGGTTGTCTCCTTGTTACATACTCCTTTAAAATTTTCACATTTTCTCTTCTCCTCCGCCCTTCTCCACTCCATTCGCTCCTCTTCTTCTCCACTCTACTACATTTTTCTGTGTGCTCACATTCCCACACCTCATCCTTCCATACCACTTTGTTACATTTTCCACAACTCCGCTTTTCTCACAATTCCGCCCTCTCACTCTATCTCTCACACACACACCCACACTCCGCCGCACGCTATACTCTCTACGCCCGCTCGCTCGCCACCGTCCGCCCGCTCGCTCGCTCGCTTCTCGTCATCTCTCGCTCGCACGATCGGTCGCATCTCTCCATCTCTCTCTTGACTCTCACCTTCTCTCGCTCGCCTCTCGCCTTCTCTCACACGCACGTCGCCACTTTCCATGTCTCCCACTTCTCTTTCTGCCGCTTGCTCTCTTTCTCCCACTCTATACTCCGCCGTTCGCCGTCACGTCTCGCATTTCTCGCTCGATCATTTCTCCGTCCGGAGCTCGCTCCCGTCCGCCGTCTACCTCGCTCTCCCCGCTCGCTCGCCACTCACTCTCTCCCGCACGCTCGCCGCTGTCGCTCTCTCTCTCGCCTCTCTCCTCTCCTCTGCCCGACTTCCGTTTCCACTCTTTCACTCCATTCCTTATCATTCTCACCTTTCTTCCCCTTTACCCTGCCACCCCTTTACTCCGTCTATTGTCTCCCTTCTCCACATTTCCCTTTGCCCCCTTATTTTTTCCGTTACTCTCTGTGTCCCCTCTGCTATCTATCTATTTCGTTCCCCTAAACTCTTCTCCGGTATCCGGTCACCCTTTCCCTCCCTTCTCCATAATGCCTCTTATTCTTCTGCTTCTCCGCACCTGTTTTGCTTGTGCCCTCTCTTCCTTAGCCCCCTCCTCTATTGAATCCCATTCCCTCCCGTCTTCCAAATTCGTGTCCTACTTACCCTCTTATCCGCGCTCTGCTTTACCGTTCCTTCTTTATCTTCCGTCCCATTTCTCTACACCTTGTGCTTCTTCGTTTCTCCGCTATCACCCGTGTCTCTCCTCCCGTCATCTCCACTGCTTCGCCCTTCTCCCTCTCCGCCATTTAACTCTTACTTTCCCCTCCCCTGTACCTCGTCCCTTCCTTCAGCTTCCCTCCACCCGTTCTTCCTGTACCTTTTTCTCCTTGTTCATATTCCTCTGTTACTTTCCTTGCCCCCCGTCTATCCAATTTGTCGCCCGCTTATCTCTTGTCCCCTCTCTACCTTACCATTCCTTCTTTATCTCCTTCCACACTTCTTTCTACCTCCTGCTTCTTACTTTCTCCGCACCTGTCGCCACGTGTCTTGATCCTCTCCCGCGTCCCCTTCCTCTCCGCCGTTCCTGCCAGTTTCCTAACCTCTTCTTCTACCTCATTTCTCCGATTAACCCTTTACTCTCCCACCGCCCTTCTAAACCTTTTATCACCGGCCCTTCCCTACCCCTTCCTTAATCCCCGCCTGCCCTTTTCTCACCTCCATATCACTCCAATCCTTTCCACTCCCTTCACAAACTCGCACCCCATCTCACACGCGTCCACTCCATTCGCACCTGGAAACAGAAGAACTTTAATTATTTTATTTATTCATCTATTTTTCGCACGCGTACTACACTTTTTTTTTTTTTATTTATTTTTTTCTGTTTTCTTCTTCTATCCCTCCTCCTCCTCCTCCTCCGCCGCGGAGCCCTACACGTAGCCGATGCAGTCGCGTACGTAATCGGCGACGTCGATCATCTCGTCGGTCAACAGGCACACGCTGACAGGCGGGGTCCAGGTGCGAACGATAGTCAGCATATCACTACGGTTGCTGCACACCTCGCGTATCAATTCGGCCACCGTGTGGCTGTCATCGGAGACACCGTCTAGCACGGCGGTTATCTCCAGCGCCGGCACAACTGTTATTATTGGCACGGGCCAATACAAATGTTGTAATTCGACGAAACCCCGATCACCGGTGTCCACAAATAGCACGTCGGAATAACCGTCCTCAGCGTCCCAATTTATAATTTCACCGCGCGCCGCATATCCGTTGCGCACAACGACGCACCGACTTGTCGTATACAAGTCGAACATTGTAAGGCGGCGGCGATGAGACTCGGGCACTCGTTGCTTCACATACGCGCGTTCTAGCCCACGCGCCAAGGCTTTGTACGCCTCATGCATTTGCTTTGTGCGCAAATGCATGGTGCCGTCGCTTTCCACGTGTAACACACGGCACACGAACCTTTTGCCGATGAAATCGCTGTTTACACGCGGATACATTTTTATTTATTAACTCACTTTTCACGACTCACTTTGTCACTTTCGCGGTTGACCGGTCTTAGCACAAACGCGCGCGCGGTGTCCGAATCGCTGTCTTCGGAGGCAAGACGAATAATGACTAATGAGGCAAGAGATGTAGCAGCAAAGAGTGGACATAGACGTCACCTGCAGCGTCAGCGGGGGGGCTCTCGAGGGTGGCCGTGAAAATTATACGCCGCGGCCGCGCAGCTGTGGTGTTGTCTCGAACAGGGAACATGAGACGCTGCATATAGAGATGCATATTAAAAAATATTATTTACAGTCTGCTGCCCCGAGCAGCAAATTCTTTCACGCGCTTTTTAAAAATATTATTTTCAGACGACTATCCCGAGCAGCAAATTCTTCCACGCGTGGCTGTGGACATTATACGTTGTGATAGACGCGCAGCTGCGTCAAGATGACTTATTTTTGCAGGAACTAATGATTCGCCGTGATCGCGTAGCGATCCGTTAAAAAAATATATATATATATATTGTCGGAGAGAGATAGAGCTATAGGAGGCCACGCGGGTGCGAGCGGGTGACGCACGCTAGCGGCTGGAGTACCGAGGGCGCGACAGAGAGGGCAGTATAGGTGGGCGCGCATGCATTAGCGCGTTGTACAGAGCACCTATGTCGCCCTCCGTCGCACCCGCATACTCACCAATGGTGCGCTCTCTTTCCCTCTCGATAATACATTTTCTCGCGATTGCGGCCAAAATAATGATCGCAGATAAATGGGGATTGCTGTTTCGGCTTCGTCATCGATCACCCGTTCGATTTCAATCATTGTATGTGTAAAAATCGAAAAATAAAAAAAAATACGATGATTTGCGCCCCCCGGAAATCGAACGGAGGGCCGATGACAAAGTCGGAACAGCAATTCCCGTTCGTCTGCGATCATTATTTTGGCCGCAATCGCGTAAAAACGAATTGTATTGTGGGAGAGAGAAGGAGGTATAGGCGGCCGCGCGGGCGCGAGTGAGTAACGCGCGCTCGCACCCGGAGCGCCGTGAGTGCGAGAGAGACAGCACTATTGCTTCGCTCGCCGTCGCACCCGCGTGCTCGCCAATGGCGCGCTCTCTCTCCCTCTCGATAATTCGTTTTCCCGCGATTGCAGCCAAAATAATGATCGCAGACGAATGGGGATTGCTGTTTCGGCTTCGCCATCGATCACCCGTTCGATACCAATCATTGTATGTGTAAAAATCGAAAAATAAAAAACAGTGATTTGCGCCCCCCGGGAAATCGAACGGGGGATCGATGACAAAGGCGGAGAGCTACTTCGGTAAAACCCATCGCGATTGATGAGCGATCATTCAGAGATGTTATAATCTAAGACTTGGGATTGACTAGCTCCGACAGCTTCGGAGATACTGGCCTTTGAAATCAATTAATAAAACATGTAATTGCGTTAAGCCTACGCCAACGCTCTAGGACCCCTCGAAAATTATTACTCTGTTTTAGCGACATTGGCGCTCTGTTTAAAGAATGTCTGTCGCGTAGCTTGGCCGACTGGCTCACCACGCTCGACAATGAAATTAATATGTTTTGAAACTCAGCGCAAACGGATATTGTGTGCCCCGGTGGAGAGTTAAACGTGCGAGATTTAGCAGCATTATTTCGAGTTAGATATTTTTATTCGCTGCATAAAATACTCAGTCTGTATCTGACCGCTCGACTGTGCTAATCTCTCTCGTCCGTCATGGAAGATGCAGCTCTTCGCACGTGTATACTAGATCTTTTACGATTGGCAAAATTAAGTAATCCGCAGTTGAGACGGCAATGTGATGACAGATTGTGTCGTGAATTACAGTTTTTAACGGGAAAAGGTCTTGTAAGACGTCTACGATACGTTATATGGTGGACCCCCTTGCGCTCTATTCTGCAAGCGTACAACCGTGGCATACTTCGAGGACAGCGTGTAGTGTTGTGTGTGTTTGAAGAGCTAGAACGCCGCGGCGTTGACGAAGCAGCGTGTATTCGGGGACTCGCTGATGAAGCTAGAGGTAAGCAAACTTCTTGAAAACTTCTGTTAAGAGGAGCAATTATTTATGGCGGTTGTCCGTCTATATAGGCTACCGAGAACTATTGGAGGCAACACAATATGAAGAAGAGGCTCTGATAGAAGTGACACAAGTTGTCGAACGTCAAGCACAGGATGCCGATCGGCAGCTGTTGAACACAACGCCCAACGAGGCAGACGCTCTGATAGAAGCGACACGAGCTGCAGAGCTTCAAGCACAGAATGAAGACGAGGAGAAGCAAAAAGAAGATTTGCTGGGGCGTAAGTATGCGCAATCAGTTCTATCTTTTTGGCAAACTTTATAATTGCTATACCAGGATTTTTCGTGTATAGAACCGGGAACCAGTGCGCCACACGAGGTCACTGCAGGCGATGCGTTATCAGCGATAACGATAACCCTGTTAAGCGACGCTGAAGAAGAAGAAGTATTGGAACCCGCCAACAACCCTGAAGACAGGAATGAAGCCCAGGAGATATTTCATGAAAATCAGCTCGGCCTATATCCTGATTTCGTGCTACCATACCCCGACCCGGAGCCTCTTGAAGTGGTGCAAGTTGATGAAGAAGCGGCTCGTGACAGTTGGTTTTCCCATCTTCTGTATCCAGACGATTCGGGTAAATATGGCGGAAAAGAAGATTCGGCATAGATGTATCAGATTGAGTTCGAGGTACTTATAATGAATGTTTTAAATACGTTTATAAATACAACAGTCTTTACGATATTTCACGTTCATTCATTATTGAATATTCACTATTTCAGAACTGCAGACGGGTTCGGGGAGACCATCTCGAAACACCGCAAACGAGGCGTTTGGTGTTGTGCTACCACCGGGCGAGCGCTTTGAAGTTATTCAAGAAACCGCGCGATACTTCAAACGCTTCAAGCTGAGAGGACGTGAAACAACGCTACGCATACGACAACCGGCGTTGGGGACACCTGTAATGCAGTGGCTCGAAGGTGCATTCCGCGATCTTCTAACGTATATTACCAGCTCATGCGAGGGCGGCGATTATGCGGGTATTTCATTCACTGCGAGTAGCTTACCCCACGGCCCCGTATGGCTCTCTTTCCGTCCTGTCAGAGACTACACGTTCCAAGATATATGGCAATTAATAAATAATGCCGCTCAAAGTGCGTCTTCGTTTAACATTGACGATTCTTGTAATATAAGAACATGCGTTATCAAGGGAGTGGAGGGTCGCGGCAGAAAAGGCTTAACGCACGAGGGCGTAGCAAAAAAATCTATTCTAGCGATTCGAAATAACGATAATCTCTGTTTACCGCGCTCACTGGTAGCGGCCCGCGCATACGCCGAAAGGGGTGAAATACGAACGGGTTCTCTACACGAAAATTGGCAGCGTGCCAGACAAGCTAACGGAAAATTTCAAAGAGAAGCAGCGCTCGAACTCACAAGGGCTGCGGGTGTCGATGTACCTAGAACCGGTTGCGGTGTGCGTGAATTCGAACGTTACCAAAACTATCTGGCTAGAGACGGCATTGCAGTTGTAGTTTTTGAATTTCTGACTTTTGGTCGACGCGCGCCGCCATTGTTCGACGGCACACAGACCGTTCTAAACGTCGCCGGGACGCTTCGTCACACGCTATACATTCTTTATTACGAGCGATCACATCACTTTCAGCCTATTCTAAATCTCCGCGGCGCTGTAGGTAGTTTAAAGTTTTGCGCTACTTGTAACGCTCGATACCGCCGAGAGGATCATAGATGCCTGAAAAAAAAATGTCCACGTTGCTTTCAAACACCGCCCTGTGATCCTCTCTCACCCGATACGATCAAATGCGGTGGCTGTAATCGCGTTTTTTTCGGTGAAGCGTGTTTGTGACATCATAATAATTCCCCCGCAACGACCGGAAAAAAACGCAAAGCAAGCACCGTTTGTGAGATTCTGAAGCGCTGTCACAAATGTTTTCGGTCTATAAGGCCTCTCGAGCAAAAGAAACATAGATGTGGCGTAGGCTTCTGCACAACGTGTAAATCTCATCAGCCGCATAATCACCTCTGCTTTATGCAGCCTGTTCACGCAGCCAACGCGACAAAAGAGAACATCTTTATTTTTTATGATTTCGAAACACAGCAGTGTACGCCTGTGAAAGGCGCCCCCACTGTCTTTGCGCACAGACCGAATCTCTGCATAGCTCAACGCGTCTGTACTTTGTGCTGTGATAAAGATTCCATAGCCGAGCCATGTGAACGCTGCGGTGCTCACGAGTTCATATTCAAGAGGGATCCCGTCGGAGAGTTAGTGGAATTAGGTATGCAAAATATCGCGGGGATTTCCAATACAATTTTGATCGCTCATAACGCCGGAGGGTTTGACGCTCAATTCATTTTGCGATATTTAATTGAAGAGAAGAAAACACAACACCCGTCGCTAATAATGAACGGGACAAAGATTATAACTATGAGACTGGGAAAGCTCATCTTTCTCGACAGTCTGCACTACTTTCATATGCCTCTGAGTGCATTGCCTAAGCGTTTGGATTAACGACTGCCAGTGTTAAGGGGAGTTTTCCACACCAGTTCAATAAGCCAGAGAATCAAGATTACGTGGGAGAATTACCCTCTATTGATTATTATTCACCTGATACGATGCGCACTACTGAACGGGAGCGCTTTACCGTTTGGTACAATGAGCTCAAGGCATCCGGTTATGTGTTCGATTTTTCGAAAGAGCTCATCAGCTACTGCAGAATGGACGTCACGATACTACGGCAGGCGTGCATAGTTTTCCGAAATATGTTCATGACGTGTGGTCGCGTTTGTCCGTTTAGCGAATGCACAACAATAGCGTCTGCGTGCTTTCAAATCTTCCGTAAGAACTTCCTGAAAAAGAACATGATCGGTATTCTGCCAACCGGGGGATATCGGTGGGCGCAGAACCAGTCGAACAAAGCCGCCTCCTGGCTCGTGTGGATGGAACATTCGTTAGGGCAGCATATCATTCACGCAGGGCGTTCACGAGAATTTAAGTTACCTCAAAATCTGTTGGTAGACGGCTATTATGAAACTGCAGACGCGGCTCATGTATTGCAATTTCACGGATGTTATTGGCACGGCTGTTTGCGATGCTTTCCCCTTAATAGAGATCACAAGATCAGTGACGGTGTATCGATGAACGAGCGCTTCGAGCGAACGAGCGCAGTATCGCACAGAATACAGGCGGGCGGCTACATGCTAACGGAGATTTGGGAGTGCGAGTACGATCGTATGCTCGAAGCAAACGATGAAATGAGGATTTTTGTACGCGACCATGCCCTAGTCAAATCAGCTCCTCTCAACCCGCGTGATGCTTTTTTCGGGGGGCGTACTGAAAACATGACTACACTCTACGATGTAAAAGACGGAGAGCAAATACGTTACGTTGACGTCTGCTCCCTGTATCCGTACATATGCAAGTATGGGAAATATCCCGTAGGACATCCGCGTGTCTATGTAGGTGACGAGTGTAGAGAATTGACAGGCACCGATAATACCGACCTATCGCGTGTTGAAGGCCTCGTTAAATGTACCGTATTAGCTCCGCGAAACCTTTATCACCCGGTGCTGCCTGTGCGTATGCATCAGCGATTGCTGTTTGCTCTGTGTCGTACCTGCTGCGAAATCATGAATAAAGAATCGTGCGCCCACGAGGACCCTGCCGAGCGCTCGTTTGAAGGCACATGGGTGTTCGACGAGCTGCGTAAAGCTATCTCGTGTGGGTACACCATAATAGGAATAGCAGAGATTTGGCAGTATGAAATAACGCAATACAGCAGAGATAGAAAGGAGGGTGGTCTTTTTGCCGAATACATCAATACATTTCTCTCAATTAAGCAGGAGGCCAGCGGCTGGCCTGAGAGTTGTTTGCAAGACGAGGACGCCCGCGATCGTTACGTTACCTCCTTCGAAAACGCCGAGGGTATTAATCTCAATCGCGTAAGAGGCTGATGGAGTTGTTATGTAACCCTGACTATGAGATCACCGGGATACTGCCTGTGAACAACCAATTGCTGTACGTCTCTTATACAAAAACCGATGACGCAGTTATACCCTCTAGTATAGCAAACGTCGTGATCGCGGCGTACACCACAGCTCAGGCGCGCTTAAAGCTTTACAGCTACCTCGAGCCGCTAGGACGACGTGCTCTGTATTGCGACACTGATTCGGTTATTTACGTCGCGCGGAAAAACTCGGGGGAGTACGAACCGCCGACAGGCCAGCTTCTAGGAGACTTAACAGATGAATTGAGCTGTTACGGCGAGGGTACCCAGCAAACAAAATGACGGCACAGTTGCGTTAAATTCGCGTCACGCGACAGTACGGCATGCCGTCATTACGCAGCCTTCTGCGCCCGCACAAGGCGGCGAAATGACGGCACGGCGTGCACAGGCACAACGTGGCGGCATGTTAACGGCAAGAACACGGCACGGCGTAACGTGGGATATTGCTTCGTGACGGCACGATGACAGAATATTTTCGTCACGCCGTGACGTGATATCGGAGAAGGGGAACCCGGAATTACGGCAACGTCGCGTTTCGTTACTGTGTAGATGGTGATAGTGTAACGGCACAATGTCGGCACAATGTCGGCACGTCGTGGCATCCCGTTGTAACGCAAACGTGACGTCTAGTTTGCATCATAAATTGCCGGACAGAATAGGCGTCGATGAAATTTCTCGGGACGCTCCGAAGAAGCAGGAAACGTCGGTCAGAGATTGGCAGCGTCCGAGGAATCGTTGCTCTTTTTTAATTTATTTCTTTTAAGGGATCGTCACAGTGTGACCCTCCGAAAAATCAATGATTTTCGCGATTTTTTTTTTTGTTAAGTTGTAATGAACTAACTGGTCTGGTTTTTTTTAAATAAATAAGTACATTCTTGAAGAATACAAAATGATTTTTCTTATGTGCATTTCTTTAATGTATAATAATGATATAAATTGTTTAAATAGCTCGTGTAAAAAAAAAAAGTCCTGCATTATGTCCACGATTGCGGCCGCAATTTTTATCTGAGCCAAAAATTTCAAAAAGATTATTAATCTGTAGGAAATTCGTTATCGCGCTATGAGAGCTTTTTTTTTTTAATTTTGACAAAATGGCGGTGGTTTGAACGAAAATTATCGAATTTAGCCCTTTTTTTCGACAGTTTTCCGTAAAAAAAATAGGAAGATTTAATAAAAAAAAAAGCTCTCATAGCGCGATAGAGAATGACGTTAGAAATGTTCTCTCAAAATTTGAAATCGATATCGTCATAACTCTTCATTTGAGAGTGGGCACCGTTTTGAAAAACAACATTCCGAGAAAAGTGCGTTTAAAGTTAGCACACGCCGCACTGTCACGCTGCAATCCCTTTCTCTAAGAAAGGCTGTAGCGACCGAAATAATTCGAATTTCGATAAAAAAATTTAACAGAATGTTTATACCGTGTATACTATCCGATAATGAAAAAAAAAAAAAAATCGATTTTTTTTTTATTTCACACTGTGACGATCCCTTAACTGTCAAGTTTTGTTATTGATTTTTATCGGACATTATTTTGTTTCTATAATTGTACGAAATTATTAGTCTGTTGCTTGACTTTCGCCCGACAACGCAAGAGTTTCTCGCGGGTAAAAGTCACGATTGCGTTGCGTTTCGGATTTTTTAGAATGTTCGAACGTACCAATTGTTTTTTGCGTTAAATTTGGGGGGACGTGTGAACTTCTCGAGGCTGCTTTCTTTCGTTGGATATGCTGTTCAATATCCGTCGGCTGGAGCCGAGGACGAGACTTACGAGACTTATCTCCGATGTTGCTGTAGATATTTGTGCGATATCTCTTGCTATGTTCTGATGATAGGTGCTCTAGCAGATCTAGCGACCAGCCGAACGACCGAAAAAACGACTGGTCGTTAAGTGCAAAAAAAAACATTGAAAAGAACCAAACGGCTAAGAAAACGACCAGTGAAATTATTCTTGATAAGTCGTTTCTTCGTCACGAAAAATTGGAAACGACTTTCAATGATTCCGACCGTCGAAACGACCATTTCAATAATTTGTAACCGGCTGTTTTTTCAGTGAACCCGTGAAACGACCCCTTTTTTATCGATTTAAATGTCGGAAAAAAAAATTGGTCATTGTCAGGATTCGAACCTGGGAGCTTCTGATTGTTGCTCTGCGCCTTAAACCACTTGGCCATTCAAACCTTTAATGGTATATATTTTGATTGTCTATTTGTAGTTTGATTGTCTAGTTGGTCGTTTCGACGGTCGTTTTCCGATTTTTCGTAACGAAGAAACGACGAAGCAGTAATTTCAATGGTCGTTTTCTTGGTCGTTTGGTTTTTTTTTTTTTTTTTTTTTTATTTAACGACTGGTCGTTTTTTCGGTCATATATTTTGGTCGTTTTCAACGTCATCGGACTAGCTAGGGTGGGAATGAAAAATGCTTGCATAAAAAATAAAAATATATTTTTCACACGAACATATGTCTTCCGTTTCTTATCATTTATACATTTACACATATGTCTAATGTGCAATTGTACAGAGTCGGCTGCACTACTAGCAACTTTCACGAGTCGCGATCACAATATTTACGCAAATAAAATACAACATATTTGATTAACTTATACTAGGAATAAAACTATTTTTTTCGTAGCTTGCCTCACGAATTTTCTCTAGAATTTCTAATCGGAAAGAAAACATTTTTTTTTTTTTCGTTCACAACTTTTATCACAAGATGACAATAATCGGAGTGACCCAATTTTAATGGGTTTTATTTTTCCTATGAACAATTTTTATCTTTTTCTTATCGACATTAGAATATTCAAAAATATAATCAATATCGAATAACTTGAGAAACAAATAAATGAATCGAGTGAGTGTCGGAGCAATTGGATACTCTAATTAATAAGGCGTTTCGATCGAATCTCTGTTGAGGGCGGGACACGCGTTATCTACATTGATTTTGATTTGTTTTTTTCAATGGCACGTGCCACATCTTTGAAATCACTCGCTCAACATTTGGACATCGATCGGTATAAAATACAATAAAATAAATAACTTTGTGCGTTGATTAAAAGTTAAGTAATAGTGAAACAAAGAATGCAAGCGAAGCGAGCACTTTGTTGCTAGTCAACGCTCATGTGTTCATGTTGAAAGTGTCACTCTCGTCACAATCATTTTTTAATAATAAATCAACATAGATTGAGGCTCGTTACATAATTTTATTTTGTTATCTCTTTCTCGCTTTCTGATTTGTGTCTCATAGATAGTCTCAAATATATCTCGCTTTCAGTTTTACAACATATTTCATTCTTTTTTCACACACAACAAATTCTCACACATAATTTCATTTGAATTCAATTGAATCCAATACACACACAAATGTATTCCAGGAATCGTCTCAATATAAATTGTCAAATAAGTTAGCGCAAATCGTACTCAATTCGTTTATTTATGTGCTTTCTCGATGGCTCTTTCGTTTGTCTCTGGGGCTCGCAGATTCTATAAAATTAGGATGATATGGCCGTTTCTCCGATCGGCTGGCCAGGCCGATCACAAGCGTCTTCGTTGAATATTCTGGGGGAACCTCGGTCCGACGCCAGATGCGACGCGCAGGACGTTCCCAGAGCGAAAGAGGCCCAATAGCGGAGATTTCGGAGCAAGTGCTCTCTTTCTCCCCACTCTTATCGTTATTTAGTACGACAGCCGAAATATCACGGCTTTCGTATCGCTGAGTATTCGCGCGCGGTCTCCGAAAATCCCTGAATCTCTTACAATGTATTGAGTAGTCAAGATATACACTTATGTATTAAGGTACAACAGTACAATACAATAGTAAGTGGTCATCTCTTTCTTTATCGTAAAGAAAAGTGGTCATCGTATAATAATTATGTATTAAGTCGTCAAAGTGAAGGTCCAGATTTTTCTAAAAATTAGTCATAGCAGCTACTGTAAATTCACCGTCAATTGTGCCTTCTTCGCCATTTTCAGCTATACTATGTGGTTGCCACCGTGGCATGAGGTAGCACTTAGCACGAATATCGTTTATATTAACAGTCGAGACTGCCTCTTGAAGTGCCGAGCATTTAAAAAAACCGATATCACACGAAGGCAGGGCAATGTCATAAAACGACTCGACTCTGTCAAATTTTCTGACGATCAACAAATATTCGGCTCCTCGGATAGCGATATTATCGACCAAGCATATTGTATTGTCCTTTAGTATACAACATCTATCACGCTTCGTCCGAGTGAAAGTGTATTTTTGACTCTTAAGTCGAAGAAATTGCTGACATTCGGCGGCAGTAACATCGGCAGGAAGTGGGCCGGACCAATGTTTGTCGAGAGCAACCGTCGTTTCGCACGACCTTTTTTGACGCAAACATGTCCTTTGGCTTTTCTCGACCCTTCTATTCGCAATCTGCTGCAATTGCATGTCCGGCTTTTTGCACCATTTCCGGAACATTTTCATGTTATCCTCGTATGGAAACGCGGAATACGCATCGAGAGGGCCTAACAATTTCACATCGTCTACAACATGCAGCAATCCATGCACATTGTAGCTGATAAAGCTTCGACCGTATAAGGTTTCACTTCGTCCGACAAAGATACGCAACGCTTGCCTGGCGTACTCAAGTTCATATTCGGATGGCGTTGATGTTACTAAAATACGCATGGAAGCGTTCAGAAGCAGAAAATGCTGATAATGATCATCCGGTAAAATTCCAAATAGCACAGCCGGACCTGTGTACAACAGAAATTGCCGAAACTCCGTCGCTTTGTATCGAGAATAGCGGCTGAGTGCCCTTGGAGGTCGTGCAAATTCTCTCGGACAAAAGTAACGCAGCTGTTCAAGCCTCTTGGATATCAGATTTATGCTGCGTCCAGACAGCTTGCATGAAATAGAAAATGACCCTTCTATCCAAGCCGTCATGAGGCGTTTCATGACCCCGAGACAAACTAAGTGCATGTATTCGAAAGGAACCTGAGTGACCATGCCAATGGGTAGAAGAGACAGAGGACTTTCTCCTTCTTTATGATGGTCTTCATCTACTTGCCTACAATATTCATCGTCGGTGCGAGGAACATTTTCTATACCTCGTAGAGTCATGCGTCTGTCGACAGATTCCCCCGATATTTTGCACTTGGAGCACGGATTAGTAGCAGTGTGACCCTTATGATTTAAAATGAACGCACGAGCTGGTGCATCGGCAATAAAAGACCTAATAGTTACAGTTATTTTGAATTCGTCGATGATTACACCACCATTCGCAATTATCTCATTAATTTCTTCGACTAATGGTCGGAAGAAGTCCATCGCACTATCAGGTTTTTTGTCCCCTTGATAAACACCGATGACCTCGGTTGCGCCGTTAGGGATGTTGGAGATTCGACATTGAATGGGCCAAATTTGGTTTATGCCCGAATTATCGAGGCCAGCGCCGTCTGTGTTGATGTCAACTTCAATTCCGTCGAGTGGTAAGCTATCACGCGGAATACCTCGAAGAATGGCAACGATTGCTGACTCGAACCCTAAGTTTAGATATTTACCCGGAGCTACGTCTAATAATTTAACAGGTCTGCGGGGAGTCCCTAATAATGTTCTCACAACCTTCGGGAGAAAAGACAAACAGTCATGCGATCTAAGTATTTTCAATAGTTCGTCAGCTGCCTGGCTGCTGATTCCATAGTCAACGATCCAAGACGCAATTTTCTCGCCGAAACCGACCCTCACAGGCGTGTCCATTTCATCGGACTCTGAATCGTTGATTGAATCGCAACTATCAGAAACACTACAGTCACTCTCTTGCTCTTCAATCCGAAAGCCGGAATTATCCGAAGACTTTGATTTTGACGAGCCGATGGACATATCGTTTAAGAAATTGTCTCCAAGCGAGGAACGATCTATCGCGATTTGCGAGTCAGTTGCATATTCTGTGTTGGTTGATGGAGCGCAAACTTCGTTGACAATTGGTATGTTTCTGGCTGGTATGCTCATATCTCGTTGCCTTTTGATTCTCGTCAGCTGTCGGTCGGATAATTCGTTTAATGGTTTTCGAGGCTTCCGAGGACCTGACCGTTCCCATTCTCGCTCCATGGTGACAGCGCAAACCCACGCAGGCACGTCCTACGTTTCTGGTGCCACACTCAAGAGCGAAAGATCCTTGTTGCTATCTGAAAGAAAAATATAAATATACACAATTTGTCTTCTAGAAAAGAACTCTAATGTTCTAGAGAGTATTGAGAAGTTAGTTAATTCCCGTGCCGACAACTTACAAGGTGTGGGAACTTCTGGTAAGCGTCGCGAGAAATTAAGTCCGTCCGGTACGACGATTGCAAGCTGGCTCGTTCGGCCAGCAAATCGCCTATGAAAACTTTGGAGGAGCCTCTTTCGACTGCTGTGAACGCTTGTCTGAATCAAAATGTAACAGACTGATTACAATTTTTTACAATATGTACCCTGATAACACGGTTTGTGCAAACTCCATTTGTTTGTCATTTTTATTTTTTACGCTATTTATTCTTTATGCTGCTGTATGTACGTAAAATTTAGGCATCTTTACGAAGGGTGAAATCTTGTTATTTTTATAAGTCTTCAAGTTTCGACATTGCAGGGAATTTTTTTCGACAGTATCGTTTCTTTCGATAATATCGAACGTGAACAAAATTGAGAACTCGCTCCGACCGCCGGAACGCACCATTACCGAAGGGTGAAATATTGATATGCAGCTGCTCCGACTCCCACCACTTCACCACTCAGAAATCGGTCTCGAGGCGACTTAGCTAGATCGATTCAGAATCCTCTGAAACGGATTTCTAGCATAGTCTGTGGTGACACTTCCCCCCCACCCGCTCCTCCCGCGTGGGCGTAAAACAAGGGAACAATTTCGAAAAAATATCCTTTTTTCGATACACAATCTACTCTCAGCATGTCTGCCGAGCAGTAGTTGCCGAAGAAAAAAAAAATCATTGCCACGGCCTGCGCGTTATCTCGTCGCGCTCTCAACATCGAATCGAGAGGAGCCGGCCGCTCAGCTGTGCCGACTTTCAACACTTGACCGCTCGGAAATCGGCCTCGAGGCGACTAGCTAGATCGATTCAGAATCCTCTGAAACGGATTTCTAGCATAGTCCGTGGTGACACTTTTTTTTCCCGCCCCCCCCCCCCCTCCCCCCCCCTACCCGCTCCTCCCGCGTGGGCGTAAAACAAGGGAACAATTTCGAAAAAATATCCTTTTTTCGATACACAATCTACTCCCAGCATGTCTGCCGAGCAGTAGTTGCCGAAGAAAAAAAAAATCATTGCCACGGCCTGCGCGTTATCTCGTCGCGCTCTCAACGTCGAATCGAGAGGAGCCGGCCGCTCAGCTGTGCCGACTTTCAACACTTGACCGCTCGGAAATCGGCCTCGAGGCGACTAGCTAGATCGATTCAGAATCCTCTGAAACGGATTTCTAGCATAGTCCGTGGTGACACTTTTTTTTCCCGCCCCCCCCCCCCCCTCCCCCCCCCCCCCTACCCGCTCCTCCCGCGTGGGCGTAAAACAAGGGAACAATTTCGAAAAAATATCCTTTTTTCGATACACAATCTACTCCCAGCATGTCTGCCGAGCAGTAGTTGCCGAAGAAAAAAAAAAAAAATCAAGGGAACGATTTCGAAAAAATGTCACCGAGCGTGAAGTTTGAGTCTGAGAAATTTCTCACGAGGTGAAAAAGATATTTTTTAGAAAAAAAAAAATCGGTAATAGGACTCGAACCGGCAACCTACGGGCTACCAAGCGAGTGTGTTCCTTCCTCGACCACTCGGCTCGTTAATAATCATCGAACATCTATTCTGTATATCCTACCATAAAGAACTTAAGGTAGTATGAGAGCATTGACTGACGTCGCATAAGTTCGAGGGAGTTTAAAATTCTGAAAAAAAAACAAGCATATGGAAGGTGCTGGCAAGATTATTTTGGCACATCAATAATTGTAAAAAGTTATTAACAAATTACTGAAATAAATAATAGGGCAACAAATTATCCAGCAACTTTATTTTTTTTTTATGAAAATGGTTTGTTTATTTTTCTGAATACGCATGACTTTTTTCAGAATTGTTTCTAATTTTTAATTTTATAGAAAAAAACGCAATTTTCAAACATCACACAAAATTCTGAAAAATTTCATCTACTACTAAAAAGTGCGTAATTCGCGCCAACGTGACCATTGTTGTCGGTATAACTCGGCCTCTGATTGGTTGAGGGCCGTGATGACCGGCAGTACGTTGTTTAACAGCGCGAGATTTGACAGTTTGTCGTGATGAGCACTGCAGCACTGTTTAACCTACGGTGACCCCGATTTGGGCGGTTTTCGGCCCGGCGGCCAGATCTACGATTTCTGACAAACTGTTCGGCCAAAAATTTTTTTTTTCAAAATCAACTAAAAAAGGGTCGTAACCAGTGTTTTCAGTGGTAGAATATGCGACTTGAGAACGATGGTATAGGTTAAAAGTCGATATTTTGAAAAAATAAATTTCGTGACCCCGATTTAGGCGGTTTTCAGCCCGGCGGCCAGATCTATGATTTCTGACAAACTGTTCGACAACATTTTTTTTTTTTTAATCAACTAAACAAGGGTTTTTAGTTGCAATTTACCCTTTTAAAGGTTTATAAGAGCGCAGCAGCGCAAAGATATCTCGGGCACGCGCGCAAGCGCGTGTGATCAGCCTAGTACGTATTCTAAAAAATGAACAAATTATTTTCATATAATCTTTTTCGCTCAAAATAATCTTTTCCGCACCTTACATATACTTGATTTTTTTCAGATTTTTATCTCATCGAGAACTGTTTGTAACTCTCTCTCAAACTCCCCCGAACTTATGCGACGTCATCAGTCAGTGTGCTCATACTACCTTAAGGTAGTATGCGCGCAATGACTGCCGTCGCATAAGTTCGAGGGAAAATGAGACAGAATTACGCAGTTTTCTCGAAAAGATAAATAAAAACAAATCGAGTATATGGAAAGTGCTGAAAAGGTTATCCTAGCATAATAATAATTGAAGAATGTTATTAATAAATTACTAAAATAAATAATTTTGTAACAAATTACACGGCAACCTTATTTATTTTGATTATTAATATGATTTGTTCATTCTTTTGAATACATATGAATTTTCTCAGAATTTTGTGTGATATTTGAAAATGGCGTTTTTTTAATTGTAAAATCGAAAATCAGAAAAAATTCTGAAAAAATTCATACGTATTCAGAAAAATAAACAAATTTTTTTCAGAACAAAAAAAAATTATCTTGTCGGGTAATTTGTTGCACTATTATTTTTTCAAGTAATTTATTAATAACATTTTTAATTACCAAATTATGATTATTTTTCATTATTTTTCTACCAAAATAATTTTCTCAGCACCTTCTATATGCTCGATTTATTTCTGAATTTTATCTCATCAAGAATTGTTAGTAATTCTGTCCTATTTTCCCTCGAACTTATGCGACGTCCGTCATTGCACGCATACTACCTTAAAGACTATTGAGAGCGAGAGAAAGTATCGCAGTAGGATTTCTGAACAAATGAAAAACATTGGTTTTTTCTTTATCTTCCAAGCTGCGTCGCCGGGCGTGGGTACTGACTAAAACATATAGAGCAGCGCTTGTCGCACGGCGGACTGATGGGTCGTTGACCAGCAGAATAACACCCGAAGCAGCTGATCGGAGACGCTGCGTCGAGCGAGGTGTCACCCGCGCGAGAATATTATCATGAGGAATAATATTTATTCAAACTTGGTACTCATGACTTATTTGACAACTATTAAAAAAACCCAGTTGTCGATTTTGCGCTCGCGTTGTAAGTAAAGGTGCATTCAATTATAAAAACGCCGTTTTATTATTTTCTATAATTTTCTCAAAACCTTTTGCATAAAATTTGTACGTAATAGTATCAAACAGTCTTCTAAAAAGTTTATACAAAATTCATTCAAACACGATGAATTAAAGTGTTCGAATCAAGTTTGATTTAAACAATGCTATCAGGGATCCGCCAGTACATGTTTCTCATTTATAATATAAATTTGCTTACCGTTTGCGGTCTTGGTCCCAGCATCCCATCTATTACATACAAACTCCTGACAATAATTGACACTCGTCATTCGCCGTTGGTGAAAACTCCGGAAATATTTCGTTATTTGTCGCTAATTCACTTAAGGTATGCACTGAAACAATTGTTCACCTTTTGGCAAGCGGGAAGTCTTTGATGCTCTGACGCCTTGCTCGCTGCGCGGCAACGCGTTGGCAGCCTCGTTGCCCGAGGTTGCACGAAGTCACCCGAACGGCACTCGGCTTTCTGCGCGGCAACGCGCTGGCAGCCTTCTCGCCCGAGGTTGCACGAAGTCGCCCGAATAGCGCTCGGCTCACGGTGCGAGGAGGCTCCAAAATTCTTGACTGGCTCACAGCTCGCAGCGAGAAATAGCGCGAAAACACTCTATTAACGCTTACGCTGCAAGACGGTCAGGGCCGCCGTTTGGAGCAAAGAACGACGAAAAGTGTAATTGACCGATATCGCTAATCGAAAGTGTTATGTTGTAAAAATTAAAGTGTGTATCAAGTGTGAGACATCAAGATAAATAGTACAAAAATCACGGAAGGACTGGAGAATGGCAGCGAAATCTAAAACGTGAGTATTTTTTTGCTATTTTGTATGCATCAATTCCTCAATATGCGCAATAGCCGGCCATTTCTTTAATGAATTTTATTTGTTGTGTTTCGTATAAAAAATACCATTATTAAGGTGAGAATGTCTTTTTCTTCGGTGAAATTTACGGCATTTCTGTGAATTTTCGATAAAAAGAAACAATACAACATATCGATGCGAAACTTCGCATGGTGTTTTATTTGTACTTTATGTACACAGAAAAAAAATTTCGCCGGAAAACGCGTCCCCCTATCGCTTGGTGAACCAAAATAGTAATGCGTTGAGTATTTTTTTTTATACTGAGGACTGATCAATTTTGTAGGATAAACCAGAAATTTTAACATCAAAACGTCGCCAAAAATTTAATTTTCGAGTCTTACTGTCAAATTTGTTTTTTATTTCCAATAAATATCTTTATCGAAAAAACATATTTTTTCGTGATAATATTCTCGCGCGGGGAACATCTCGGTCGGAGCAGCGTGTCCGATCAGCTGCGTCGGTGTGTTATTCTGTTGGTCAACGACCCGTCCGTTCGCTGTGTGTTCTCGGAGTGGCGTGATACCTGGGCGGCGTCGAACGCTGCTCTATATGTTTTGGTCAGCAGGTCGCCGAACCCCAGATTTTCGGGTGTTCACGGAGTCGCGCAAGTACACGTGTATCCACGGCCGGCGACGCCGCTTGTGAGATAAAGAAAAAACAAATGTTTTTTATTTATTCAGCAAAACCTACTGCGATTCTTTTTCTAACTTTTAACAGTCCTAAAGTCCTTTACGGTAGCATATGAAGAATGTATGTTTAAAGGGGGTTTCTATATGTCGCAGGGGGGATGTATGTTCAAGGGGGGGGGGGGGGGGGGGGTCTTTTTCTTCGGTGAAATATACGGCATTTTTGTGAATTTCTGGTAAAAAAAAACCATACAAATTATCGATGCGAAAATTTACATGGTGTTTTATTTCTATTTTATTCAAACAAAAAAGAATTCGGACAAAATTTGCCGAAAAATACGCTTCCCCGCTTCTCGGCGCCCGATGGTGCAACATCGTTGGCGGGAACGATTTCTAAATAAACTAATTGCCTTCAAATTCAGATAGCAAGCTCAGCAAACATCCTGCTATCGCGTGATGAACCAAAATAGTAATCCGTTGAGAATTTTTTTTTAATTGCAAAAAGACGGATCAATTTTGTAGGATAAACCAGAAGATTTATCTTCAAAACGTCGCCAAATTGTGTTTTATTTTTCTTCGCTTTATCTTCGCTCTCCGAATTTAAAAGCAATTGGTCTATTAGTTTTTTTAGAAACTAATAGACCAATCGTGCCCGCCAACGATTTCAGACAATCGGGCCCCAAGGAGGGAGGGGGGGGGGGGGGGGGGGGAGGCATATTTTTCTGCGAAATTGGTCCATTTTTTTCGTTTACACAAAATACAAATAAAACACCATACTAAATTTCGCATCGATACGTTGTGGTTTTTTTTACCAGAAATTCACAAAAATGCCGAAAATTTTACCGAAGAAAATGACATTCCCTGCTTAAACATATATTCCTCATAATATATAATAACTTATGATGAGTTATAAGAAATATATGGTCGATGGTTGACAACGAGCTGAGTGGCCGAAGAGGAAACGCACTCGCTTGGTAGCCCGTAGGTTGCAGGTTCGAGTTCTACTATAATTTTTTTTTTTTTTTTAATAAATATCTTTATTAAATAAATATATATTTTATACCATACCCGAGCGCGAAGTGGGATATCGCGCACGCTCCGCTTCGCGTCGCGTGTTCGAAATCACACTTCGCACACTGGTAGCATAAAATTTTGTTCGGAACTCATGCGAGAAACTTTTTCGAGACGAGTGTGAGTTTGCAGCACTCGCCTTCGGCTCGTGTTGTTATGAACTTTTTTTTTGTTATGAAAATGATTTGTTTATTTTTCTGAATACGTATGAATGTTTTCAGATGTTCATCTGATTTTCAATTTTATACTTGAAAAAAACGGTCATTTTCAAATGTCAGACAAAATTCAGAAAAAATTCATACGTGTTCAGAAAAATAGACAAATCATTTTTATAACAAAAAAAAGTTAGGTTGCCGGGTAATTCGTTGCATTATTATTTATTTCAGTAACTTGTTAATAACATTTTTCAATTATTATTATGCCAAATTAATCTCTTCAGCACCTTCCATACACTTGATTTTTTTCAGATTTTTATCTCATCGAGAACAGTTCGTAATTCTGTCTCATTTTCCATCGAACTTATGCGGCGTCAGACAAGGCGAAAGGACTACCTTAATGCCTCACTAAAATTGGTGTAATTCTTCAGTGCCCCGAAATAATCGGGATTTTCTTTTTGCATTCGAAAAAAGATCCTTTAACGAAGGGAATGCCGCCAGGCGGGACGCGATATCTCGATATTTCGATTTTTTGCAGAATATTAAAGTTGACCCTTGAAAATCGCCATTTTTTTAGAAGGGACCCCTTGCAATTTTTTCGGCGAAAAAAAAAATCGATTTAACAAAGTTTTAAAATCCTATCCGATGGGAATTTTCCCGCTGATTCCAAAAATCACGGGGGTTAGTCCGAAAAATCGAAAATTCTAGGAGAAACACGCAAAAAACTTTTTTTATTCTGACAAACTGCCAAATTTCGCGATATTTAACATCGAACTGCCGTTGTTTCCCAACGACCAATCAGAGACCGAATAAATCGACAACAACGGTTGCTCACGAACTTCTTGAGGAGGGGGGGGGGGGGGGGGGGTAGGGTATTAAAATTTTTTGTTTGGCATTTTTATTTTATATTGCTGAATGCATAATATCTCAAGAATATTGTGTCAAATTTTCAAGTCAATCGGAGCAAAATTGACGACGTTATGAATATTTTTATACTCGCGGATTGCTGTACCGCCCGGCCCGAGCGCGACTTTAAAGCGTTTTTCCCACAACTCACGTTTTCAAAGTCGGTGCCCATCGTACCGTCAAAACTACTGCACCGATCCTTTTGAATTTTTGTATACTTGTTCTGTACATATTTTACGAGGTAACGCGGAAGAGTTTTTTTCGAATTTATTAATATTTTTTATTTTACAATAGCAAAATAGCCGATTTTTTCCGAAAAATCGCGTTTTTCCCTTTAAAGTGTTCCCAAAAATTCAAAAATCAAAATTTCGAAAAAAACTCTTCCGCGTTACCTGGGGAAAACGATTACCTAACGAATGAACTTTGGTTTTTTAATTTCGGATGATCCAGTACCGAGTTCTGATGGAAACCGCAATTCTACTTTTTTCCGAGACGCTTCCGAGTAAATGCCGCCATTGCTGTATTTTTTAATATTTCTTCATGACAAAATTACACAATATTCTTCGAATGTTGTACTTTGATGTACAATTGGTTTTATTGAATAGATTTTAACAGTGTCGTCAAAAAATAATTTACAAAAACGTGCCTTTTCTTGCACGAATTAACCCCCTACCCCCCCCCCCCCCCCCCCCCCCCTTAATAGAGGACTAGGAAGCAAATACGCGCGCGACCGGAGGTTAAACAGCGCTGCAGCGCTTATTACGACAAACTGTCAAATCTCGCGCTGTTAAACAACGAACTGCCGGTCGTCACAATCCACGACCAATCAGAGGCCGAGTTATATCGACAACAAAGGTTGCTCACGCACTTCTTAATAGAGGACTAGGGTCACCATGCGCGCTGTCGCGCGCGAGCGCATATAAGTTAGCGCTGCAACGCTCCGACTAATCAGGGCCTGAATAGTTTGTCAACAATACAAATCTCGAACTTCGATAGCAAAACTCGAAAGTCGATAATCTCGCCACCAACTTTTTAAGGGAAGACAAAAAATATTGGTCTTACAGACGACCGCTAGAAATCCTTGTCGGAGAATTCTGCGTCTATCAGCTAGTCGCCCAGAGACTTTTTTTTGTCCTGACTTGATTCTCGTTCCACAGAATAACCACGTCAACTCGTCCTGTACGAACGAAAGCACAGCCACATCGTTTTGAAGATTTCATGTCGTTGCCGTCAACGTCGGAAGACATAAGCGACGATGTTTCAATACAGGTAGGGATGGGCGATGTTTGTCGTAATGAAGCACCGATGTTTTTGTCTTCAAATAATCGAATTTTTCCCCGATGTTTCTCAAAACTGATTAATCGATGTTCCATGTTTATATATGAAACATCGATATAAAAAATTGTATATGGTCCATGCGGTATTACAAAGTGACAATTGTCACTTTCATAGAAATGTCAACTGTCGGTAATTTTGCATCACTGCTATTCCGACCTATGAAGCATCATCCCATGTGTTATTTCGTGTTCTCGAATCCTCATTTCAATTGGTAATTTCTTGTGGTCTCGCTGCCTGGGTTATGATCGCGATGATTCTATAGTATGAGTTAGGAACAAACAGAGTTTAAGAAAATTTGCTTTAAGCATCACTGTGTATTGAATGTGCCTTGAGATCTTGGGCGGCTTCATTTATACATATAAGATCATTTTCCTGATTTTCATTTGATTTTTTATCATTTTCTACTTTACTGATGTAAAATGACCGATGTTCCGATGATTTTTAAGAACCACCGATTCCATCATAATCGATTTTTTGAATAATCGATTCTTTTAAGGATGTTATACAGCTTCACTCTAGTCAAATGAGTGCCGATTTTTAAACATAATTTAGACAGTTTTAAGCATGTATTGATTATTTTTTATGGTGATTTGTATTTTCAGGTCTGTTCTTGACCGGGTAAAAATTCAATTGCAATCGATTTGCGAAAATATTAACCGATTTACACAAACTTTCGAAAAGGTACTTTTCGTTCCGTCTTTTTTTAAAGAATAAACCGTGTTTTTTTGGAAGATGATTTACGAATTTGCCTCATAAATAATTTTTAACAATTTCCGTTGAAAAATTACAGCTGTTTGCTTACAAAAGATTTTTGTAGATGGGTAAACAAAAGGTTGTCATTTTTTAACGGAGAATGTTATCAATTAATTGTGAGGCAAATTTATAAAGCATGTTTCAAGAAAGACAATGAGCCGTGAAACATCCGGGTCGAACAAAAAACACAGTTTATTCTTTGAAAAAAACTGAATGAAAATAACCTTTTCAAAAGTTTGCGTAAATCGGTCAATATTTATGCAAATATGTCGCAATTAAATTTTTCCCAGGTTAAGAACATACCTGGCAATACAAATCACCACTGAAAATAATCAACAGATATTTAAAACTATGCATAAATTATTTTTTAAAGTCAGCACTCATTTGTTCTATTTTTAAAAGTCAGCACTCATATGTACAGGGCAAATCCAGCTCGCAGCCTCCCCCCGGGACGCTGCAATCGGATTTATATTATCTGAAAGAGGCGATGGACACGTTGCAGGACACGCATCACCGGCAATTGACGAATCTTGGCGTCAATGCACCGACAAGTGACAGATCAGACGTATGTTCTTTTTATTATACCTTTACGCGCGCTTCGCACGCTTACCTAGTTGTTGTTACATTATTTTATTCATTATTCGTAATTAAAAATTTTTCTCTAATACAATTTATAAATTTTATTTTTCTATTAGATGGACGGTACAAGTATTATCCGTCATGAGTTCCATCAGTCCGGGATGTACGGAAGGGACGTTTCGGGAGGGCCGAGTGAACCTCAAATTTATTCGAGGTTTGAGGAACCGGTCCCGAGTAGCTCTGGCGCTTCCCATCTTCCATTGGGTACAGTCAATAGCTTCTTTGAATCTTCGTCGAGGAGAACGGTGAAGAAATAGTATTTTACTTTACTCTGTGTGGTAATGGACGAATTACGCAGGCTTCGCTTGCGTAGCACGCTATTTCCACTCGTCGTGAAGTAACATTTCGTACAATACCGTACGGAAAAAAATTTTCGCATCTTGTGGATTTGCTGCACTCGCCTTCGGCACGTGCTCCAAACTCACACTCGGGGGAAAAGGTTTTTCCGCCCTCCAATCGCAATATACGCGTACATACTCGTAAAATACGTTTTTTAAATTTCTTTCAGTGTGTAAAATGCAATTTTCCGCATGAATCGCCTGCGAAAAACCCAATTTTACACCTCGTGATATAAAATTTTGTGCGATAGTCGTGCGAAATAGTACATTACGATACAAGTGCGAAAAAACTTTTTCTGACAAGTGTGAGTTTGCAGCGCGAGCCGAAGGCGAGTGCTGTAATCACACGAGTCCGAAAAAGGTTTTTCGCACGCGTATCGTACGAAATTTTATTTCACGACGTCGGAAAATGCGGTGTTACGCACGCGAAGCGTGCGTAATGCCGCGTTTTACGCACGGAGTGACATAATAGTAGATTGTGATACTAGTGCGTGATACGAGTGCTGCAACGGCATGAGGCGAAGCCGAGTGTTGATTATAGCACGAGAGGCAGTTCTGGGCAGTTCTGGGTTGAATGTAAATTTACATTCAACCCAGACCTTGGTTATTCACGGCGAAATAATAATTTCAGGAACTGCCACAATGTAGCACCGCATCGGAGGTCCGCGACCCACAGCAGCCCACAGCCACGCGATGTGTACAACCGAAACTGTCATCAAGCGCCTCATGTGTTAATCCCGTCATCAGTCATCAACCGCGTCACATCGATCAAGACGTGAAGTATGTATTGACAAACAATATTCATTTCTAATATGTTCCGTCTGTGCTTATTAAATATTATATTTTACCAGTTTAAGATCCCTCCACCAATATATGAGGCAGGAGTTTCGGTGTGTATAATTACAAGTGTCCTCTAATTATTGACGGACTTATATTAAAGTATAGTATACTTGCAGGGCATTGAACAAGCGTCTTGACGTCCTGCAGGGTCTCCTCCAGGAAAAGCGGTCGACGGACTTTCCGGAAAAACCCGAGATCTTGCCAATAAAGTCGACGCAAGAATTAGAAGATTTTGAAAAGATCACTCCTGAAGTGTTAAAAAACGTTGTAAGTAAGGTAAACGTCCCAGTAATCGACAGTGTACCAGTGATCGACAGTTGTGTGCTTTGGATATAGATTTTGCTATAGTCAAAGCACATATTGTCGATTACTGGTACATTGTCGATTACTGGGACGTTTACCTTATCTAGTTGTCGACGAATGGAGCTTTTTGTTACTTTCGAGTCACTTTTTGTGATGACAATTCAATTGATTCACGGATTTTCGTTTATGTCGCAACCACTTTTTTCGGTTTTACTGACTATAGTTTAATTAGGTTTTGACGTTTGCAGACAAATTATCTGAGCAATTTGACGGATGGCGACGTCAACGGAAGGGCCCTTGTGGCGTTAAAAAAATCGATGCTGGATTCGGTGGCAATGTCCGTCACATGGAAAGGATGGGACGAGGGGAGCATCAAGCTGGAGGACACAAAATTTGCAAGAGCACTGTATAGTAAGCACTGCATTTTATTGATATATTTTCGCGATAACTCTTCGCGGTCACATCATCCGGAGACTTACGCAGTAGCTCCAGGTAAATTTGGGGTCAATCTGAACGCGCGGTGACCGGGAAGGATTAATCCCACTAACAACACATATTTTTATAATATAATTTACTATATGAACTATCTTCGTTTTCCTTTTTCTTTCGAAATGTCACGTAACAAATGTCTCATCGCTGCGATATTTTCTTCCCTTTTAAAAGTATATTAATCGAAATTTTAATTCCGTGACAGAAAAATTAGATGTGCATGTAAGATGTTCTACAATTTCTTGAATTACTTAATTGAAAAATCATTGTAATTCATGCGTTTGTATTAATTTTTCAGCGGCTACGGCAAATAACTGCTCGTGGGAGAGATTTGGCGTCGCCATGACCAGCGCGTTGAGGGCCTCCAAACAACGGCATCGAAATGCGGAGTCCCGAAAAAACGTTGAGGATGGTGGCAGAAGGAAGCGACGGAGAGTGGCGCCACGCGATGACATCGCCGATGAAGGGCAATAAACGACGAGAAATGCGACCCAATGACAACTAACAGGCTATTTTGTTTTATTTTTTATATTATTGACAATGAACGGGACAGCCCTTCACACTTGACACGACCGTCCGTGTAGGTGTCAACAGTATTGAAATTCAGTCATAATTTGTATTTTTATTTATTCGTTTATTTATTTATTTAACGGCTGTGGCTCTAAACATATAAATATTCAACGGTATAACGATTTTGCTCCCTTGTTGCCGCGATTCCAGGCGACCGGATTAAGGGGAGAAATACCTTTAGGAGCGTGAAAAATAGGTATTTTTCGTGAATTTTTTTAGAGGGGATAAAATAATCCGACCATTTTCAAATCTGGACATGAGTTTTTTATAACTGTCAAGTTTAAAAAAGAATTTTTTTTTATGACCAACAAAATGACGACGTTATTAAGAGTCTTCGGACGCCTGTTTTCCGCGACATCGAAAAGTGCTGCAGTTGTCACTCTTTTTCTGTTGACCGGAAAATGATTTAATAAGTGTCATTCGTTTACTGACATTAAGGGAAAGGGTATACCTAAAAAATGATGGAAGTGCAAAATTAACAAATTGGGAACCTTTTTACTCCAAAGATCGAATTTTCGACCATTTTCTCGACATATTTGACCCCAAAAAAATATTTATTTACACGCTACCTTTCAAAATGTAGGTATAACCTTCCGCTAATATTACTGAGAGTAACCTCCAAAAATTTCATACAAATCGATCGATAACTTTTTGAGCTACAACACGAGCAATTTTTGAAAAAGTAGTTTCGAGATAATCGCGTTTAAAGTTTCAACATAGCTGACCGCTTGCTGTCCCCGCGCTCTAGACTATATGCGATAACTCCGCAAGTATTCGATATTTCGAGTTTTCCTTTGGTCAGTATATTCTTTGGGTATCATACTTTTGGGAAAAAAAAAAAAAAAAATCGATTTATTTGAAAATTTTTATGGATTTTTCCCCTTAAGCGATCGGAAATTTCCAAAGGGCATTCAGAACATGTTACTCTACAGATTGAATCTAAATAAAAAAAAAAAAAAACGTAATTTAAAAATGGCAGAAAAAAACGACAAACATCGATAAATGTATGACGCTTGTTGCAAAAACAATAATAACAAATTAATTTGTGTACACAGATTTAAGTTCAATCTGTAGAGGAGGTCAATTCTATTAAAAAAAAAATCAAGGCGGTATCTTCATTCGTTGTTGAGAAATCGCGGCAACGCTATTGGAAACTGCTGCTTCGAGAAAAACGCGTTTAAAGAAAAATAAATCAAAACCAGTGTTGCATTGTGTATCCAATGATTCCGAAACTCACTCGATTATGTCTTTGATTTCAAACATTTTGTGATCGCCACTCGCGCAAGTTGCGAGTAGTGCCGCCGACACTGACAATCGCACATTGGACGTATGTATAAATGTATAAATGTATAAATGTATAAATGTTAAGAAACGGAAGTCATATGTCCGTGTGAAAAATATATATTTATTTTAAAAGAGGGATTCTTTATACGAGCATTTTTCATTTCCACCTATCATAACAGAGCAAGAGATATCGCACAAATTTCTACAGCAACATCGGAGATGAGTCTCGTAAGTCTCGTTCTCGGCTCGAGCCGACGGATATTGAACAGCATATCCAACGAAAAGAAGCAGCCTCGAGAAGTTCATATGTCCCCCCAAATTTAACGCAAAAAACAATTTGTACGTTCGAACAAAATAATGTCCGATAAAAATCAATTTGACAGTTAAAAGTAAATTAAAAAAGAGCAACGATTCATCGGACTCTGCAAATCCCTGACCGACGTTTCCTGCTTCTTCGGAGCTTCCCGAGAAATTTCATCGACGCCTATTCTGTCCGGCAATTTATGATGCAAAATAGACGTCACGTTTGCGTTACAACGGGATGCCACGACGTGCCGACATTGTGCCGACATTGTGCCGTTACAGTATCACCATCTGCAGAGTAACGAAACGCGACGTTGCCATATTTCCGGGGGCCCCTTCTCCGAATATCACATCACGGCGTGACGAAAATATTCTGTCATCGTGCCGTCACGAAGCAACATCCCACGTTACGCCGTGCTGTGTTCTTGCCGTTAACATGACGCCACGTTGTGCCTGTGCACGCCGTGCCGTCATTACGCCGTCTTGTGCGGACGCAGAAGGCTGCGTATTGACGGCATGCCGTACTGTCGCGTGACGCGAATTTGACGCAACTGTGCCGACATTGCATGCTCCCACAGCACGTTTGGTTTACTGGGTAGTTACATTAAATCTTTCGTTTCGGACGGCCCAAAATTTTATTCTTACATAGTGAAAACTCCAAACGGCACGGAAAGCGAAGTTTGTAAAGTAAAAGGAATAACGCTGAATTTTGCCAATAGTGCCCTCATAAACTACACATCAATACGCTCATTTATAATGGGCGAGAGAGAAGACCCTATCGTGTTAAGCTATAATGCGATCCGAAGGACAGCGTTTCATCAGGTAGTCACACGTCCTGAAACAAAGTCGTGTATACCTGCGAGCGTCAAACGTAGACCCGACGGCGCGTACAGTTCACATCCTTACGGCTACGCACATTAATTATACAAGCATATAATGTAAGATAATTTAACCATTCAATAAATTATCAATGTTATGATTCGTACGATTTTCCCCGATCATCACCTTTATTATAGGCGAAGGCACGGCGACGTCACTCATTCGCTAAGATGGATACGCGGTGGAAGCACCCCTGGACCTCAATGGTCTGCGGACCCACCGGTTGCGGTAAAACATACTTTGTGAAGAAGTTTTTAAAGTTTATCGCACATATGAATAGCGAACCATTCGAAAGAATTATTTTCTATTACTCCGAGTGGCAACCTGCGTACGTTGAGTACGGTAAATCGATAGAATTCCACGAAGGATTACCGCAGAATGCGGACTTTGCAAACGACCCACGCGCTAAACTCATAATAATTGATGATTTAATGCGTGAGGCCTCGAACAACAGTGTTGTCGATTTGTTTACCAAGGGCAGCCATCATAAAAATTTAAGTGTAATTTTTATAACGCAGAATTTATTTCATCAGGGCCACGGACAGCGCGATATTTCCTTGAACGCTAATTATATAGTTATTTTTAAAAACCCTCGTGATCGCGCTCAAGTGCAACATTTAGCACGCCAAGTGTATCCCGAAAACACTCGCTTTTTTCAAGAGGCTTATCACGACGCCACAGCAAAGCCACACGGGTATTTGCTATTATTAGATTTGAAACAATCGACTCCTGACAACTGCAGATTGCGCACCTGTATTTTTCCCGACGACCCACATCAATATGTCTACGTACCGCGGAAAAAATTAAAAAACTGTGACACAGCCGGCGAGTTACCAGTGTTGCGTTTGTAATGGAGCGCAACGGATCGCCGCATGGTAAAAAACAGGCGACAATATTTCGTGCTCTTTATCAACTTAATAAGGTGCAGAGTGAGACGAACACGCACAAAACTAAAACTAGCGCGGCTCAGTGCCTTTGCGCGTGTGCGCTGACCATTCTTCGTGGAAGCATACCCGTGAGCGTCAAAGAACGGAAAAAGCGCTGATGAGCGCTTTTGAGCGCTGACGTGTCAAAAATTAATAAACTATAGACACACGCGCGGAGAGCTATCAGTACTGCGTTTGTAATGGAGCGCAACGGGTCGCCGCTCAGCAAGAAGCAGATTGCGATATTGCAAGCTCTTCAGTATCTAAACAAGGAGCAGCGTGAGGCTGTCTTGCGCAAAGCCGGTCCGCGCGTAATTCGGTGTATTTGCGAGTGTGCACTGAATGTCCTCCGTGGGAATGTGCCTCTGAAAACGGAGGAAAGAAGAAAACTACGTCGACACGCGTCCGTCCTACGACGCTTGGCTGCAAAAAAAGGCTGTTGGAGGAGTACCAAGCAACCCGGTCGCACCTGCGGGGCGCCGGGTTGTTGTTGGAGGGCTTCGCCCCCCAAGCCCCCATTGGGGGGCTCCGCCCCCCAAACCCCCCGAAAATTACCCTGCGGCAAAAATGTCCCTTCGGGACATTTTTCCCTGGTGTCATTTTAAGGCACTCACGCGGTCGTCGCGCTCCGCGCTCCGCAGGGGGTCGTTTGGACGTCGCGCTTCGCGCTCCGCACAGCGCCGGTCGGACGTCGCGCTTCGCGCTCCGCACGATGCCGTTCGAAAGTCGCGCTTCGCGCTCTACACGGTGGCGTTTGGACGTCGCGCTTCGCGCTCCGCACTGTGCCGTCCGGACGTCGCGCTTTGCGCTCTGCACGATGCCATCCGGACATCGCACTTCGCGCTCCGCACGGTACCGTTCGGAGGTCGCGTTTCACGCTGTGCACGATGCGGTTCGGACTAGAGACGTGAGCGGTATACATGACCAGTAATTTTACGATTAAAAAACGGTATGTGACCGGTGTTAAATTTACGACATCGGTAATAAAGTCATATAGTCTCTTAGTGATTAAGAATTCTCGTCAAGATACGGTGAATTTACGAAACAACGTTGCAGTAATTTTACCAAAAAATTCGTTACCGGTTATTTCACAACTATATAGACGCAGTTTACCATTTTTTATGGTGAATTCACCAACAAAAATTTGTAACCGGTCAAACTTACGAGCATTTTTCGTGACCGTATTTTCACAACACAAAGATTGTAGAAAAAAAAAGTGGATAAAAGACGGTAAAGGTACGGTAGTTTCATTGTTATTTTACCAAAAATAAAAATACCGGTATTTTCATATCTATATAATTCTGTGATGTTCAATGTCGGTCATTTTCAAAAAATAAAACAAGCCTGCAAAGTAGAACCTCACAAATTACTTCCTCAGTATTTTACACCTTTAACGATGCTACCTCTATGAGAAAGTATGTTGATCAATTTTGGCTTCCTCATAGAGGAAGCATCGTTAAAGGTGTAAAATACTGAGGAAGCAATTTGTAAGGTTCTACTTTGCAGGCTTGTTTGTTCTTGAAATATATTTCACAATTTTTTTTAAATCTAATTTAAGGTTTACATTTTTCCATATTTACCGCTCTAATTTTACGCAGCAGCCATTACAGCCCGAATCAATATATCTTAGCCGCCGCGATAACGACATTTAAAAAAAAATTTAACGAGCCAGCGCGTGAACGAGATTTTTCAAAATATTCAAAATGCCATAAAATTTGAACGGCTGGACAGATCCGCGTCAAATTTCGACTCAAAACGTAGTCTATGGTTGTCCATATGTGAACCAAATTTGAGGTAGATCTGCAAACATTTTTTCCGCATTTTTTTTTTTCGTGTCGGTTTTTTTTAGTTTGTCATGCCGCAAAATCTAAATTTACCGATATAATGACCGTTTCCTTGACGAAACTCTTCATTAATAATCAAAAAACATAATGACACGTTCGAAATTGCAATCGGATGTCTTATTACTTACAGGAGCTAAATTTACTTCCAGAGATTCGAAAAAAATTGAAATTGTAATAACATGGGAACTGCTTTACCGATTTTCTCCAAATTTGGTACAGATCATGGTTTGATGGTGGTCTATTAACGTACAAAATTTCATCCCTATATCTCTCAATTTACGGAAGTTACATCGTGAAAACAATTTTTGCCAAATTTTCAAAATGCTGCGAAATCTGAATTTATTAACCGATTCGCGTCAACTACAATCCCAAACAGTGTTGCATGATAACCCACTCACATGCCAAATTTGAATAAGATTCATCGAAAATTGCGACAGTTATCGTGTAAACAACGAAACGTGCACATACACACACACATACATACATACAGACATTTCGCACAAACCACTTTTCTCGACGTTTTGGACCATTCTGAGTCTACTGACCTCAAAATATCGAAAAAAAAATTTTTCACGAAAACAAAGCTTCCTCTATGAGGAAGCAAAATCATTCGAATCAATAGAAAATGACCCATAAAATGGTCAATAGAAAATTTGGAGTATAAATTTATCGCGTTCAAAACGCAGGCAGCGAGGCCACAAGAAATTACCAATTACAACGAGGACCCAAGGCCCTAGGATGTTGAGTTATCGGTCGGTATAGTAGTGATGATAAAATACCGACGGTTGATATTCGATTTTTTTAGTCGATGTTTCATAAAAAACAACACCGAACGTCGATTAATCGACGAAGATCGGTTTTGTGACGGTCATTTGACCGTCACAAAACCGTTTGGCCCGTCACATGACGCTTGTCGAAATGACCGTCATTTTTACTTCGACCAAATAGGCAAAAAAATGACGTCACAAAACCGTCAAGTAAAAGTAAAGAGTCAAAGAGTAAAAGAGTCTTGGAGCGTCTTGTCTCGGTCGGTAAGGTAGTGGAAATGGTCTTGTCTCGAGACGCTATCGTGTCTCTTGAAAAGGCGTAAATCGTCATTAAGTTCTACTTTCTTATTATAGTTAAATCATTTAATAATAAAGTGTAAAGAAGGGTTATCGTTAAAAAAAAAAAGATATAAGATCCAACCAGGTCGGTTTAGAACACGAAAACAACCAGTATTTTGAAGAAAACAACCACCGACAAACCGTGTTCTCAACTAAATCTCAGTTGGTCGGTGGTTGGTTTCGATGAAATACTAGTTGATCCCGTGTCCTAAAACGACCCGGTGGGGATCATAGTCGGTATACGGTTGGACCGAACTGTTAGGGCGTGAACGCAGTTGTAATTTGGTGATTACGATTGTTTTATGATAAATAAATTAAATCGAGAGATACATCAGCCACAGTGACAGGTGAACACTCAGAGACGAAAACAGACCAAAAAACAGCGAATGCAGTGATAAGATCCAGTGAAAATAAGCAAATAACAAATAATTCAATATAAAATATACATTATTCATTTATATTACCGATGTGTGTCAATCGAAATGAGGTCAAAACACGGTGTCTCCGGTAAAATAGTCTTGAAGCGTCTCGTGTCGGTCGGTAAAGTAGGTTTTGTCTACACTGGAACCTCTTATAGCGCACACCCTCATAGCGTACATTGGGAAACGTATCAGCGCTGTGATTGGATGATTTCGCGTGAGAGAGTGAGAGGCACGAACGTTTCGCGTGCCTGATTGGCTCTTCACTTAGCGTACATGTCCCCGCATCCCGAACGCTATGAGAGGTTCCACGGTACTTGGACTTGTCTCGAGACTAGAGATGTGGAATTACCGTAAAATCCTGGAGCGGTAAACTTACTAAAAAATTACCGTATTTTTACCGTAAAATGACGTAATTTTTTTTTCGCGCAATCAGGTGTTGTGGAATTACCGTCACAAATTTTTTCGATAAACATACCGTAAAAATATGGTAAATCCAACTATTTAGATGTGGAATTACTGGTCACTTTTCTTTTTGGTAAATTTACGGTCACAAAAAAGTATGACCGGTCATTTACAACTAGATAGGTGTACAGCTCGTTTTTTTTTTTTTTTTTTTTTTTTTTTTCATGTATTATTATGAAATGCTGTATTCAAAGATAATTCATTATTCATTTATTGTTTGCACGTTTATCGAATACGTATCTTATTGTTCAATCACAAATTTATGGAAAGATAATTGTATATAAAGTTTTTTTTATTAGGCGACACGCGCGCCACAGCTCTGACCAGACCACTGAGAACTGACTCTTTTACCAGAGTAAGTTAAAGTCAACGCGATTGCGGCTCTATTTTTTTTAACATAGTTAATTAATTTAATAATTAAGTTTAAAAAACGTTGTCGTTTTGCAAAAAACATTTAGGAAATTAAGAAAACCGTGAATGCAGTTGTTATGTGGTAATTACGTGGTGATTTAGAATACGTAAATAAAATCGAGAGATACATCTGCAGTGACAGGTGAACATTTAGAGACGAAAAGAGACAAAAAAACAGCGAAAAAAGTAATAAGTGCCAGTGGAAATTAGCAAATAACAAATGATTTAATAAAAAATATACGCGTCAAGCGTATAGTTCCGATAATAATGTACTTGTCAACATGTTTTACGAATATTGTGTTTAGATTATGTTCACTCATATTTCAGTTTGGTGTATTAAATATAAATTATCTTCACAATTAAAGTGTACTAGTGCAATTAATAAATATACTGATGAAGAAATCATTGTGGAATCAATTATTTCGACCTTCTAACTTCTAACATGTGCAGCGGGTAATGATTTTTCAGGAAAAAACATTTTTAGTTGACGTAAGTGTCACATTAAAAAAAATTAATTAATTAAAATGTATTAATGCAGGTAATTACCACTCTAAAATGATCTTATGGCAAATATAAGAGAAGAAACATCTGAATTGAGATAAAATATGAGTATGCTGCAAGTTATAGCCAAAGTCAAGTACGCAGTGGGAAAATATTCACTTGTACACATATGCGTAATTAAAAATGTAATTTTTTAATTTTGGTGATAGGTATTCACCCCTTAAAAAAAGTGTAAGGGAAAAACTAAAAAAAGTGTATGAGAATTAAGGTATTTTAGAATTTTGTAGCAAGTTTCAGCCAAATTCTTGGGTTGACAGTGGAGATTGGGCTCCGGACACAATTTGAGACCCAAAAACCCAAATTTTCTTGAAATAAACTCCTGTATAAAATTATTAGAAAATTACCATACTTCATGGGCATTCTTTCCAGTGCTAGACTAAGAAATATTCCAAATTTCAACTTGTTCGGTGTGGCGGCCAATTCGTTGTGGATCCGTATCGGAGGAGGAGGAAGCGGGCAAAGAACACACTTGATCCGTCGGTTAACAATAAACAACAAACAATAGATTTATTTCCTCAATCTACACTCCAAACAATATTTCGGGTAACAATAGAGAGCAGAAGTCTCGGGACGCGGACTCGTCGAGCGGTTGTCGCTAACTGGCGATTGCCCTTCGGCAGCTTGACCGCCGAGCTCACCGAGAATCGGGAGATTGCAGGTGTGCGGCGGCAACGCGCGAGTCCGGGCCAATGCCCCGCTGCGGGAAAAAACGTTGCGACTCGAATTCGGCTGCGGTCGCGAGATGCGCGCGACTGTGTCGCGAACATTCCGCCCGCCTCGTCGAACGACGGAACTCCAGGTGGAACAGCCTGGCTCGTCAAGCCTCGATGTCATCCTTCTTCGCGAGCACGCACAGCTTCACCACCGGCCGCTTAAAGGTGGACGTCGCGGTCTTGACGGTAGCGACGCGCACGTGACCGTCTCCTCCGGGATGAACTGCGGTGACGCGAGCGAGAGGCCACTTGGTCGGTGCGCAGATTTCGCTGGTGACGAGGACGAGGTCGCCTACTTGAAGCGGCGGCCGCGGCTTGTGCCACTTCGGACGCACCTGCAGGCGGTGGAGGTATTCCGTTGCCCAGCGAGCCCAAAAACTGTCTCGCATTTGCTGGATCAGCTGCCACCGAGACAAGCGAGAGACAGGAAGGTGGGCGAGCGACGGCTCCGGCACGGAGGAGAGGGGAGCCCCGATCAGGAAGTGCCCCGGCGTGAGCGCGGCAACGTCGTCTGGGTCGTCCGTGAGGGCGCCGAGTGGCCTCGAGTTGAGGCAAGCTTCGATTTGCGAGAGCAGCGTGGCCATCTCCTCGAACGTCAGAGTCGTCTCGCCGATGACGCGGCGGAGGTGATGCTTCACCGACTTGACGGCCGCCTCCCACAGTCCCCCAAAGTGCGGCGCCGCAGGTGGGTTGAATTTCCATTCGACACCGTCGTTGGCCAAGGCCGTCGCGATCTTCTGGCCTTCGGATGACGCAGCGGCGAAGAGCAGTCGGAGTTCCCTGTCAGCTCCAACGAAGTTGGTCCCGCAGTCGCTGGACAAGGTGCGGCAGAGGCCCCGGCGAGAGACGAACCTCTTGTACGCGGCGATGAAGGCGTCGGTCGAATAGTCCGAAACGGCCTCGAGATGGACAGGCCTCGTAGCGAAGCACACGAACACTGCGAGATACGCTTTTGCCGATTTGTGCCCTCGACCCTTGGACGTGCGGAGGTGGATTGGTCCCGCGTAGTCGACCCCGCTGTGGTAGAACGGCCGTGACGGGGTTACCCGTTCTCGCGGTAAATTCCCCATCAGTTGAATGGCAGTCGCGGCGCGAAACCGCAGGCAGCGGATGCAGCGCCCGACGAAAGTCTTCACGAGCGATCGCCCCGCGACAATCCAGAACCTCTGACGAAGCGTTGCGAGTGTCAGCTGCGTCCCGCCGTGCAACGTCTGTCGATGAGCTCGATCGATGAGCAGCGCTGCCAGCGGAGAGTCGTGCGGGACGATGAGCGGCTGCCTCTCATCTGCGTCGAGAACCGCGTTCTTCAGGCGGCCGCCCACGCGCAGCAGCCCGTCTCCGTCGAGGAAGGGAGTCAGTCGGAGGAGCGCCCCTTTCGAGACCGCTGAGCCCGAGCGGAGAGTTGCGAGTTCGCTCGCGAAAAGCCGCGCCTGCTCGACCTTCAGAAGGCACGAGAGCGCCGCGGACAGCTCCGTGGAGAGCAGCGTCGCCGAGAGCTCGCGAGCCTCGTAGCGCCGATCGCCGCGGATTTGCGAGTTCGCGACGAACCGACGGCACCAGGCGACGACGCGTTGCAAGCGGCTGAGGCTCGAGTAGCGCGACAAGAGCTCGACCGGCTCGTCCGTTCCCCCGGCGGCGACGTGTGAAAGGACCCGCTGCTCTGGAGGGTCGGTGACGCGCTGAGCACAGGGCGAGGGCCACCCGTCCTGTCCGTCAAGGAGCCACGGCGGTCCGGTCCACCAAAGGTCGTGCTCCCGCAGCTCGGAAGCGAGCAATCCTCGAGAGGCGCAGTCCGCCGGGTTGTGCTTCGTTCCCACGTGGCGCCATGCTGCGTCCGGGAGCGTTCGCTGGATCTCCGACACGCGGTTCGCGACGTAAGTCTTCCACCGGACTGGGTGACCTTGAATCCACGCGAGCACGACGGTTGAGTCCGACCAGAGATGCACAGCGCACTTGAGGTCCAAGACGTCGAGAAGCCGCTTCACCAGCCTGACGAGAAGATGCGCTGCGCAGAGTTCGAGGCGAGGTAGCGAGACCTGCTTCACCGGAGCGACCTTCGTCTTCGAAGCGACCAGCGTTACCGAACGTGCTGGAGCGGAGACGCACGCGTAGACGACGGCGGCGTAGGCCCGTTCGGACGCGTCGGCGAATCCGTGTAGCTCGATGTGCGGCGAAGTGGACTGTAGTCGGAGCCAGCGAGGGATCTTGATCTCCGAGATCGCTGGCAGATCCGAGTAGAACGAAGACCAGTCCCGCGACTTCGCGGCGGGCAATGGATCGTCCCACTCGAGCTTCAGGAGCCACAGCGACTGCATAAATATTTTTGCGCGGACGATTAATGGTGCCAGCCAGCCGAGCGGGTCGAACAGCTCCGCGATGTTCGAAAGAACTCGTCGTTTCGTGAGCGGCGCAGCGACGGGGTGAGGTCGCAGGCGGAAGACGAAGCAGTCGTCGTCCGCCCGCCACGAGAGACCGAGCACGTGGAACGAGGACTCGGAGCCCGGGCCGAAACTCGTCCCGGCGGCGAGAAGCTCCTTCGGCAGGTGAGCGAGCACGTCCGAGGAGCTTGAGGTCCATTTTTGGAGCGCGAAGCCGCCCGCCTTGAGCAGCTCCGTGAGTTCGCGTTGCTTCGCGAGAGCGGAGGCGACGTCGTCTGCCCCGGACAGAACGTCGTCGACGTAGACGTCAGCCAGCAGCGCGGCGGATCCGAGCGGGAAGCTTCCCTTCTCGTCGAGAGCGAGCTGACGAATCGTGCGTAGAGCCAGGAACGGCGCGCACGCGAGGCCGTAGGTCACCGTGCGCAGGCGATATGTCTCTCGCTGGGAGGCTCCGTCCGGTCGCCAGAGGATGCGTTGCAGGTCCCGGTCAGCTGGATGGACGAGGACTTGCCGGTACATTTTCTCCATGTCAGCGGAGAAGACGACGGCGTGCTTCCGCCACCGAAGCATAACGTCGAAGAGCTCGGGAAGCAGCGTTGGTCCGACGTGGAGGCAGTCGTTTAACGAGACCCCAGAGCTCGTCTTCTGCGAGCCGTTGAACACCACTCGGAGCTTCGTGGTTTCGCTCGACTCGCGAGTCACGCCGTGGTGTGGGAGGTAATATGCGAGCGCGGGCTCCGCCGCGCCGCGCGGTACCAGCTCCATGTGACTGAGGGTCTCGTACTCGGCCAAGAACTCGGAGTACGCCCGCGCGAAGCTCGCGTCGCGCGAGAAGCGGTGCTCCATGCGCGAGAGCATCCGAGACGCTGCTGGTAGCGAATCTCCGAGACTCCCGAGCGCCGACTTCAGCGGGAGACGGACCACGTATCGCCCGTCTGCTTGCCGGGTATGAGTAGCAGCAAAGTGTCGCTCGCACTCCTCTTCTTCTTCCGTGAGAGGCGTCGACGTTGTGACCTCTTCCTGCTCCCAGAATCGCTGTAGCGACAGCGAGAGCGCGTGGTCGACCGAGAGCTGATGGCTCGCGCAGGCTGAGCTCACCCGACCGTCTGGGTGGACGCGTCCCGACAAGATCCATCCGAGACGAGTGTTCTGCGCGACCGGAGCGTCATGCGGCCCTTTCCGGACCCCGGGTAGTAAGAGGTGCAAGAAAACGTCAGCGCCGAGGAGAACGTCGATGCGAAGAGTCGAGGTCAAGTCCGGGTCCGCGAGCTGTAACCCCTCCAGGTGTGGCCACCGTGTCGCAGCGACGGTGCGAGGCGGCGCGTACGACGTGAGTCGCGGAAGCACGAGAGCGTCGACTGCGATCTCGAACTGCGGATCGAGACGCGACGATAGCGTGACCGAAACGCGTCCGCGGGAGAGGAGAGACGATTTCGCGCCGATACCGGTGACGACGACCGACGCGGATGCACGCGAGAGTCTCAATCGCTGAGCGAGAGCCTCCGAGACGAACGACGCTTCCGAGCCTTGATCGAGTAAGGCTCGGACTCGCACGGGATCCCCGCCCGCCGTGAATGCGTTGACGACAGCCGTCGCGAGGAGAACTCGAGCCGACGAGCTTGCGGCGAGACACTGGGTTGCGTGGGTGGCGACGCCAGAGGTCGACGGTTCGTCGTCTCGCGTCGCGCACGCAGGTTGCGGCGGCTTGCCCTTCGCGGGCCCAGACCTCGGCGCCGTCGGCGCTCTTGAGCAGCTGTCGTCCTTCGCCCCGTGCAGGATCGTGTGGTGCTTCTCCTGACACTCCTGGCAAAGCCGCTGCGAGCGACAGTCCCGGACGCAGTGGCGCCCGAGGCAGTTGAGGCACAGGCGGTGCGAGAGCGCGAAAGCTCGCCGCTCGTCCGCGGACTTCGCTCGAAACTCGTCGCAGTAGGCGATGTAGTGCTCCTGCTGGCAGAGCGGGCACTTCTTCGCAGCGCTCGGCGCGCTCGTGGCTTGGTGCGACTTCTCCTTGCCGCCCGGCTTCGCGTCGGGCTTCGGCTGACTCCCAGACCCCGGTGGCTTCATTGCTGGAGGGGAGTCGGAGGACTCGAGTGACTGCACCGTGCAGATGCGAGTCTCGAGGAAGGTCTGCAGCTCCGCGAACGTCGGAGGCGTCTTCGTCGCTCCCATTGCCGCCTCCCACTCGCGTCTCGACTGCTTGTCGAGTTTCGAGACCGTCAGATGGACGAGGAAGTCGCCATAGCCGTCGACCGGACGCCCGAGGTTCTTGAGAGCGGCCACGGCGTTGACCGTCCCGTCGAAGAGGGCCTTGAGTTCCACGGACGACTCGGCTTTCGCGGGCTGTAAGGCGAAAAGCTTCGCGATCTGCGCCTTCGTGAGAAGTCGCTTATTCTCGTAGCGGTCCGTGAGCGCCTTCCACGCGACCGGCAGATTCTCAGCAGTAATCGCGGTGGAAGCGAGCAGTGCAGCCGGCTCCCCTGTGAGACTCATCTTGAGGTGGTGCATTTTCTCGACCGCGGAAATCGACGAGTTATTTCCCACCATCGACGAAAAAAGGTCGCGGTACGCCGGCCACTCCGAAAATTCCCCCGAGAATTTCGGCACGTTAATTCGCGGCAGCTGCTGTGCGTTGTGCGCCGGCTGCGCGGTCGGCTCTGTTGCGCCCTTGAGCTGCCGGACGAGGTCGAGGAATTTCCCTTTGTTGAGCGCGTAGTGGTCCTCCGTCGAGGAGTAGACGTCGTCTATGAAGTAGTCCGACTTCCGGTCCGCGGCGGTGGCCGCCTCTTCGAGCCTCTCGTGCTCCTCCGCGAACGCGAGCCATTTGGCGTCAAGGACGGCGATCTTCGTCTCGAGCACGCCGAGCGTGATATTCGCCTGCCCAAGGCGCTTGAGATTGTCGTAGGCGCGGATGATGTGCCCGGAGACGCGCCCCTGTTTCTCGAGCAGCTTGTCCATCGCGGACAGAGCGAGAGAGCGGCCGGACAATCAGCTTGGCTCCGCTTTTTCCGTCTCGCGGAGACCAAAACCCGCGATCGCGACGCTCGGCGGGAGCGTGGGAGAGCGAGCGAGACGCACCGACGCGCGAGTCCGTCGTCGAGAGCGAGATAACGTGCGACCAAACCGCGCGGCTGCGAACGCGGCAGCGTGAGAGACGCGACTAGCCCGCCGTCCGTGCCCGAGAGAGAGACGAGGACAGCACGAGGCACGGGAGCAATGACCGGAGGCGAATGACAGCTGACGCCTCGGCCCGAACGCACCGAGATGTAAACACCGGGAGGAGCGCGGCACGCGTACCTTGCCGAGCGCCGCGGCGGAGCGAGCGAGAGAGGCGATGCCGCACGCGGCCGACTCGGGATTTGGCGCGCCCGGCGAAGTGTCACCGACGGTCCGTCCGACGCGCACTGCACACACGCACCGTCACCGCGTCTGTGAGCGTCCTTGGCGCGCGCGCACTGCCCGTTCGCGCTGTAACGGACTTTTCGACGGTTTCGAACGCCCGCACTCGTGCTCACCTCCCCTGGCCGATGGTCACACACTCCCTCGCTGCCCGACGAACTCCGCCTCGCGCCGAGAGCGGGTGACTGCGTGGTCTTTCCCAGAAGCGCGAGAAGAAGCCGCGGTACGGCTGCAGAACTTTGAGCTTCACTCGCTCCGATCCGGCTCGAAGGACCAAAAATGTGGCGGCCAATTCGTTGTGGATCCGTATCGGAGGAGGAGGAAGCGGGCAAAGAACACACTTGATCCGTCGGTTAACAATAAACAACAAACAATAGATTTATTTCCTCAATCTACACTCCAAACAATATTTCGGGTAACAATAGAGAGCAGAAGTCTCGGGACGCGGACTCGTCGAGCGGTTGTCGCTAACTGGCGATTGCCCTTCGGCAGCTTGACCGCCGAGCTCACCGAGAATCGGGAGATTGCAGGTGTGCGGCGGCAACGCGCGAGTCCGGGCCAATGCCCCGCTGCGGGAAAAAACGTTGCGACTCGAATTCGGCTGCGGTCGCGAGACGCGCGCGACTATGTCGCGAACATTCGGTCTGTTCAGTCCAGAGCCACTGAGTGATACGGACGTCCGGGTAACACAAAATCTGGTCCGCAGTAAAAAATATCTTTAGTAATTCAATTTCCTTATTATTTTATGTCAAGAATATGTATTTTACTATGTTAAAGATATCTGAACTAAAAAAAGTTAATACATTTGAAATATATCAATTTTTGTCCTTTAAAACCTAATTTAGACCCAGGAAAGCGATTTCAATAGGCACTCCTGGTGCGTTTTTTTAAAACGTGAGTGCCTAAAAAGCGATTCGTTGTTCAGAGCGGTGGTTTCCTACCACTCTTACTTGCACCAATACTAGGAACTCTTCTATCAAATCTAATTGGAGGCCCGGGATAATGGAACACGCAAGGAAAATGGTGCTCATCCCCGAGGACAACCTATCGCAACTTAGCATGCAAAATCATCGACAGCCCGATTTTAATGGTTTTGAGTTGCATCCTCATATTGGACATCCTATAGCTACAGCTTTGAACAGATTAGACGCTGAAATGAAGGATATTCTGAACTCTGCCACATACAAGAGCGAGCAAGAAAAGTGGTCGGCATATCAGGCTGTATTGCAGCGCTACCTTCATTTTATTGACGACGAACGAGGTCAACAGCCAGCGCCGCGCAAGGAGAGAGCAGAAAATCAGAATGACGACAGGAAGGAAAAGGAGCATTTGACAGGATTAAACGATTCCATTATCGTTGAGAGTGTCCCGCAAAAATTTCGTCACAAAGCGAAGCTCTTGCTACGACGCCTGCACGAGGCGCCAGCGGTAAATTTTCCTGGGATTCGGCTGGCGTTGTTTCCATTAGTGGAAAATCGATAAAGGACTCGAACATAATCGACCTCGTGAATGACGCCATGCGCGCAAGAAAAGTACCTACACCGGCCGGTCGCAAAACGTTCGCTCGATTCCTGAAAACAATTCAAACGCCGCGACAGTTTATCGGCAACGATAATCTATGGTTGGAATCACGGGCCAATTCGACATTACGACGAGCAACGGATAAAGACAACGAAAACGACGACGACGACGATGCGGATTCGGTTAGCGGCAGGAGTCACTTCTACAGTGGCAGCGATAACAACAACTCCGATCACAGTGTACAAAGTGGTGCTGGCCGTAGCAATAAGAAAAGGCGACTGACTTGGGCTAACCTTAAATTATAATCATGAAAACATTACAAAACGTGTACTTCAATCCCTCCCATGAAGCGTCGTTTTCGGGCTCGGAGAAGCTGTTGCGTGTAAGTCGTAAGAAAAAAATTTCCGCTGATAGAGCTGTGCAATGGTTCGAGACCCAGGACGCGTACACGAAACACAGGCCTGTAAGGCATCGATTCCTGCGACGCTTCTATAATGTGCGCAACATCGATGATGTTTGGGAGGCCGATCTCGTGGATCTTCGTTCAATCAAAGATTACAATGACGGCTATGTCTATCTCCTCGTGGTCATAGATGTGCTGAGTAAGTATGCGTGGGTAGAGCCTCTTATCGACAAAACAGCTGCAACAGTGGCTAAAGCCTTTTGATGCGCAAAAGCAGTAATGGCCGATCTCCGATTTATCTACAATCGGACAAAGGAAAATAATTTATCGGTAGTGTGTTCCAGGAGCTCCTGAGAAAAAAGAACATACAGTTTCGCACAGCGAGAAATCCCGATATAAAAGCCGCTGTTGTGGAGCGCTGAAAGAAAGAATGTGGCGCTTTTTCACTTATTCACGGGAAAAACGTTACATTGACGTTTTACATGACATTGTTTCGGCCTATAATCACGCTCGTCATAGTAGCATAAAAATGGCACCGAGCGCCGTGACGCTCGCCACAGCGGCAGTAGCACGATCTAACTTACTGCAGCGATACGAGAAATCAAATCATGATAAATTGCCTAAATACGCAGTGGGTGATATTGTGCGCATCAGTAAAGCTAAAGCTGCCTTCGCAAAAGGTTACGAGAGCGGCTGGAGCAGCGAGCTATTTCAAATACATCGTGTGTCGACCACTAGTAGCCCTGTGGTTTACATCCTGCGTGATCTTCATAACGAGGATATCGACGGGATTTTTTACGAACCTGAGTTATCGCGAGTGCGGGTGTCGCCCGTACAAACGAAAGTTAATAAGAAAACAAAGGCAAGATGAAAGACGAATTTTACATTGTTTTGCCTAGCAATAGCAGTATGAAATATTACCCTGATAACACGACAACACGTTATACTACGCATTTGCCGCAGAACGTGTCTTTGCACGGTAGCTGGGCCGTTTCGTTAGCTGAGATGCATATGCCTATGACGATTTTGCATGTACCGTCTGACGGCGAGGAAAACTTTTTAAATTTCGTCACGTCTGCTATACTGCCTGGCAATGGCACGGCAACTGATTTCAAAGAAGAGCGTGTTTGCGTCCCATCCGGGGTGTATCGTAACATAGATTTTCTAATTGAGGCTATTAACAAGATGTCATGCGTGGTAGGTCACTTACAATTTAATCGTGAGCGTAACGGATACATTACAGTTACACGCATCTGTAGTACATGCGAAGGCCTAGAACACTCTTTTTATTTCTCGTACGCTCTTAACAAAATTTTAGGATTTGACCATTCTAAGAGTGTAACGCTTCAAGACGGTGCTAAGCATACAGGAGCGTATCCGGGTAATTTGATCAACGGCATACCCAGCATGCTGTTCATATATTCCGATATCTGTGAGCCGTATATTACCGGGGACGTGCACACACCCCTACTACGTGTCGTCTCAACGGAGGCCTCTGATAATTACAATTACGGCTGTATGAAGATGAAAAGTTTTTCATCATTGCGCTATGTGCCTCTTCTGCGTACTAGTTTTCAGTCGATAACCATCGATATAAGGGACGAATTTGGCAAGCCGATACCATTCGAGTGTGGAACGTTGACGGTGACACTACAATTCAAACGCCTCGATTAATCACAGCTCTTTGAGATGTCTCATTACGATAGTTACTTTGACGTGCAGACGGGCTGTGCGAGGACAGGATACGGAGGCATAAGCCAAGTGTAAATAGGCTCGCCACATCATAGAGGACACGGCATTGACAGTTTTCTCGGCGGCCTGTTTCGTCGCATCATACCACTGCTTAAGCAGGGGGCTCGTGCTGTTGGTAAAGAAGCGCTCCGCGCCGGCGTTAATGTAGCCAGCGATATAATGGATAACGGCGCACAACCTCGAGAAGCCTTTAAGACGCGACTACGTGAATCAGGCGCTAATTTAACACGCAAGGCTGAAGAAAAAATAAGCTCGCTTATGAGCGGCTCAGGGTATAAAGCGGCTAAAATTAAGAGCTAGATTCATTCTGCTCGTGGTCGCGCATCGCGGAGTATCGGAGTGAGAAAAAGAAAGAAGTCCGCAACGTCGAGAAAACGTTCTGGAACGATAAAGAAGAGACATAGGAGGAAGAAGAAGAAGCAAGGTGCGACAACGAGAAGAAGAAAACCGACAAAGGCCGGAGCATCGAGAAAGAGGGGAAAGAAGAGTCCAAGAACTGTATCCGACATTTTTGCGTAGATATATTATTTGAGAAAATGGCGTTTTTACATGCCCACTCATGTGAGTGTTTGAAGTCTGAACTCGAATTGTTTTCATTGCCGCCAACTCAAACAACGATTGAGGGAACACAGTGGGTGTACTATAAGCCAATCTCATCTCTGACAGATGACTCACCGATTGAGTTTGTCGTACCGGGGCAAGGTGACGAATACATTGATCTTGCGCACACCATGCTGAGCATGCGTGTTCAAATTGCAAACTGCAAACGGGACCGAAGCTTGATGCTACTCTTAAAGCAGCCCCTATTAATAATTTAATGCATTCAATGTTTAACCAAATCGATGTGTTCTTGAACCAAAAGCTTGTATCGCCGCCAAATAATGCTTACGCTTACAGAGCATACATTGAAACACTTTTGAATTATGGGTTTGGCGCCAAGAGCTCTCATCTCACAAGCGTGTTGTGGTACAATGATGCGGCCGGGAAAATGGATGATATAGATGACGGTAATCCGGGTGTGTGTAATCGACGCGTGTTTCTAGGTGCCAATAAGCAATCGGTCGATCTTCTTGGTCACTTGCATTGCGACATATTTAATCAGGAGAGATTTTTAATCAACGGCGTTGAGCTGCGGTTACGCCTCGTGCGTAGCAGTAATGCTTTCTGTCTCATGACCAGTTCAAACGAATGGAGTCTTCGCATCACCGATGCATCGCTCCTCGTACGACGCGCAAAGATTGCTCCGGGCATGCCGGGATTGCTCCGGGGTTGCTCTAGCTCATGCCAGAGCTCTGTCTAAATCGACAGCCAAAACCCGTTGACACGCGTGGAGGTTAAAGCGCTATCGTTGCATGCTGGTGTGCATGGTGATACTTTGGATAATGTCATACTCGGTCAGCTGCCTAAACGCATAATTATTGGTTTCGTCGATAATAAGGCCTTCAACGGTAACCGCCAACTAAATCCTTTTAACTTTCACAATTATAAAATCAATTATCTTTCAATGTATGTCGACGGCGTACAGATACCTTCAGAGCCCCTACAGCCAGACTTTGTTGCCGGGCATTGTGTAGACGCATATCATACATTGTTTTCCGGCACGGGTATTCACTTTCTCAACCAGGGTAACTGTATTACCCGTACAAGTTATGCCAAGGGCCATTGCCTCTTTGCATTTGATCTGACACCCGACCTCTCGGCAAACAGCAACAGCCATTGGAATTTAGTAAGGCACGGCAGTGTGAGAATAGAAGTGCGTTTCGCCGAAGAGTTAACCTCAACGGTTAATTGTATTGTATATGCCGAATACGACAATGTGCTAGAGATTGATTCATTCAGGCAAGTAATTGTCGATTATAGCGGTTAAGCTGTGACGTTTACGCCATAGAATAACGTATATTCGAGGTGTCGATGGCTCGTAGCATCAGACTGCGCTCATACCTCGAAACGTTAAGATCGTGCGCGGAATCATGAATATAGTCATTGATATTCAAGCCGCGAGGGATAGAAGTGGTGCATTTATACCGAAAGAAATCGCCGTAGTGTCTGTTCACTCGGATTACAGTGCGCACTGGATTGTATCGGCTCCTCACTCATATAGAAGTTTACCACCGAGTATAAAACGGCAGAACACGTGGGTGATTGAGAACTGTCATGGTATAGAGTGGTCCGACGATGAAACTACGTCACGAGCGATCGAGGCGGCTTTGAAAAAAATTGCGGTGCAGGCTGATCGGATATTTACGAGAGGAGCCGAGAAAGCGTCTTATTTAGCACATCTCACGGACTGCTTTATTATAAATCTTGAAGAAGACGTCGAGGATCCTTCTTTTCGACATTTACCCGAGTGCGAAACGCTGTGCATTCATCATAGCTTATTACGCAGGAAAAAATCCACGTATAAGTGCGCTCTAAATAACGCTGTACGCATTAAAGAGTGGCTTCGCCATAGCAGTCGTATCGATACTTTGTGGCAATATAGAACCACGACAACGTGGAGTGTTGGATTGTCAGAGTGCGCCAGCGGAGACGAAAAAACATCATCGGTCGTAAAACGTTATGGACAGCCTGCAAATATAGCAGGCTCTTCAGAACATACAAAATCACTCTGTAGGCGTATACCCGGCCGATCGTATCACGAGGGTGTGGACGAAACCGACAGCAATTGTAGCTAATACCGATGGACACAAGCAGCCGGGAAGCCACTGGATCGCTATGTACGTCGATCGAGATGGACACGGATGGTACTTCGATAGCTACGGACTCCCCCCTATCATCCCGCAGCATCTCCAACGTCTCCGACGAAATTGTAGACTCTTTCGCTACAGTACTTCGCGGCTTCAGAGTACCGAATCACAGTTTTGCGGACATTATTGCGTTATGTTTCTTCATTTCATGTCTGCAGGCATTGGTATTAATCGGTTTAGCAGAATATTTTCAAATAATCTGACACGGAATGATAAGATAGTGTTTAATTATTATAACGCATACATCAATAAGCATGGTACATCGAAATTGCAAGACAAGGAATTCCACACACACGTGCAGGGTTGTTGCTCGCGCTCTCGCTAACCTTGAACGCCAAGCTATTATTTCGCCAGAGTATAACGGCGTATTCGTCATAGCTACAGAGGTGTCGCTTTACATGGTCACGTGCCGCTGGATCAGCAGTCTGCTTCTTTAAAGACGCGGCGGGCGAGGGAGCGAGAGCTGCGAAATGTTCTTGTCGTCGGGCCGGCATCACTCACAGTCGAACTACCATAGCTATCGGATAAAACAGCGCGAGTTGAAGTAACGAATAGAAAGACATTTAAAAAACATTCGGACAATCAAGACTCTAATTCGCACGAGATCGGAATTATATTTTTTAACGAATAAATTGAAAGCAGTGAGTTTGCACGATGGATTTGTCGATGATAAACAAAGTGGGAAGGCCCGAGGCGTTTCTGCCAGTGAAAAAATTATCAGAGCTGGAAACCGAAAAGGAGTACATCATCATCATCATCTGGCAAGAAAAAGTTGCGCATGATCTATTACGGCACCAAATACAATCATCTAGAATTTAAAGAAGTATCCGAGTGATGGAGGGGGATTACCAGTCTGTCTGTCGTGGTGGTGGGGGAACAACGACGAGAGCGGTAACAGCAGCGGCATTCTGCTCGTGATTCCTGATCATCAAACATCGCATCCATGGCTCAAGACAATAAATCGGAGCATTTGCTGCTGCTGTCCATGCGATTCGATTTAAATTCATCATCAACGAAAATTGCTCGACCTGGCCTGGAACTGCATGGCGACGGCTCGCTAATACCCACCGTCAGACTCGTTCACCACAGACACTGGCTGTCCATGGATTCTGCTGGTTGGGAGGCCTTTCAAAAACATTTTTCCACAATCGCCACATACCTATGCGTCAAAGAAGAAGAAGAAAAAGAAGACATTGTCAGTTCAACAACAACAAATCACGCGTCAACGGATTCACCATCAGCCGTAACAGGCCGTGACTTTTTATTGGATTTCGGCGCTCAAGACAACAAGCCTGTTGTGATTATTCACGGCACGGGCGAGTGTAATAGTGACGACTCTCCGCTATACTTCACGACGGAGGACTTTACCAGATTGACGGTATTACAGACGTGCATCAACGATTACATGTCATGGCTTTCACGTATTCGAGTCGATGCGCAAAGTTGCAAAACCATCCTCATCAACGCAGTTGCGTACCACTCCACATCGCGCACAGCGGGCTCAGTACTACGCAACATCCGCCGAAAACGCGATATGATTCGAGCAATTGCGCAACAAGTGACAAGAACATCGGTGCTGTCCTCTGAGCTATCGATTTCATCGAAAATGACAATTATTGACGAACTTCTGACACATCATTGGCTCCATATTGTAAATAGCATTGTAAAATGAATATCGACGAAAAATGTATTCAATAATTGTACTAATAAATGGAAAAAAAGAAAAAAAGGTGGTGCACTATGACGACATTTCCCTACTACCCCCACTCTTTGACCCCCCACCCCAACGCACCACGAGCTCGCCGGAGAGCCGACGGGGCGCTGGAGTGGGGATAGGAGTGGGGATTCGCCATAGTGCACCACCTACTACTGTTTAAACAATAAAAACAAGCAACCCGGTCGCCCCTGCGGGGCGCCGGGTTGTTGTTGAAGGGCTTCGCCCCCCAAACCCCCCGAAAATGACCCTGCGGCAAAAATGTCCCTTCGGGACATTTTTCCCTGGTGTCATTTTAAGGCACTCACGCGGTCATCGCGCTCCGCGCTCCGCAGGGGGTCGTTTGAACGTCGCGCTTCGCGCTCCGCACAGCGCCGGTCGGACGTCGCGCTTCGCGCTCCGCACGATGCCGTTCGAAAGTCGCGCTTCGCGCTTTACACGGTGGCGTTCGGACGTCGCGCTTTGCCCTCTGCACGATGCCATCCAGACGTCGCACTTCGCGCTCCGCACGGTACCGTTCGGAGGTCGCGTTTCGTGCTGTGCACGATGCGGTTCGGACTAGAGACGTGAGCGGTATACATGACCAGTAATTTTACGATTAAACAAGCAACCCGGTCGCCCCTTCGGGGCGCCGGGTTGTTGTTGGAGGGCTTCGCCCCCCAAACCCCCATTGGGGGGCTCCGCCCCCCAAACCCCCCGAAAATGACCCTGCGGCAAAAATGTCCCTTCGGGACATTTTTCCCTGGTGTCATTTTAAGGCACTCACGCGGTCGTCGCGCTTCGCGCTCCGCACAGCGCCGGTCGGACGTCGCGCTTCGCGCTCCGCACGATGCCGTTCGAAAGTCGCGCTTCGCGCTCTACACGGTGGCGTTCGGACGTCGCGCTTCGCGCTCCGCACCGTGCCGTCCGGACGTCGCGCTTTGCGCTCTGCACGATGCCATCCGGACGTCGCACTTCGCGCTCCGCACGATGCCGTTCGGACGTCGCGCTTTGCACTCCGCACGATGCGGTTCGGACTAGAGACGTGAGTGGTATACATGACCAGTAATTTTACGATTAAAAACGGTATGTGACCGGTGTTAAATTTACGACATCGGTAATAAAGTCATATAGTCTCTTAGTGATTAAGAATTCTCGTCAAGATACGGTGAATTTACGAAACAACGTTGCTGTAATTTTACCAAAAAATTCGTTATAGACAGTTTACCATTTTTTATGGTGAATTCACCAACAAAAATTTGTAACCGGTCAAACTTACGAGCATTTTTCGTGACCGTATTTTCACAACACAAAGTTTGTAGAAAAAAAATGTGGATAAAAGACGGTAAAGGTACGGTAGTTTCATTGTTATTTTACAAAAAATAAAAATACCGGTATTTTCATATCTATATAATTCTGTGATGTTCAATGTCGGTCATTTTCAAAAAATAAAAAGTCATTCGAATCAATAGAAACTGACCCATAAAATGGTCAATAGAAAATGTGGAGTATTGTATTTTGTGATACACCGACTCCCCGGAGGGTTGCGGGCTCCCTGGTACTCCTTCTCTCTCTCCTCCTTCCTTATCCGTTGTCGTCGGTTCGATTCTCGAGTCTGGAGCTTCATCGCGCCCCGACAGGTGTCGGCCTCGGACATACGGCTATAGTCGTAGTTCGTACGTCCTATAGCCGGAGCTTCGTCATCGTCCGTTTTGCCTTCACCGACGGGACTTCAGTCTCGGGAATCGAACCCATGACAGTCTCCAAGTCTTTTTGGCTTACCAGACCAAGGCGCTGGCCCTTTCCTTTAGACCTACTTTTTAAGGTGGATTCCGAACCACCGGGATTACAGAAAAAGCACATAGAAAAATCCATTGGTGCCCGACCCGGGAATCGAACCCGGACCCACTGCGTGTGAGCCCGCGTCCGAAACCACTCGGCCACTGCTCTCCCCTGAAAATGTGGAGTATAAATTTGATATTCGATTTTTTTTAGTCGATGTTTCATAAAAAAACAACACCGAACGTCGATTAATCGACGAAGATCGGTTTTGTGACGGTCATTTGACCGTCACAGAACCGTTTGGACCGTCACATGACGCTTGTCGAAATGACTGTCATTTTTACTTCGACCAAATAGGCAAAAAATGACGTCACAAAACCGTCAAATGACGGTTATTTCTTGGTCTTCTGAAGTGTTATAAAAATTACCGTTATTTCAAATCTCTATGTGTGTCAATCGAAATGAGGTAAAAAAACACGGTGTCTCCAGTAAAAGAGTCTTAGAGCGTCTCGTCTCGGTCGGTAAGGTAGTGGAAATGGACTTGTCTCGAGACGCTATCGTGTCTCTTGAAAAGTCGTAAATCGTCATTAAGTTCTACTTTCTTATTATAGTTAAATCATTTAATAACAAAGTGTAAAGAAGGGTTATCGTTAAAAAAAAAAAAAAGATATAAGAAATTAATAAAACCGCCCCAGCAGATCGACCAACCACGAAAAATCCAACCAGGTCGGTTTAGAACACGAAAACAACCAGTATTTTGAAGAAAACAACCACCGACAAACCGTGTTCTCAACTAAATCTTAGTTGGTCGGTGGTTGGTTTCGATGAAATACTAGTTGATCCCGTGTCCTAAAACGACCCGGTGGGGATCATAGTCGGTATACGGTTGGACCGAACTGTTAGGGCGTGAACGCAGTTGTAATTTGGTGATTACGATTGTTTTATGATAAATAAATTAAATCGAGAGATACATCAGCCACAGTGACAGGTGAACATTCTGAGACGAAAACAGCCCTGATGCACGCCACATTACACGGTCAAATACACGCGTGTAATGTCTTCATCTATTTGACCGTGTACTTTTAAGAAAATACACGGTCAGCTGTAGATTCAATCGCAAATGCACGTACAAATAAACGAACAAATACACGGTCCGGGCGCCGTAAATTTGATCGCAAATGCACGTACAAATAAACGCACAAGTATACAGGGTCCGGGCGCCGTGGATTTAATCGCAAATGCGCGTACAAATGAACGCACAAATACACGGTCCAAAAAAATCTGACCGTGTATTTTCTAAAAATTATACGGTAAAATAGATGAAGACATTACACACGCGTATTTGAACGTGCATTTGTCCATTCATTTTATCGTGTAATCGATCGTGTACCGTCCTACCAGGGAGACCAAAAAACAGCGAATGCAGTGATAAGATCCAGTGAAAATAAGCAAAAAACAAATAATTCAATATAAAATATACATTATTCATTTATATTACCGATGTGTGTCAATCGAAATGAGGTCAAAACACGGTGTCTCCGGTAAAAGAGTCTTGAAGCGTCTCGTGTCGGTCGGTAAAGTAGGTTTTGTCTACACTGGAACCTCTTATAGCGCACACCCTCATAACGTACATTGGGAAACGTACCAGCGCTGTGATTGGATGATTTTGCGAGAGAGAGTGAGAGGCACGAACGTTTCGCGTGCCTGATTGGCTCTTCACTTAGCGTACATGTCCCCGCATTTGGTACGCTATGAGAGGTTCCACGGTACTTGGACTTGTCTCGAGACTAAAGATGTGGAATTACCGTAAAATCCTGGAACGGTAAACTTACCAAAAAACAATGTCAGTGAATTCGTACACAAGTGACGCGGTATCGTTTGATAGTTTTTAATTAGTGTTTGTTAGTGATTAATAGTCCACGATATTTATTTGAATTTCCTTCGTAATAAGTATCAAATTAATAAAAATTAATTTATTAAAATGTATTAATGTAGGTAATTATCACTCTAAAATGATTTTATGGCAAATATAAGAGAAGAAATATCTGAATTGAGATAAAATATGAGTACGCTGTAAGTTATAGCCAAAGTCAAGTACGCAGTGGAAAAATATTCACTTGTTCACCTAAGTAGAGTTCTTCATTACCGACACATGCAGCTAACTGTGTCGGTATATTGGAGTTCTCTAGAATTCAATCTATAGCCGCCTCGTTCACAGATTCTCGTTTTTCGTATGGGATTCCTGGAAATATTTATATAATACGAAAAAGGTGACAGTTGACAGTTCTAGCGGCCATATTGGTTTTCGATAGACTTACAAATTTACGATTTTCTTTGTTTTTCAAGCGTTTTCACCCAAAATTCGAGTCTACGCTGATGCGCCTATGTTGATATTATAATCCTGTGCAATTTGAGACATTTTTGTAATACAATAACGACGTAAACCGTAAACTACGAAACCGTACTTTTTTACCGACCAGTCGGTAAAAAAATCTATTCCAGCAGCCCCTTAATATTTACCAGTCGATATCCACATGATGTAATGATTATTAAGCTTATTAAGAGACGAAAACTATCTGTGGACGAGGCGACTTTAGATCGAATTCTAGAACTCCAATATACCGACATGGTTAGAAGCATGTGTCGGTAATGAAGAACTCTACTTAAGTGAAAAATATTTTCTGTCAAAATCCCATTCGGGAGAACGGACTTTCGAGTGTTCGATACATTCAGGCAAATGGTGCATTCGGGAACATTACAATTCTGTTGAAATGAAATTCGGTATTTTCATCCGTTCGGCATAAAATTTTTCGGCGTTTTCACCGTTCGGCTAATAAATATTTCGGTATTATGACTCGTCGGATCTTTTCTCATTCGGGTGAACGGTCAATCGGCATTTATAAATTCGCGCGTTTAGTACGTTCGGCAATCGTATTTTTTGGTCGAGTGACGGTAAGCCGTCAGCGCGATTGCGGTCGCGGCGTGAATTATGAATCAGGTGACAATCGTGAAACACCTGAATTTGTTGGGTTCTATTTTTTTATAGTAGTTAATTAATTTAATAATTGAGTGTAAAAAAATGTTAGAAATCAATAAAATCATGAATGCAGGTGTTATATGGTAATTACGTGATGATTTACAATGAGTAAATAAAATTGACAAAAACATTAGCAGTGACAAGTGAAAATTTACAGACGAAACCAGACAATAAATAGTGAATACAGTTATGAGTGCCAGTGAATAAAATATAACGAATAATTTAATGAAAAATATAAATTTCAAACATATATAGTTCCGTAGAGAAGGTGTCAATATGTTTTACGAATTTTGTGTTTAGGTTATGTTTATACTCATATTTCAGTTTGGTATATTAATTATGAATTAATAATACAATAAAACTGTATCAGTGCAATTAATAAATATAAAAATTGAAAAATCATTTCGGAATCAATTATTTTGACATTATAATATGTGGAATGTACAGCGGATAATTATTTTGAAGAGAAAAATATTATTGTTATCATAATTGTGAAATTAATTAAAATTGAATATTTTGATTCTATTATGGTAGGTAATCATCATTCTAAAATGATCTAAGGGCTAATATGAGGAAAGATACATTTGAATTAAGGTAAAATATGAGAACGCTGCAAGTTTTAGTCAAATTACTTTATTGACTGCGAAGACTGACAGCCGGACACAATTTTCAATTTAATGATTTGAGTGTCTTAGGTATTCACCACTTAAAAAGTGTGTAAGAAAAAAACTAAAAAAAGTGCATCAAGATTAAGTTGAATTAGAATTATGCAGCAAGTTTCAGCCAAATTCTTCCATCGATGGCCAAGATTGAGACCCGTATACAACTTGACGACCAAAAGTGCAAAATTTCTTCAAGTGAACTCCTGTATAAAATGATTGAAAAATTAACACACTTCATGGGCATACTTCCCAGTGCTAGACTAAGAAATATTCCAAATTTCAACTTGTTCGCTCTGTTCAGTCCAGAGCCACTAAGTGATACGGACGTCCGGGTAACACAAAATCTTGTCTGAAGGAAAAAATGTCTTTAGTAATGCAAATTCCTTATTATTTTATGTCAAGAATATGTATTTTAGCATGCTTAAGAAATGTGAACTAAAAAGTAGTGGATAAAATAAAATTATATTAACATTTTCCTTAAAAAACGTATTTACACCCTTGGACAGCGAATTCAATAGGCACTCTTGGTGCGTTTTTTTAAAACGTGAGTGCCTAAAAACGGTATGTGACCGGTGTTAAATTTACGACATCGGTAATAAAGTCATATAGTCTCTTAGTGATTAAGAATTCTCGTCAAGATACGGTGAATTTACGAAACAACGTTGCTGTAATTTTACCAAAAAATTCGTTACCGGTTATTTCACAACTATATAGACGCAGTTTACCATTTTTTATGATGAATTCACCAACAAAAATTTGTAACCGGTCAAACTTACGAGCATTTTTCGTGACCATATTTTCGCAACACAAAGATTGTAGAAAAAAAATGTGGATAAAAGACGGTAAAGGTACGGTAGTTTCATTGTTATTTTACCAAAAATAAAAACACCGGTATTTTCATATCTATATAATTCTGTGATGTTCAAGGACGGTCATTTTCAAAAAATAAAAAGTCATTCGAATCAATAGAAAATGTGGAGTATAAATTTATCGCGTTCAAAACGCAGGCAGCGAGGCCACAAGAATTTACCAATTACAACGAGGACCCAAGGCCCTAGGATGTTGAGTTATCGGTCGGTATAGTAGTGATGATAAAATACCGACGGTTGATATTCGATTTTTTTTAGTCGATGTTTCATAAAAAACAACACCGAACGTCGATTAATAGACGAAGATCGGTTTTGTGACGGTCATTTGACCGTCACAAAACCGTTTAGACCGTCACATGACACTTGTCGAAATGACCGTCATTTTTACTTCGACCAAATAGGCAAAAAAATGACGTCACAAAACCGTCAAATGACGGTTATTTCTTGGTCTTCTGAACTGTTATAAAAATTACCGTTATTTCAAATCTCTATGTGTGTCAATCGAAATGAGGTAAAAAAACACGGTGTCTCCAGTAAAAGAGTCTTAGAGCGTCTCGTCTCGGTCGGTAAGGTAGTGGAAATGGACTTGTCTCGAGACGCTATCGTGTCTCTTGAAAAGGCGTAAATCGTCATTATGTTCTACTTTCTTATTATAGCTAAATCATTTAATAATAAAGTGTAAGGAAGGGTTATCGTTAAAAAAAAGAAAAGATATAAGAAATTAATAAAACCGCCCAAGCAGATCGACCAACCACGAAAAATCCAACCAGGTCGGCTTAGAACACGAAAACAAACAGTATTTTGAAGAAAACAACCATCGACAAACCGTGTTCTCAACTAAATCTCAGTTGGTCGGTGGTTGGTTTCGATGAAGTACTAGTTGTTCCCGTGTCCTAAAACGACCCGGTGGGGATTATAGTCGGTATACGGTTGGACCGAACTGTTAGGGCGTGAACGCAGTTGTAATTTGGTGATTACGATTGTTTTATGATAAATAAATTAAATCGAGAGATACATCAGCCACAGTGACAGGTGAACATTCAGAGACGAAAACAGACCAAAAAACAGCGAATGCAGTGATAAGATCCAGTGAAAATAAGCGAATAACAAATAATTCAATATAAAATATACATTATTCATTTATATTACCGATGTGTGTCAATCGAAATGAGGTCAAAACACGGTGTCTCCGGTAAAAGAGTCTTAAAGCGTCTCGTGTCGGTCGGTAAAGTAGGTTTTGTCTACACTGGAACCTCTTATAGCGCACACCCTCATAGCGTACATTGGGAAACGTAACAGCGCTGTGATTGGATGATTTCGCGAGAGAGAGAGTGAGAGGCACGAACGATTCGCGTGCCTGATTGGCTCTTCACTTAGCGTACATGTCCCCGCATTTCGAACGCTATGAGAGGTTCCACGGTACTTGGACTTGTCTCGAGACTAGAGATGTGGAATTACCGTAAAATCCTGGAGCGGTAAACTTACCAAAAAATTACCGTATTTTTACCGTAAAATGACGTCATTTTTTTTTTCGCGCAATCAGGTGTTGTGCAATTACCGTCACAAATTTTTTCGATAAACATACCGTAAAAATATGGTAAATCCAACTATTTAGATGTGAAATTACTGGTCACTTTTCTTTTTGGTAAATTTACGGTCACAAAAAAGTATGACCGGTCATTTACAACTAGATAGGTGTACAGCTCGCAATTTTTCTTTTTTTTTTTTTTTTCATGTATTATTATGAAATGCTGTATTCAAAGATAATTAATTATTCATTTATTGTTTGCACGTTTATCGAATACGTATCTTATTGTTCAATCACAAATTTATGGAAAGATAATTACAGAGGTATACAAAGTTTTTTTATTAGGCCACACGCGCGCCACAGCTGTGAAATTTCAAATCACCACGACCATATGATTTTGTGACCGATGTGGTCATTTTGGAAACGAGCTCTATAAAGTTGACCATACAACTTTAAGGAAAAAATTTCAAAAAAATACTGGTCGATTGGTGGTCGTTTGGTGATGATTGGTAAATCAATTTCATCGTTTGGAGATCAATTGTTTAATTACAATAATTAAAAAACTAAAAAAGTCCCAAAGTTAGCCAAACATTTTTTTTTTATTCAAATCGACTCTAATATGGCTCATTCAATGCGGAATCGTTTGGCGGTTACGAATAACGCAATGAAAACATTTGGAGATCCTTACTTTTCGAGAGAAACTAATACAATGAAATTCCAGTCGACAGAGCCGGATGAAAACATGTGGACAAAGATTTATGGTCGGTAAAGCAGGTATTTTTGTCAAAAACGCTATCCGGTGTTTTTCTAATGCACTGAGACCGAATGTTTTTTATTTATTTAACATTCCACCCGGCGCGGCCGGGGTCAGTGGCTGCCGGGGCTCTTTTGACTTTTCTTGCTTTATTTCTTAAATCGTTGTTGGACGCCAGTCAGTTTTACTAAACTGACAAAATTTAGTTTATTTTAATAAATACTATTGCCGGCTAAAGAAGCTTGAGACAAAACAAGGAGGGTAGAATTGGGGACCCGAAATTGTGTGAAATCACTGAATATAAACAAGAAATACGATTTATTATATTTTGACTCACAAATTTTACGCCGAACGCAGCGTTAGTTGTCTCACGAACGGTTTTCCTTGACGAAATATTGACGACTCCTCGAGGGCTGACCTGCCGCTCTACTAGACGGCGAACAAGTGAAGATTTTGATCGATAACTAGTGAGCGTGCGGTCGATATTCTGGCGCACGCGCGGCGCGTCGTTATGGGCGGTCTTTGTCGAGCCCGTGGGGGTTATACCGCGTTGCTCGAATTCCACGTGTCGTCGATATTTCGCGATGGTTTTGGAATTGTACAGGTCGGTACAGTTCGGTTGACAGATCTTAGTGAAAATTTTTGTCTTAAACATATCCCTACGCTAGCGCTCGAGGAGTGAAACGCGCAATGACGTCGAGGAATATATGTTAGTTTTCTATTTCCTGTCACACTCTCCTCCCTCGAACCTTGACGTCATTATCGAGAAGTAATTGTTCCTGACGTGAGAATTGAGTTGTCCAGGAAAACCGCGAACTCGCAGTTCTTGTTTAATTCTCCGACGATATAACTTCGTCAGGTGGAGTTTCAATGATTTCACAACTTCGTTAGGAGGGGAAGTAAGGCGATATCAGGAAATAATTATGATCTATCACACAAATAATAATTAATCGAACATTCTCATGGTTCACAGTTATAATGTCCTTAGAGGTAGTCAAAATTAATCTTACATTTGGTATGTAATCTCGCGTGAAACAAAACAAAATTAATTTTGCACTTAGTATGTGCTCGTACATAAACAAAACAAAATTAAATTTTTCATTTTTTTTTTTTTTTTCTGTCCTTTGACAAACCAAACACGACGAGATTCACATATAATCCTTTTTTTTTTTTTTTTTTTTTTTTTTTAAGGAACAAGCAGAATGGAATTTTATAGCGAGTCGAACGGGTGGTGCTAATTTTACAGTTCGTTTCAGTTTGACTTCTTGTATTTTGTCGGGACGATGATGCGAAGTTCTTCGCCGTTGAGCATCTCTGGCCTTTGTTGCATTATTTCGTCCAGTGTGGCGTTGTTTTGTGGAGAGCACAAGGCTTGGATAGCGAGGTTTTTCTTTTCTTCTGTCATTTGTGCTGCTGTTGGATTTACCGGGTTGGCGAGTGACGGGGCGGAGAAAAGAGTGTTCTCTCGGATCAGGAATGCTCGTACACGATTCGGGAAGTCTTCCGGGTCGTCAAATTTGGCTTTGACTTTCCTCTTCAGGGTTTTGACGCCTTCGTTTATCAGATGTTGATGATCCTGTGGCACTAGTGATGTGGGCCAAGTAGCATAATTGAGTCTCAGCCAATCGACGATATCCCCGTAACGAATATTACAATCGGGGCACTCGGGACAATAAAGCGTCAAATCCGTGCCGCATCCGGCGCATCGACCAAGAGCCTGCTCGTGTTCGACACCGTGTGGGTAAACGCAGTCGTCCGTGTCGTAACCGTCAGCTCCACATATTTGACAGAATCCCGGTCTATACGGCAGCACGCACTCCTTGAAGTTGTGTTCTCTTGAGCGGCAGTTTACACAGCCCGCAACGTAACGCTTGCCGACTTGTGTAACGAAAGTTTGTGTGCCGCGGTCGACTTTTTGGGCTTGTGATTTGCTGACGAGAGCTTCGGCACGCTTGACGATGATGTTTTTCAGGAGGCTCTCACTGATGATTCGACAGTCGGCAAAATACAACGGTCGGTCGCCCGTGGTGCCGCGATGTTTTAGGACTCCCAATTCCTCCAAAATTTCGTCGAAGGATGGCATCTTGTCCAGAGGCGGCGGCTTCACCATTACGGAAGGTGCGGTAATGGCTTTCGGATCATCAGTGGTCTTCAGCTCTCGATTCAATGTTGTTGACAGTTCCTTGGGATGTTTCTGCGTGGGGATACGGTTGCGCCGTATATTTTCCGCGCGCAACATTGCAGGTGTTACGACCGTTGGTTTTGTCAGCTTCAGTCTGGGAGGAACACGAGTTCGTATTTCCTGTATCAGCCGCAGTGCTTCGGAGCTTGGAGTCTCGGAGCTGCTGCGCGAGTCATCACGATTGCCGGCCGCGTTAGAAGGCCCGGCAGGATTGTTGTTGGTCTGCACCTTCAATAGATCGATGACTTTTTTGGCAATGTCACGGAGAGGCTTTGAGTCATCATCGGATATGCTGCTGTTAGCGGATGAAACGTTGTCGCTCGTGACGTCGTCTTGTTGGCGCTGGATTTTCGCTCGCAGTGCTTCCACTTGAGACTCGAGTTCGAGTTTCTGTTGTAGCAGCTCATCGACAGAGAATTTCTCCTCTCGCGTAACCTGGTTGCTCATGATGCCGGAGTGGGCTGCTGGCGACGTTCTGCGTTGATTCCGTCTCTTCGTCGTCGAGTCCGCGGTGATGATGACGTTGACAATCGACTGTGTGGGAATTAACAAGTACGTAAGCTTCGACGAGGAATTTTGAGATCGGTTGCATAATATTTTCCAACATATTTATTATTTTTATCTATCAATTCGACGATCATTGGCCCAATTGTTCTTTTTACGAAAGCCGGGCCGAGATATCGGTGGCCAAGTTTAGCTGAGTAGCCTTCGGCTTTGCTACTCAGTCGTTTATTTGGGTAATAAACTTCCGTGCCCTCTTTGACGTCGAATTGTATTACCTTGTCAGAATTTACCTTGGCAAGTCTCTTGTCTGCGTGTGTTTTTAATTGATTTTCAACCTTATGTCGTAGTTCATCAAAACGCGCGATTCTCCTTGCCCAGTTATTTACTAGTTCGTCTGTTATCGTCTGGCTCTCATTAACGACACGTCTTCGTGGTGTCACGTTTGCTTCCCGAGCGTAATTCAGATAGAAGGGAGTGAGCCTACTGCCTGCGTGTGGTACGGTATTATACGCGAGTTGAAGTTTCGATAGATTCGCGTCCCACTCGGTTTGACTGTCTTTAATAAACGCGGCGATCATTGGTTTAATAGTTCGATTTACGCGTTCGACAGGATTCGCTTGCGGGTGAGCCAGGGGGGTGGTAATGTGATTTACCCCGTTCGCTGTCAAGAATGCTTTGACTTCTTTATTAATATATTCGGTGCCGTTATCCGTGATAATCGACTCCGGAATAATTCCCCATTTGTCAAATAAAATGCCGAGGCTTTTCACGACGATTTTACCCGTTTGATTTCGCACTGGGAAGAGTTCGACGAATTTCGTGTATAGGTCCTGTACGACAATTATGTAACTATTGCCTTTCTTTGACCGTGTTAGAGGTCCTACTGTGTCGACTGACATTTGTGCCCACGGTGCTAATAGCGGTCGCGTCATTTGCGGCCCCTTCAATGGATTTTGATTAAATTTTACTTTGGCACAAATTTCGCAATCTTCGACGTACATTCTAATGTCTTGCGACATCCCTGGCCAGTAATAATTTTGTCGTATTCGATCGTACATGTTGTCCCTGCCTAAGTGCCCTGCTTGTGGAGTCTCGTGATTTTCCCGCATGACGTTCAATATTTCGTCCGGTCTGACTACTTGTTTCCACGGGTGTTCGTCGTCAATTAGGGCTTTAGCGAAGTCGGGTCTGTGATAAAGTAATTCGCCGTTCTCGATTTTCCACTCTGGAAATCTCTCCGGTTGTTTCTCTACGAGCTCACGCTTTGTCTGATACCAATTTTGGTCGCGAATTGATTTTAATTGGGTCTTATTCTGAATTGTTTCGTCGATAATCGCTTCCCATCCGAACGGGTCGACGTCTACGCTATGCATACGCGAGAGCGCGTCTGGCGCTTCGTTTGTCGTTCCGCGTTTGTATTCGACTGTCATATTGTGTTGCAACAAATAAATTGCCCACCTTGCGAGGCGTCCTACGGGATCTCTCAATCCGTGTAACCACTGCAACGCTTGATGGTCAGTGACGACCTTGAAAGGCATCGCCTCTAGGTAGCAACGCAATTTTTCGACAGCCCATACAACTGCTAAACATTCTTTTTCCGTCGTCGTATAGTGCAGTTCAGCACCCCGTAGCGGTCGGCTTAATACCTCGATAAGATTTTCTCTCTCTCCCTGCGGGTCTTGCTGCACGAGAATCGCGCCTAACCCAGAATCGCTCGCGTCCGTATATAAAACGAACGGCTGTCCCGGTATCGGCGTGTATAAGCGCGGTGCGTTAGCCAATGCGATTTTTGTCTCCTCGAATGCTTTCTGTTCTATTTCCGTCCACTGCCACGGGATTTTTGGGCTTGTCAGTTTGTTAAGTGGTCCCTGCACCCGCGCGATGTTCTTTAAATGTCGGTGGTACCAATTGACGAGGCCGTTAAACTGTCGTAATTGTGTTCGGTCTTTGGGGACGGGGAAGTCGAGGATTGGCTGTATTTTTTCGGGGTTTGGTCGCATACCGAATTCGTCGACGATGTAACCAAGGAATTTTACTTCCTTACACGCGAAACTACTTTTTTCCCGATTGATTTTTAATTTTGCCTCACGCAGGACTTCGAACAGTAATGCTAATATCGAGAGATGCTCGTCAAGGTTGCGGCTTACTACGATCCAGTCGTCTAAATACGCGAATACTTGGTCGTTCCACTTGTTTGGCAGTTTCCTTTCTAGAATTAATTCCTTAATTCGCCTTTTCAATTTGTCCATTAAACTTTGGAAGGTGGATGGAGCTCCCGTTAATCCGTACGGCATCCTAACCCATTCGAGCAAACCCTTCCCTTCGACAACAAACGCGGTGTATTTTTGACTTTCCCTATTCATCGGAATTTGGTGGAAGGCCTCGCTTATATCTAATGTGGATATTATTTTTGCCTCGTGCAATTGTGATAGGATTGACTTCATATGTTGTAGAGGGTACGCTGGTTTGACTGATTGACGATTTACTGGTCGGTAATCTACGCAAAATCGCAATCCTCCGTTTGCTTTCGGAGCTACAACCGGTGAACAGGCCCAATCGCTGTTACTCCACGTGATGTAACCTTTGTCTAACAATCGGTCGACTTCTTGACTAATAAATTCGCGCACGACTTCGCTTCGGCGATATGGTTTTTGCCGGTGAGGGGTTGAATCTTCTAACTCTATAACGTGCTCGATTAAATCAGTCACGCCGGTGGATTGTTCGTCAAATTTCGCGAATTCGTTGTTAAGGAACGTTCGTAATTTGTCGGTCTGGTCGACTGTCAGGGCTTTTAATTCCGTCTTTGTCACGTATCGTTGGGACATTGGGTAGGAATATTTACTTCCTTCCAGTGTCCACGTTGCCGACGTCGGGTCGGTTTTGACTTTAAAGGACAGCCAGAAATCCATACCGAGGATTAATTCGCTCGACAAGTTTGGCATGATACTAAACCACTGTGGGCCGAACACGTCGCCCACGTCGATCACGAAGCAGGTTCCACCGCTCGTCTTGACAACTGATTTATCGCCAAGTTGAACTCCACTTTTCGAAGTCGCGTCCGCGGTAAGTTCTTTGTATTGCAGGTCTTTTACTTGTTCGTACGCTTTTTGACTTAAGTAGGATCTCTCGCTCCCGGTATCTAGAATTCCGCGAATTTTTTTGCCGAAAATTGAAATTTCCACCGGAATTCTCATGACTTTTGCCGGTTCATTAAGTCCGTTATTCGCGCAAAAAATTCGACGTCTAACTAAGTGATGAATAAATTGAGCCGGCATACCGCGCGGTTTCCAATTCTTCAACTTTTCCGGATCTAACGCATCGTTCTCTGTGGTATCCCGGGTACCTGTTATATCGCGGTTGCTGTCTGCTGTTAATGTCGACAACCGTACGGTTTCGTCACCCAGTTCGTTCGAACTCGTCGGTCCCGTTAAGTCAAGGTCGTCGTCAGACCATTCATGATCGCTCTGATACTCCGTGATTACCTCGAGTTTGATTGGTGTTTTGTCTCCGACCGCGTCTCGCACTTCAGTCGGTAAAGTCTCGCTTACTTGCGCGGCGTCTTTATCAAGGATTTTAGTCTGTTGAATATTAATTGGATTAGGATTTTCCTCAATTTTGCCCTGTGGAACAGTAACGTGAGGTTTGTTTACTGCGGGCTCTTGTCGTTTCCCGAACGCGAGGGACAGTTTTGGTTCGTGTGGCCCTTCGCCTTACAAATGGTACACACTGCCTGCCGCTCGGCAGTACAGAAGCGCGCAGTGTGCCGCATTTCGCCACAATTATAACAAAACATTTTTTCGGGGTCGAATTTAGTCTGTGTCCCTGACGTCTGTTCTTTTGACGCTTCCGTCGGTGTTTTCTGATTTTTGTCGAAACGCCCAAGATTCTTTTCTAACCGTTGTTTGACTAACGTTTTTGACGTTTTCGACGAATCGCTCGATTTTTGTTGCAACGCGTTTAGTTTACTCGCGTCTTCGTCTTCACTCTCGGTACTCTGGGTCTGTTCGTCTGTGTCTTGTGTCTCGTCTTGTAAACACTTTAATCCTGTCCTTGTTGGTTTCTCGCGCGATCCCTTCTGAGCGTCAGCTGACCGGCGATACAGATAGCTACGTTCGTTTAGATAATGCAGAAAATCTTCGTAGTTATAGATCGGCAAGTTGAGGACTTCACACGCTAGTCGTGGATTGAATTTGACCAGAATTTGCTTCATCTGTTCCCGGAATGTGGGTGGGTGAAGCATTCTCTCGAAAATGAGACGCGCGCGACACGCGAATTCCGCGAGAGTTTCGTTCTTGTCGGATTTTAAATCGTTAACCTCTTGGAAAAGGACGCTATCTTCTTTCTTTACCCCCCATTGGAAGCGGAAAGCACGTGAAAATTCCCTCCACGTTTGCCAGTGTCTTTTATTTATCAGGTACCAAGCTCGGTACGGACCTTCGAAAATGTTCGACAGACATGGTACGAATAAGTCTTTGCTAATCCCGCTTGCGCTCAGCTGGTCCTTCAAAATGAGCAAAAATTGATCAGGATCTTTTTCCGAACTCGGGAATGTTAGTTTCCAGTTCGCGACTATCCGTCCAATTCTCATAGCTGCGTCGATATCGCGGTTCGCGGCGTCCGTAGGCGAATAGATTTCTCGCTCACTACTTCGGCCTGTTCGATATGTGGGCGATCTGTATCGCGAATCGCGGTATTCGTGGTACCGGGGGTCGTCGTCGCTGTCGCTCGACTCGCTGCTGTGCCAAGAGAGCACGCCTCGTCTCGATGTGAGAGATCGTTCGTCACGTCTTCGTCGGCGACCCGCGTCGCGATTTGTTTCTCGTCTTCTCCGAATTAATTCCCGGTATTCGTCGTTAGTTAAGTAATTGTTTTCTATTAAGCGTTCGCCTTCGGGTGTTACACGCGACGCGGTTAATTTAACTACCGAATTTGGCAGCTCGTTGACTTCACGATTTGGTTGCTGCACATTTTGTCTGCCGATATTTGAAAAGTCCGCTTGATTCGCGCTCGCTCTCCCAATATTCGGATTAATCACGTTTTCCCCACGAAAATGTACTCTACGCGTTTCACGTTCGACCGAATCTCTGTCATCGGTTACGAACTGTTTTTCCTGTTGTCGAGTTCCAGACGACTCTAACAATTCTTTATTGTAGGGCACGAACGCTCCCAAGGGATTCAATATTCTTTCTTGCGAGAGCCCGCCCCCATTTCGATTTGGCGGTTGAGGATTATTTGCCTCCCCGCCGTAAATTTGGGATTCAATTGAATCAACTGACGCTTCGTAAATAACTGCTGCGCCACCTGCGACATCTCCCCCCGCTAATGACAGGTTCGATTGTTGCTGGATTTCATTTCTTTGTAAACTAATTGAGCCTAATTTTTTCAATACTTCGTCTAATTTGCCCTCGAGTGTCTTAATTCGTACGATTTCAGTTTCAAAGTTATTTACTTTATTTACAATTTTGTCAATTAATTGAGACTGTGATTTGTCAACCGGTGACGGGGTTAACGGGCGGCCCCTTCCGTAGCCCGATAATGGTGTATTAGATCGAGGCCCTGGTAAGACACCAGACATCGTTTTCCGAATTGTACCCGTGTTCGCGGTCGGTCCTATCGCCGATTCCCCTGACCCCGCGACGTTAATATTTTGTGTTTGGTTAATTTCGCCCGGGCTACCTCCCCTTTGCGCGGTCCCTGTTCCAGACGACATGAGAACCGTTTCGTTAAGAGACCCAGACGAAACCTGATCGATTGTATTTTTGCTCTTGTCTATCGTAACGGGTTTTATTCCCGCCCTAGTTACTCTTTTCGGCGGTGAGATGAACATAGAAGTCATATTTCATATTAATTTGTTAATTGCCTTCCCGAGATTTCCTGAAATGTTCGCGAAATTCGACAAAATTCTATTAAATTTAACGTTCGACTATTTTGTCGATGAACAATTGGGCAATGATCGTGTGAACTTTACAAAAATAAAATAAAATAAAATACAGTGACAAGAATAACTTAAGCGATTCCAGATATGTTAAACGTTTACAAAAATATAAAATAAAATACAACGGCAGAAAAATTTAAACGAATGTGGATGTATTAAATATTATGTGAAATATTACACAGTACACAGTACAGAATATAGTCGAGCAAGGTGAGGAATAAGGAGCGTATTATTTCGACGCGATTGTTCGGCGAGCGTCTCACGTGTTTACGTCGCTTTGTTTACGTCTGCGGGAGCTCGACCGGGTAAGCCGTTCGAGCGTAACAGCGTGATTCTCGAAGATTCGACTTCCAAATATTCACTCACTTTACTCGACCACCCGAAACGAATTTCAATAATTTATAACGGCACTAATACGTATAAATTTGACAGGTTTTATCGCACAGAATAATCGAGAATTTTTAATAATTGAGAAAGTTATTTTCACGCAATTTTACTAATTAATTTGACAGATTTCACGATATTAAATATTAAATTCCAACGTGCCCCACGTTGGGCGCCAAATGAGACCGAATGTTTTTTATTTATTTAACATTCCACCCGGCGCGGCCGGGGTCAGTGGCTGCCGGGGCTCTTTTGACTTTTCTTGCTTTATTTCTTAAATCGTTGTTGGACGCCAGTCAGTTTTACTAAACTGACAAAATTTAGTTTATTTTAATAAATACTATTGTCGGCTAAAGAAGCTTGAGACAAAACAAGGAGGGTAGAATTGGGGACCCGAAATTGTGTGAAATCACTGAATATAAACAAGAAATACGATTTATTATATTTTGACTCACAAATTTTACGCCGAACGCAGCGTTAGTTGTCTCACGAACGGTTTTCCTTGACGAAATATTGACGACTCCTCGAGGGCTGACCTGCCGCTCTACAAGACGGCGAACAAGTGAAGATTTTGATCGATAACTAGTGAGCGTGCGGTCGATATTCTGGCGCACGCGCGGCGCGTCGTTATGGGCGGTCTTTGTCGAGCCCGTGGGGGTTATACCGCGTTGCTCGAATTCCACGTGTCGTCGATATTTCGCGATGGTTTTGGAATTGTACAGGTCGGTACAGTTCGGTTGACAGATCTTAGTGAAAATTTTTGTCTTAAACATATCCCTACGCTAGCGCTCGAGGAGTGAAACGCGCAATGACGTCGAGGAATATATGTTAGTTTTCTATTTCCTGTCACAGCACTTTCGTCGGCACCGTCGCGGATATTTCGGCTACGTCGCCATGTTGTTTACAATCGCGTAAATAGAAGGAAGTTGAAGAACAGCCTAAAAAAAAAGGAGTCTTACAAATCGGTTCAGAAATACCTGCTTTACCAACCATAAACGTTTGTCCACATGTTTTCATCCGTCTCTGTCGACTGGAATTTTATTTGATTAGTTTCTCTCGAAAACTAAGGATCTCCAAATGTTTTAATTACGTTATTCGTAACCGCCAAACGATTCCGCATCGAATGAGCCCTATTAGAGTCGATTTGAATTTAAAAAAAATGTTTGGCTAACTTTGGGACTTTTTTAGTTTTTTAATTATTGTAATTAAACAATTGATCTCCAAACGATGAAATTGATCTACCAATCACCACCAAACGACCACCAATCGACTAGTATTTTTAGGCACTCACGTTTTAAAAAAACGCACCAGGAGTGCCTATTGAAATCGCTTTCCTGGGTCTTAATTAGGTTTTAAAGGGAAAAAATTGATATATTTCAAATTTATTAACTTTTTTTAGTTCAGATATCTTTAACATAGTAAAATACATATTCTTGACATAAAATATTAAGGAAATTGCATTACTAAAGATACTTTTTACTGCGGACCAGATTTTGTGTTACCCGGACGTCCGTATCACTCAGTGGCTCTGGACTGAACAGACCGAACAAGTTGAAATTTGGAATATTTCTTAGTCTAGCACTGGAAAGTATGCCCATGAAGTATGGTAATTTTCCAATAATTTTATACAGGAGTTTATTTCAAGAAAATTTGGGTTTTTGGGTCTCAAATTGTGTCCGGAGCCCAATCTCCGCTGTCAACCCAAGAATTTGGCTGAAACTTGCTACAAAATTCTAAAATACCTTAATTCTCATACACTTTTTTTAGTTTTTCCTCTACACTTTTTTTAAGGAATGAATACCTATCACCAAAATTAAAAAATTACATTTTTAATTACGCATATGTGTACTGAAACGTTTCGCGTTTGGGTCATTTCGATTTTATCGAAATTAGGTTGAATTTGTTTAGAACAGAGTTCATGTGCAGGAGTGGAGGACGCAATTGTTTGGGGGTAAGGAAGTCGCCTCAGATAACACTCTCATCCGAAGACCTGGTGCCTGGTTCATCACTGGAGACAGGGAATTCGTAGAGGTGTTGAAGTGGGTGGATGTATAAGAGTTACGTTGTGAATTGTCAATCGGGGAAAATTAATTATTTTGACGGAACTGTGGGATCAATTGAGACGCGATTTTTATAAACTGATTGTGTGAAGATCGTAGAGTTTGTTGTACAAGTTTGGACGATAAGGATGACAAACGAGTCGTTGAAATAAAGACGGCAATTGCACGAAAATTAGATGCACGAGTGCGCGACGAGATGAGCTTGAAATTATTATAATTTCGCTGCTCGATATTCGGGACTTTATTTCGGCCGATTCGGAGAATTTCTCGAGTTAATCCTTTTATTGCCCTATTGTTCCGCGCCCGAGGTAAGCCGCCTATGACGTAACACGGCGTATAGGCCGGCGACGGCCCGTAGGAATATTCTATTTCGTCTGAGCGAGGACTCCACTGCGCGAGCTTTGATTTTCTATCAATTTTTTATTTAACAAAAGATTGTTATTAACAATTAACCCTGTGCATTATTAAGTGATGGCTGGCATCGTGACACGTGCGTAGTTCTTTGGTAGACGCGGACGGAGGGGAGTACGATACTCCAGCCCGTGCGCAAGTTGAGGAGTTTATTTAAAGGTTTGTTTACGTGCGTGGGTAGGATTAAGGATGCGTGTGTCTTGGATGATGTTAACCGTGGTCAGGACTGTAACGATTTAAATAGGGCAGCGAGACAAACCGGATTGTTATGATTATGGAATAGAGTATCTGTGATCGAGAAATAGTGGGGTAATGCGGGTTAGAGGTTTCTCGGAACTGAGATCGGTCTGGAATTATTTGCGGGGCGATACAATATCGCAGCGCAGATAATTTAAAGGATGCTGGTTCTTTTGCCGGGCGATACGATATCGCAGGGCGGAGGGGGAGGAGGATTTTCAGTGCCGGGTGATGCAATATCGCAGGGCAGGAAAAGTGGAAAAGGGAAAAGTTTTTGTCGGGCAATACAATATTGCAGGGCAAAATGTTGAAGCAGGATTTTATGTCGGGCGATACAATATCGCAAGACAAAAGAAATGCGAGGAATTTTGTCGGGCAATGCAATATTGCAGGACAAAATAAAGAAGGAGGATTTTTTGTCGGGCGATACAATATCGCAGGACGAGAAGAATTATAAGGAATTTTGTCGGGCAAAGCAATATTGCAGGACAAGAGATGGATTTTTCTGTCGGGCGATACAATATCGCAGGACACAAAATAAGGTGGAGGACTTTTTGTCGGGCGATACAATATCGCAGGACAAAAAGAATTATGAGGAATCTTAATGAACTAAATGAGCCTGGGCTATGCTCAGAGGAATCTTGTGGGCCGATGCAATATCGGGGCACAAGATCGGAAACTATAACTAAATGAGCCTGGGCTTTGCTCAGAGGATTTGCGAGGATCACAGGAATATGACGCTCACAAATAGTAGGAGATGCTTTCGGTAGGAAAGTTGGAATAGAAGTGAAGTATCGGGTCCTCGCGCAGCGCGCTTATATAGGCCGAATTCGACCAACGTTGCGCGTGGACCGTTGGTGACGCGGCCGAGCCAACGGCTTGTCCGCCCGCTCGGCTTGTTTACATGCCGAGCGGCTGTACGAACGGCCGATTTTAAAATCTTGGTCGGGGGTATGCCGTTACGTTACAGTACAAGTGAATATTTTCCCACTGCCTACTTGACTTTGGCTATAACTTGCAGCATACTCATATTTTATCTTAATTCAGATGTTTCTTCTCTTATATTTGCCATAAGATCATTTTAGAGTGGTAATTACCTGCATTAATACATTTTAATTAATTAATTTTTTTTAAATTGACACTTACGTCAACTAAAAATGTTTTTTTCCCGAAAAATCATTACCCGCTGCACATGTTAGAAGTTAGAAGGTCGAAATAATTGATTCCACAATGATTTCTTCATTAGTATATTTATGAATTGCACTAGTACACTTTAATTGTGAAGATAATTTATATTTAATACACCAAACTGAAATATGAGTGAACATAACCTAAACACAATATTCGTAAAACATGTTGACAAGTACATTATTATCGGAACTATACGCTTGACGTGTATATTTTTCATTAAATCATTTGTTATTTGCTAATTTCCACTGGCACTTATTACTTTTTTCGCTGTTTTTTTGTCTCTTTTCGTCTCTAAATGTTCACCTGTCACTGCAGATGTATCTCTCGATTTTATTTACGTATTCTAAATCACCACGTAATTACAACATAACAACTGCATTCACGGTTTTCTTAATTTCCTAAATGTTTTTTGCAAAACGATAACGTGTTTTACACTTAATTATTAAATGAATTAACTATGTTAAAAAAAAATCGAGCCGCAATCGCGTTGACTTTAACTTACTCTGGTAAAAGAGTCAGTTCTCAGTAGTCTAGTCAGAGCTGTGGCGCGCGTGTCGCCTAATAAAAAAAACTTTATATACAATTATCTTTCCATAAATTTGTGATTGAACAATAAGATTGTGAGGAAAATTCTTATTTTCCGCCACCTTCGGCCGCTCTCCACGCCCGTCGCCAATGCCGGTGGGCGCCAGCCGATTTTTATTTGATTATGACGCGGGCGAAACCGGCAAATCGCCCGAAACTCAAAAAACGTAAATGGAACTAAAAACTAACCGGCGACGGACGCAGAGAGGCGGTGCGGAAATCCAGGGTCGCTCAGTATGTAGGTCGCGGAGAGAGGGCGTGGGAACTTTATTCCACCGGCTGAGGGCGAGAACGCAAAAATAAAAAAAATACGAAAATTAACTCCTGGTAAATCACGGTCGGTTTATTCAAGAAAAATTCTAAATATATGGAAACGTACATGAATATCAAGCAACAAACCCAAATGGGCAACCAGCGGCGGTCACGTGACAGGTAACAGAGAGAACGTGGTCGAGAGATAGCAAAGGTAACGAGAGAACGAGGGAGTGAAGATAACGAGAGAACGAGAGAACAGACGTAGCGAGGTAACGCGATAACAACGACGCCGATGCTTGAACATCGGAACTCGAAACCCGAAAACTCAAACGAAAGAAAGAATCAAACGGAAAGAAAGAGAACTCCCATAACCAAACGTGATTAACGAGGTAACACCTGAATACGGACTCGACTTAACCCGAAAATGACCGATAGCGCGGACGGTTCGCGACCGGAACCGGAAATGAACACGCAAGATAACGACCGAAAGGCAACATTCGAGAAAGCACGCGAAGGTAACACGACGCGGCGGAAAACGTACGAAAATACGAACACAGTCGAACACGAACACGAAAGCACCCGACACGGTAGGGGACGCGGGAAATAATCACGATCACCGAAAAGTGCGAACACGGAGAAAATACGCGAAGGGTAATCGCGATCACCGATAATCACGAACACGGAAAATACGCGAACCCGAAAAGATTACGGGGGATCCGCCCCCACCTGTCACTAAAGCACTAACACTCACATGCACTATGAATAATCCAGGGCGCCGATGATCTGAAATCGAAATAGGAAGCGTGTAGAAAATCGTAGAGAACGCAGGTAATTGCACCCAGAGAACTTCGGGCGTGGATTGAGAGAACGAACAGAATATACGGAGGTAGCAGTTGTACTGTAACGCGTTACTAAGAGAGAGCGATCGATCTATCGATCGAATAGAGAACTCAGAGGTAACGCATAGAGAGCAACTGCAACCCCAGGTAACGCATGCATAGAGAACATAAAGAGCGCATCAAAGAGATAGCAGAGTTAGCACCGAGAGCATAGATAACAGCAGGTAACATAAGGTAACATCAGGTAACATAAGGTAACATGAGGTAACATTAGGTAACATGAGGGAACATTAGAGAACAGGAGAGAGCAGAGAGAACAGAGAGAGCAGCTGCCCCGGCCGAAGGCCGGGCGACGAGAGAGAGTCGCTACCGAGCTTCACTTCCGAGCAGGGGCCGAGCGATCCGCTCGCCCCACCCGTACCACGATCCCACTCCTGGCGACGCGCGGCGGTGCTGCGGCGGCGAGTCACGTGCGCACGCGAGCGCCCGAAGGAACCCGAAGCTGGCCGAAGTGAGCGGTGACGCCGAAAGTAACCGTAACTGCTCAGATAACGGACACTTAACTGAACGATAATTTTAACTGGACAAGAACACGAATAATGACCGAACTGTCGTGGTGATGGTCGATACAGAGGGAATCTCCTTGTGACGCAGGGAGTCCGAACAAACGTAAACGGAATAGATAGCATAGATAACACACGACCTTGGCAATCCGAGCATCGGTGTGGTCGTTATCACCTCCGCTGCGGCCTTCCACCTCAACCTGAAATTTAGACAATCTTTCCCCCAACGTCATATGCTAAATGGAGCGCCGGAATTTCACCGGTCCTCTTTCCTCTCTTACCGACGCAACATAAGCGTCAACGCCGAGATATACCGGGTGGCACAGTAGTGTCGGCCCTGATCCGCGGGATTCTCGGCACACTGACCACGAAAACGTAACGGTAGGTAGCGAAACACAAAAAATTCACCGGTGATCGCGCAGCGACCAGTCAGAGGTCGGGAAAGACGCGTGGAAACCCGCCAGATTCGCGACTCTGCGGCCGGGGAACAGAAATACGAGAAAATTCTGTCACAAGATACGTATTTGATAAACATGCAAACAATAAATGAATAATGAATTATCTTTGAATACAGCATTTCATAATAATACATGGAAAAAAAAAAAACGAACTGTACACCTATCTAGTTGTAAATGACCGGTCATACTTTTTTGTGACCGTAAATTTACCAAAAAGAAAAGTGACCAGTAATTCCACATCTAAATAGTTGGATTTAGCATATTTTTACGGTATGTTTATCGAAAAAATTTGTGACGGTAATTCCACAACACCTGATTGCACGAAAAAAATGGCGTCATTTTACGGTAAAAATACGGTAATTTTTTGGTAAGTTTACCGCTCCAGGATCTTACGGTAATTCCACATCTCTAGTCTCGAGACAAGTCCAAGTACCGTGGAACCTGTCATAGCGTTCGAAATGCGGGGACATGTACGCTAAGTGAAGAGCCAATCAGGCACGCGACACTTTCGTGCCTCTCACTCTCTCTCGCGAAATCATCCAATCACAGCGCTGATCCGTTTCCCAATGTACGCTATGAGGGTGTGCGCTATAAGAGGTTCCAGTGTAGACAAAACCTACTTTACCGACCGATACGAGACGCTTCAAGACTCTTTTACCGGAGACACCGTGTTTTGACCTCATTTCGATTGACACACATCGGTAATATAAATGAATAATGTATATTTTATATTGAATTATTTGTTATTTGCTTATTTTCACTGGATCTTATCACTGCATTCGCTGTTTTTTGGTCTGTTTTCGTCTCTGAATGTTCACCTGTCACTGTGGCTGATGTATCTCTTGATTTAATTTATTTATCATAAAACAATCGTAATCACCAAATTACAACTGCGTTCACGCCCTAACAGATCGGTCCAACCGTATACCGACTATGATCCCCACCGGGTCGTTTTAGGACACGGGATCAAGTAGTATTTCATCGAAACCAACCACCGACCAACTGAGATTTAGTTGAGAACACGGTTTGTCGGTATTTGTTTTCTTCAAAATACTGGTTGTTTTCGTGTTCTAAACCGACCTGGTTGGATTTTTCGTGGTTGGTCGATCTGCTAGGGCGGTTTTATTAATTTCTTATATATATATTTTTTTTTTAACGATAACCCTTCTTTAAACTTTATTATTGAATGATTTAACTATAATAAGAAAGTAGAACTTGATGACGATTTACGCCTTTTCAAGAGACACGATAGCGTCTCGAGACAAGTCTATTTCCACTACCTTACCGACCGAGACGAGACGCTCTAAAACTCTTTTACTGGAGACACCGTGTTTTTTTACCTCATTTCGATTGACACACATAGAGATTTGAAATAACGGTAATTTTTATAACAGTTCAGAAGACCAAGAAATAACCGTCATTTGGCGGTTTTGTGACGTCATTTTTTTGCCTATTTGGTCGAAGTAAAAATGACGGTCATTTCGACAAGCGTCATGTGACGGTCCGATCTTCGTCGATTAATCGACGTTCGGTGTTGTTTTTTAAGAAACATCGACTAAAAAAAATCGAATATCAACCGTCGGTATTTTATCATCACTACTATACCGACCGATAACTCAACATCCTAGGGCCTTGGGTCCTCGTTGTAATTGGTCATTTCTTGTGGCCTCGCTGCCTGCGTTTTGAACGCGATAAATTTATACTCCACATTTTCTATTGACCATTTTATGGGTCATTTTCTATTGATTCGAATGACTTTTTTTTTTGAAAATGACCGACATTGAACATCACAGAATTATATAGATATGGTATTGGTATTGGTATTGGTATTTGTGTTACACCGACTCCCCGAAGGGTTGCGGGCTCCCTGCTACACCTTCTCTCTCTCCTCCTTCCTTATCCGTTGTCGTCGGTTCGGTTCTCGAGTCTGGAGCTTCATCGCGCCCCGACAGGTGTCGGCCTCGGACATACGGCGATAGTCGTAGTTCGTACGCCCTATAGCCGGAGCTACGTCATCGTCCGTTTTGCCTTCACCCGCGGGACTTCAGTCTCGGGAATCGAACCCATGACAGTCTCCCAGTCTTTTTGGCTTATCAGGCCAAGGCGCTGGCCCTTTCATTTGGACCTACTATTTAAGGTGGATTCCGAACCACCGGGATTACAGAAAAAGCACATAGAAAAATCCATTGGTGCCCGACCCGGGAATCGAACCCGGACCCACTGCGTGTGATCCCGCGCCCGAAACCACTCGGCCACTGCTCTCCCGAATTATATAGATATGAAAATACCGGTATTTTTATTTTTGGTAAAATAACAATGAAACTACCGTACCTTTACCGTATTTTATCCACATTTTTTTTCTACAATCTTTGTGTTGTGAAAATACGGTCACGAAAAATGCTCGTAACTTTGACCGGTTACAAATTTTTGTTGGTGAATTCACCATAAAAAATGGTAAACTGCGTCTATATAGTTGTGAAAGAACCGGTAACGAATTTTTTGGTAAAATTACAGCAACGTTGTTTCGTAAATTCACCGTATCTTGACGAGAATTCTTAATCACTAAGAGACTATATGACTTTATTACCGATGTCGTAAATTTAACACTGGTCACATACCGTTTTTTAATCGTAAAATTACTGGTCATGTATACCGCTCACGTCTCTCCGCACGAACGGTACCGTGCGGAGCGCGAAGTGTGACGTCCGGATGGCATCGTGCAGAGCGCAAAGCGCGACGTCCGGACGGCACGGTGCGGAGCGCGAAGCGCGACGTCCGACCGGCGCTGTGCGGAGCGCGAAGCGCGACGTCCAAACGACCCCCTGCGGAGCGCGGAGCGCGACGACCGCGTGAGTGCCTTAAAATGACACCAGGGAAAAATGTCCCGAAGGGACATTTTTGCCGCAGGGTCATTTTCGGGGGGTTTGCGGGTGGAGCCCCCCAATGGGGGTTTGGGGGGCGAAGCCCTCCAACAACAACCCGGCGCCCCGCACGGGCGACCGGGTTGCTTGTTTATTTATTTTTTTACCGACCGTAAACCTTTGTCCACATGTTTTCATCCGGCTCTGTCGACTGGAATTTCATTGTATTAGTTTCTCTCGAAAACTAAGGATCTCCAAATGTTTTAGTTGCGTTATTCGGAACCGCCAAACGATTCCGCATCGAATGAGCCATATGAGTGTCGATTTAAATTAAAAAAAAATGTTTGGCTAACTTTGGGAATTTATTAGTTTTTTAATTATTGTAATTAAACAATTGATCTCCAAACGATGAAATTGATTTACCAGTCATCACCAAACGACCACCAAACGACCAGTATTTTTTTTTTAATTTTTTCCTTAAAGTTGTATGGTCAACTTTATAGAGCTTTAGAAACGGTCACGTACCGTATTTTTACGGTAAAAATACCGTAACATTACCGGTCACATTTACTGCTTAAATCTCTAATTTTAACCTGATCAAGAGACGCGGTAGCGTCTCGAGATATGTACATTTACCTACTTTACTGACCGAAGACGAGACGCTCCAAGACTAGAGATGTGGAATTACCGTAAAATCCTGAAGCGGTAAACTTACCAAAAAATTACCGTATTTTTACCGTAAAATGACGTCATTTTTTTTCGCGCAATTAGGTGTTGTGGAATTACCGTCACAAATTTTTTCGATAAATATACCGTAAAATATGGTAAATCCAACTATTTAGATGTGGAATTACTGGTCACTTGTCTTTTTGGTAAATTTACGGTCACAAAAAAGTATAACCAGTCATTTACAACTAGATAGGTGTACAGCACGTAATTTTTTTTTTTTTTTTTTTTTTTTTTCATGTATTATTATGAAATGCTGTATTCAAAGATAATTCATTATTCATTTATTGTTTGCACGTTTATCGAATACGTATCTTATTGTTCAATCACAAATTTATGGAAAGATAATTGTATATAAAGATTTTTTTATTAGGCGACACGCGCGCCACAGCTCTGACCAGATCACTGAGAACTGACTCTTTTACCAGAGTAAGTTAAAGTCAACGCGATTGCGGCTCTATTTTTTTTAACATAGTTAATTAATTTAATAATTAAGTGTAAAAAACGTTGTCGTTTTGCAAAAAACATTTAGGAAATTAAGAAAACCGTGAATGCAGTTGTTATGTGGTAATTACGTGGTGATTTAGAATACGTAAATAAAATCGAGAGATACATCTGAAGTGACAGGTGAACATTTAGAGACGAAAAGAGACAAAAAACAGCGAAAAAAGTAATAAGTGCCAGTGGAAATTAGCAAATAACAAATGATTTAATGGAAAATATACACGTCAGGCGTATAGTTCCGATAATAATGTACTTGTCAACATGTTTTACGAATATTGTGTTAAGGTTATGTTCACTTATATTTCAGTTTGGTGTATTAAATATAAATTATCTTTACAATTAAAGTGGTATTTGTGTTACACCGACTCCCCGAAGGGTTGCGGGCTTCTTTACAATTAAAGTGTATTAGTGCAATTAATAAATATACTAATGAAGAAATCATTGTGGAATCAATTATTTCGACCTTCTAACTTCTAACATGTGCAGCGGGTAATGATTTTATAGGAAAAAACATTTTTAGTTGACGTAAGTGTCAAATTAAAAAAAATTAATTAATTAAAATGTATTAATGCAGGTAATTACCACTCTAAAATGATCTTATGGCAAATATAAGAGAAGAAACATCTGAATCGAGATAAAATATGAGTATGCTGCAAGTTATAGCCAAAGTCAAGTACGCAGTGGGAAAATATTCACTTGTACACATATGCGTAATTAAAAATGTAATTTTTTAATTTTGGTGATAGGTATTCACCCCTTAAAAAAGTGTAAGGGAAAAACTAAAAAAAGTGTATGAGAATTAAGGTATTTTAGAATTTTGTAGCAAGTTTCAGCCAAATTCTTGGGTTGACAGCGGAGATTGGGCTCCGGACACAATTTGAGACCCAAAAACCCAAATTTTCTTGAAATAAACTCCTGTATAAAATTATTGGAAAATAACCATACTTCATGGGCATACTTTCCATTGCTAGACTAAGAAATATTCCAAATTTCAACTTGTTCGGTCTGTTCAGTCCAGAGCCACTGAGTGATACGGACGTCCGGGTAACACAAAATCTGGTCCGCAGGAAAAATATCTTTAGTAATGCAATTTCCTTATTATTATATGTCAAGAATATCTATTTTACTATGTTAAAGATATCTGAACTAAAAAAAGTTAATACATTTAAAATATATCAATTTTTGTCCTTTAAAACCTAATTTAGACCCAGGAAAGCGATTTCAATAGGCACTCCTGGTGCGTTTTTTTAAAACGTGAGTGCCTAATAATGCGCCACGTTTGGGGATTTTTGTAAAAAAAAAAAAAACATTTTTCAAAGTGAATGAAGTCCGGATTTTTTAGCAAACGGGACTCTTTGATTATCGTAAAATGATTGGTTCGGAGATTAATTGTGCTGGTCCGCTAGAATGATACCGCGTAATCGACCGAAGATCAGTGATCCTCTGAGCGCGATCGATCGAGCACGGTCCGGGGTAGCTTGGCACGGTGGCCGAGGGTAGCTCTCGCTCTCTCTCTGTCGCATTCTCTCTCTCATCCAGTCTTCACCTATCTGTGGGTCCTTCTCGCTCGCGGCGGGTGGTTTCTGCGCGTCACCCACGCAGGGCCCATTGGGGTCACTCGCTCGCACACTCGTCTCGTGCGATTGCAGCTATCTCGATTCCAACGGCAGTTGCTATATCTCCAAGGTAAATTGAGAGGCCCAGAAGGAATTTAATGAAAATCGACATCCGCGTTACAAAAACAATCGACGATACGAATTCTCATGCGACTCGTCACTTTGTCGTGTTTTTAAATTCGTTATAAATCACGCTGAATCATTATTTTAACAAATAATTTAAAAAAAAAAAAAAAAAAATCTAGAGGAATCAAACTCCGACTGTTCGGTTACGAAGCTGACCCTATAACCACTCGGCCATTCATCGCTTACACTAGAGTCTGTATAGTTTCCTCTTCTTGAAGTGACTGCAGTGCATATTGTTAGATTGCTATAATTCTATTTATTTCAAAACTAACGTTCAATAGGTAATTTGTGGAAAGTTTACAATGATCGGTTAAGGGTGATGAAGCGCAATCTACCGCCCAGTAAACACGTTTCGGAACAGCAATGTAACCTGGAAGTTACATGTGATTGTAACAATGTTACCCTTGTGATATGTCGAGGTTATGTAACGTAGGAGCAACTTGTGATGTTGCATTTGTTATATGGAGGTAATGTTACCGTTATTTAACATATTTATGGTGCAGTTGCATAACAGATGTTATGAAACTGCAACGCAACGTGCAAGTAACAATTGGGACGTCACTTTCGTCACAGGAACGCAATGTTGTAGTGATGTAACGTGGCAATATTACAAGATTGTTGCAAGAGTATATAACATCTATGTAACATGTATATTACAGTGGTTATATAACATCGTGAACATTCACGTTATGTAACTGTTATATGCCGTAGTTCCGTTACAGTTATGTAACGATGGTGTGTAACTGTAATGCAACATGTATGTAACCACTGCAATGTAACTCCAGCAATAGTTCGTTCATGTTACAGTTACGTAATGTGGTAACATTGCTAGAACGTTGCAAAAATATGTAACGTTTACGTAACATGCATATCACAGTAGTTATGTAACGTCGTGAACATGCACGTTACGTAATTGTTATATGCCGTAGTTCCCTTGCAGTTATGTAAGCAAAGTGAGTAACTGTAATGTAACACGTACGTAACAATTGTAATGTAACTGTGACGATGATTTAGTCATGTTTCAATTATATAACGTGGTAACATTGCAAGAATATTGCAAAAACATGTAACATGTACGTAACATGCATGTCACAGTTGTTAAGTTGCATTAACAACATGAAAACGTAGATCCGTTACAGTCATGTAACAAAAATATGTTATTGTTACGTAACATGTGAATAACGATGTGATGTCCGCTAGATGGCCTACGACTCAAACGTTTCTCGCAAGCGATTCGTGTCTATAACGTGTATAAGACAGCGCGACGGCGCAGCTTCATAAACATACTGGAGTGATACTCTTCGGAGGTATCAAACGGTTGGCATCATTTGCCAATAGCTTGCTCTACTTTTAATAGTAGCGGCTCATTTTTTTTATTTTCAAGGGTAGCGATTTAGCAACCCTTGAAGTTATTTTTTGCGGACTTTCAGTCCGCAAAAAAAACAACGTGTTGTCAATATGACTACAGTTCGACAATATAACGAAACAGTAAAGCGGCTGTATAATTCATGTTACATAACACTACAACATAACTAAATTGTAACGGTTACATAACACAATAACATTGCTGAGTGGGAAATAATAAATTACATGTAAGTCACATGTAAGTTACAGACAATTTTTTTGATCATATTGCTGTTACCTTGCAGTAACATCCTGCAACACACTACCAACGTTGCAAGACCGTAACGGTTATGTAACACACGTTATATAACATTTGAATGTTACTTGTTACATATCTGTTACACTACGAAATATACGGGCAACGTAACTCAATTGTAACAGTTACGTAACACATGTTATATAACATGGTAACATTGCTGAGTGGGAAATTGCAAATTACGTGTAACTTACATGTAAGTTACACGTGAGATTACTTGTTACATTGAGTGACATAGCCGTTACGTTGCTGTTATAATACCGTGTTTACTGGGCGAAATCCAGCGATCCACGGAGCCCAGTGGATCTAGTATGCAAGACCGAATGGAGGGGGTAGCCTTCCCCGCCGGCTCGGGACACCATTATTGTCACGAGTCGGAGGCGACCCGTATAGGTCTGTCTCACTCTCTCTAACCTGTCTTTGCCATAAGGCTATCTCCCTCGCAGCTAGTGACGTCCGCGCGAGACACTTGCAGGGCCTATTGAGATCTCTCGCTCGCACGCACGTCTCGTGCGATTGCCGGCATCTCGCTCGCACCCGCAGTTGCCATGTCTGCAAGGCGAATTGCGAGGACCAGCGCTTTTTGTAAAAAAATAAATATTCTTATTTCAGACAGATTCACCGTATCTATCAAGAGACGCGGTAGCGTCTCGAGACAAGTACATTTACAGCGACCGACCTTACCGACGACGACGAGACGCGGACAAGACTCTTATACTCGAGCCAACTCGTTTTCGGTCATTTCAAAAAACGTTTCTTCGTATCTTTTTATTATATAAACAATAAAAATGTTTTTCAGGTTGATGTAAATTTTTCTTTTTTTTTGTGCGTCGATTGCGACCAAAATGAAGTACACAGGAATCCGCGCACCAAGGATATCTCCGTTTATTTTTTGTGCGACTGCCAAAAAAGATCGACTTTCGATTCAGTCGTCGTCGTCACCGCACACAACATGGCGGCGTCCACTGGCGGACGCCGCCATATTGCAAAGCAGCCGTCGCTAGCGGACGCCGCCATGTTAAAAAGCAGCTGTCGCTAGCAGAACGTGGCTGTTTATGAAGTAGATTGTCTTGTCGGTATATGACCGGTAAGTTTACCGCATTTTTATTACCGAAAAAAAAGGTACGTGACCGGTTTTTATAATAAATTATAATAAATGACTACTTATCACCACTCACCACTCACCACTCAAGATATAGTGTTTATAAGAAAAATGTTATATTTTACCAATAAATTTGTAACCGGTCGTTTTACAACAATATGAACAAAGTTTGACATTCTGTACCGATAAAAAAGTTGCGGTTTTTTGCCGGTAAATTTACCAAAAATAAATGCCCAGATAGACAAGCGCCACGAAAAGGTGGCAGTTGGCGCAATAGTTGGAGCATGTGAAACACCGACTGCCGCAAATCTTCGGATGCGCTTTTTTTCACGAAATATGAACGGATCGAAGCGAAAATTGAAATACAGATGCCAGTAACGTAAATCTTGTGAATTAATTAGACAGAATTTCGATTTTAGAAAAAAAAAAATTACAGATCGGTTACCGACATCAATTTATTGAATCAATCAAAATTCTGACTAATTCATTCACGAGACTCACATTACTGGCGTTTGTATTTCTATTTTCACTTCGATCCGTTCATAATTCGCGAAAAAAACGCAGATCCGAACTTTTGAGGTGCGCGTCGGTATTTCACATCGCCTTAAGTTTTTTTTTTTAATAGTGTAATTATAAAATAAATATCAAAGTAGGCGAAATAAACAATATTTATTAAAAAATGTAATCTTTGGTTTTAGTAATAATAATAAAAATAATGAAAAATTAAAGTCGCCGCCGGCTCGATTTTTATATTAATAATAGTATCCGCCATGCCCGCGGGAATAGCCGTGATCATAGCCGCCGGGTCCACCGCCACGTCCACCGCCTCGACCACCGCCACGTCCACCTCGACCGTAATCCCATTTGTAGCTGAAAAAAGAAACAAATATATTTATAATTTATTTTAATATTTATTGTAATATTCAAATTAATTCTAATGTCGATTTCGCTACTTACTAATAATTCCGATATGCCTTGTACTGGCCTCCTCTCTGTCTCGGTCCTCCTTGTTCCTTCGGCTGTGCGGTCTTCAGATCCCCTTCATCGTCTTCCTTGTACTTGTTCATGATGCTGTCTTTAACTTTTTCAATTTCTATTGCGACTTTCGTTTCTATCAGTTTTTCGTATTTTTGCAAGACTTGTTTTTCTTTTCTCTTTCTTTCTTCTTCTCTCGCCTGCTCTACTTTCATCTTCTGCACTTGCTCTTCTACTTTTTTTTTTATCGCTTTCTCCACGATCTCTTCCTCTATTGGGTCTGTGATTTCCTCAATCTTTTCAATTTTTTTTTCTTCTTGACGGTCATTTTCCATCCATTGAAGAACGCGTGCTTTCACTTTAGCCTCGTATTGTTTGTTGTATTGTCGACGGGCCTCTTTTTCTACTTCCCTCTCTAGTTTCTCTTCGGCTCTTCTTTTAATTTCGTGCAATTTTTCTTCGTCTTTCCTCTTCATTTCCTGTAGTTTCTTTAACTCCTCTTCTTTTTTTTCCAACGCCTCCTGTAGATTTTTCTCGAGTTCCTCTTCGTCTTTCTATTTTACAGAAAATATTTCTAGTCAATTTCATAGTCATAGTCGATTTCATAATCAATTCTGCTTTTTTTACCTTTACAATTTTTTACATATTTACAATTATACTATTTAGGCTTTTACTTTTTACAATTTTTCTACACCTGTACATTTTTTATTGTTACTATTTTACTACTATTACTTTTACTATTTTTATTGTTATTTAGTTTCTAATTATCTAAGGCATGCATATTTTTATTTATTTCATTCTTACCTGAAACTCATCAGCCAATTTTGCTGCGTAGCTTGCATCGTATACTTCGACTTCCACAGGATCGAGCAGTTCGGCAGCTTCGACAAGCGCCTTGTCTTCTTTTATAGTCTCTGAAATATAAAAAATTAGCTGATTTATTAGATTCGTCTATATCACATTGAATAAATTCAACTTATACTTTACAGAGAAATCAATAATGGCCCTGTGGGCCATTATTGGTTTTCTCGTAAAGTACATAGCTGAGAACATGTATACATATATGTATATAAAAACTGACACAGTAAAAAATAAATTACCTCCTGAAATGTGAAGGTCATTGACCAGCTGCGCTTTACCGTTGTATTCCATCCTTTTTCTGAAACAGAAACATTATTATTCATTCATCTTAAAAAATCACTCTGAATATTATTGGAATTTTATTATTTACACGTCCGCTGTGCGGTTCTTTTTAATATAACCTCTTTGTCGAGGAGGAAACTTTACTAAAAGGAAATAAGGACACACCAATTCTTTATCCAATTCTAATTAGTGCGTTTGTTGTTAATATTAAGAAAAAATATACTGTAAATAAACAAAAATGAAGTAAAATATGACAATGTACGTACCGTTGATTCGAAACGTGCGAGAACCTGCGTTGTGAGGCGATGAATAGACTGACTACGCGCATGAAGCAGGGTTACAACCAGTCTGCAAGAAAAAACCCGAAATCCGTAAAAACAGTTGTACCGACCGATCCGTAAAAACAGTTGTACCGACCGAAATTCTAATTGATCGAAGCGCCGCAAGAGTCGACATCTCTTGCAGAAGCACCTGCCAATCACGATACAGCATTCCGTTAGAGCAAGAAAATAGCTGTTTTAGTTTGGTTGTCAGCTCGCAATCGGTTTGCATAGTGTCAAGCGCTTCGTTCCAAAGAACAAGGCAACAAAATAATTAAAATTTTTATTGTATTCATTTATATTAAATAACATTTAAAAAATGTATTCAATTTCGTTGAGCACCACTCTGATCTCGGTATTTCGTTGTCACTGCCCTCTTGCGGCGCCACACGAAACAACTGAATTTCACTGAACTTTCACACCAAAAAAGGCTGTCAAAATATGTTTACTTCGTTTCACTTCGATTTTCTGATTAACGTAACCGTATCGTGAAATTATTATTGCCAAAAACCTTTACGCGTTAGAATAGAGAATTCGTGTAACAAATACTGTTCGATTTACTTGCCAAATCTGACAGTGCTTGTAACAAATTTAGCTGCAACGCTTCGACACATTTATAGTGATTTATCCTATGAAGTGTCTGTATAGGTTATTTTGCATAACAAATTTCACTGTTCGGTTTCACATGGATGTGTTTTTCATTGATCATTTCTGCCACACTATTTCAGCATAGACTTGCTGTATCGTATCAGCAAAAACTTGCTGCATCGTATCAGCAAAAACTTGCTGCGTCGTACCAGCATAAACTTGCTGCATCGTATCAGCATAAAATTGTTGCATCGCATCAACATAAACTTGCTGCATCGTATCAGCAAAAACTTGCTGCATCGTACCAGCATAAACTTGCTGCATCGTATCAGCATAAAATTGCTGCATCGCATCAACATAAACTTGCTGGAAGGTATCAGCGTAGACATGCTACACCTTTTCAACGTGTAGACTTGCTGCAATTTCTTATTAACATAATCTTGTAGCATATTTTTAGCATTGTCTTTACCTTTTGAATAATACTGCTTGAACAATTTTGCACAAATTTGCTGCATCATTCCTACACAAATTTGCTACATAGCTGCAGACAGATATTTCTGTAAACATTTGGCTTGGATCTTTTCATTCATCTGCTGTAAATACTAATATTTTTTATGTCTGTTGCGCTCTTCATATAACATTAGCCGTACGACGGTGGAGAAAATTGTTATTTGCTAATAGCATAAATCAGCTTTTTTTTGCAACAGTACAGAAATACTGTTGAGATATTATAATTATAATTATAATAAACTGCATTGACAGCTCAATAAGTGTAAAAACTTTAAACACAAAAGATTGCTGATTTGCGTTTCACATAGTTACGTTTATTGTTATTTGACATCTTTAGACTATTAATAATAATGTAGCGAATAATAATAAAAATAATAATAATATTAGTAATAATAATAATGATTTAATGAACAAACTGAATGATATTACTGGTAACCCTATTCGTACATAAAAAAAACTTGGTACAATTACTATATTTTCATATAGATGAATGACTGTAATCAAAGACTGTAATAAGTGCTGTTCACGGATAAATTGGTAAAAAATCGACGTTATAACCAAACATCTGCAAATAAATACTTTACACATATCAAATTGCACTAGAATTTCTATTCAATATGCAAATCCGACGACTGTGTGATATACCCCATGAACAAAATATGACGTTTGAGGAAGTTATATTTTACGGCAGGTGGCTTCGAGATGATCATACAGATCGGTTTGCGACGTTGCTGAAGATCGCGAATCCCCAGTTCGATATGCAAGGGACATGGAAGGTTCAAATTCCAGAGTCGATCGACGCAGTGTCTGAGAATAAAGCGCACATCCAGATTCTGCACAGCTGCGATGATTTCCATACCAACGCGGGTGGCCATTGGGTGTGCACATATTACGATAAGAAAAAGGTGTATATGTATGATTCCCTTAATAGAAATAAACTGCACCGACACCACGAATTGTATCTGAAAAGATTGTTTCCTTTCTACCCCCTTGACAGGGTCGAATTCGTGCGAGTTCAGCAGCAAGATAATTCCAGCGACTGCGGTGTGTTTGCCATGGCTTTTGCAGTTTCGATATTGTATGGGCTTCGCCCACAAGAGATGACTTACACGATCTCTGCAATGCGAGGACACTTGCTCAAAATGTTTCAATCAAACCGTATAGAGCACTTTCCCAGCACCGCAACTCGATCTGGAAATCCGGGGTCCCGAAATGGCAAAGTCCCAATTCAAAACGAGATGTATTCTATGAAATCAAGAACGGCTGACGATACTAGAGATATAACTGGAACACAAGGACAGATTGGTGAAAAAATGAATCTTCAGGGCAACGTAGGTCGTCAAGAAGTTCGGCCGATACCAATTTTGAGTAATGACAAACCTCTCGCAATCGCCATCGATTCAAAGAAGAATAAAATGACAAAAGTCACACAAATATTACCAGCGTTACCGAAAACTCGCGGATTGGCGGTTTCAAGTCAAAAGACCAAGAAAAATGTCAAGCAATGTCTGAGCCATAACGAGAAAACAGGTCCCACTCCAACAAATGTTAAAAAAACCTCTACCGTGTCGCCGTTAATAAAACTAATTCCGAGCGAGGAAAAGGTACCCGATATACATGTACCGAAATGCGCCACGTTCACATCGGTATCTTTCGAACAAAAAAAGAATGTTCGTAAACCCCTAAAAAAACAAGAAAAACGATTACTAGAATCATATGTTAATGATCATAATTATTCGAAACCTATGATGATTTTGAATCTTGCCCAAAAGTCTGATTTTTATAATCAAATCCATCTTCGGGATCATAATTATGCAAAATCAATACTGCCATCAGACCTTGCACAAGATTCTTTTTTAAAACATCCGAATATCAATATAAATAATGATATTCGGAAAAACAGCACGGAGAAGATTGATACTATCGAGTATCAATGTTTTAAAGTTAATTTAAGAGAGGGTGAATCTCATGTTGAGCCTAGCGATGAAAAAAAAAAGAAATTGAAATCCTTTGCAGATATTATCGGTCATTCTGTATCAAGTACCTCAATACTGATAGATCAAACGTGCTGGATTGGTGAAGAAGTTGTGGTAGCCGGTGAAAAATGTGTGAAGGGTATTATTCCAATTGGAAATAGCGAAATGCGAGAAGTGGTATTGACCGTAATGATAACAAAGGAGAAGCGATACCAAATTGTACCTCTTTAGAGCTCAGCAACAAATATGATTTACTAACAACCGTTACTCCTGCAAGTACGATAAACAATCTGAGTAATGAGCGTAATACTTCAAGCAGTTTAATTACATTCAGTTCATTAAGTACATTAAGTACTACAAATATTGTAGGTAAATACCAAAAACTGAAGGAGCGTAGTAAACTGGCATGGGCTATCCGAAAAGATAGAGTTAATAGCATGCGTCGTGAAAACAATAAATTAGGATTAAATATCAAGCGAAAACGAGAACTGAGTAATAACTGCAAGCGCAACAGAGATGAGACAGCCGCGCGGAAACGAAGAAAATATGCAGATAATGAAGAAGAAAATAAAGCCAAAAAACGAAAAGCTTATTCTTCAAACATTGTGAACAACAGGTGTCGAAAGCGAGCTAAATACAGCACATTACAAAATGAGCAAAGGTCAATAAAAGCAATTAAAAATGCGATATATTACAGGGCTCGTAAAAATGCCTTGTGTAAGAATCCGTGTGTTATCCAACACAATAAAGCAATTGCAGCTAAAAAAATATCTAAAAAATATGAACGAATCCGTAAAACATTTAATAGAAAAGAAATGTTACTTTCCAAAGAGCATTACATAACAAGCCTCGCTGAAATGATGAATAAAACATCAGTTGAGAGCCGTATGGAAGCTGAATGGATTATAAAATGGTGCTTCCATATGAGAGAAAAATACATGTATAGCATCAAAACTAGATTGCAATCTCTTAAAGAAAAGGCGGAAGTTTGTCTAACGCAGTTATCATCAATAGATATTAATGCTAAATTAGAGGATAAGATATCAATTTTGTGTGGTAATTTAAAAAAGCATACACCAGCATCCGAGGGTTACTTTGCAGAATCCGTGTATAAACAACCTCTACAGATTTCACATCCTATTATTATGGATAAAGATGGTCGATCGATTAACATTTTACCTATAATATACGGAAAAAAGAAACACAAGATATATTGGGATTGCTCTGATTTCTGTAAGGATGTAGATGATAGAATCATAAACAATTATTGTGAATTGCTTCAAAAGATTAACAACTGTTCTATCAGAAATCTCTCGAAAACATTTTCCAGTATTTACACGTGTACCGTTCCGCATCATGTCAACATGCTGGGACACAGCGAAACGTGTTACATTACTCCGGAAAAGTGTAAATCATCATTTTTGTCCGTTGAAATTTTATCCCCACATTTTGAAAATGTGCGAGTCATGAAGAGATTATTATATAACGTACGATCGTCGCAGAAAAAATTAGACGATTTGGATGAAGCTTTAAATACATCGAATATAGAATTATTGCGCGCCGTTGCAATTCAAGCTCAACAAAATTCGACAACGTTTGAGACTACAAAGGAAATAGAATTAAATGAAGACAAAATCATGTCAAAATATTCAGATGCATTCCGGTCAATGACAAAACGTTCAATAGATGTACCTCGGTTCGTCTGCGTCTCATGTGAAAAACTCTGTTTTCAGAAAGACATCGGAAAAATAGACAATTTAAGACGGACCGTCGAATCAAAATTCTGGTGTGATTTGATTGAATACACACGGAAAGAGGAGATCGATGCGGAGTACATTTGTCACTATTGTCTAAAATCATTCCGCTCAGGTAGATTACCAGCGACTTGCATTTTGAATAATCTGACTGTTGATAAAGTTCCTAAGGTAATATCTGAACTGAACGATTACGAGAAATTGTTAATCCAACGGGCTAAAGCTTTCCAAACTGTTCAGAAAATGGGTACAGTTGCTAAAAAAAATCAACCACGCAAACATATGAATAATAAAATGATAGGAAGAACGTTTCATTTACCGTTGCCTATTGAAGAAACTCTTCGAAGAATCTGTCCTGCCACAGATCCTCTTAATCTTGACCACGAATTGTACATTCTTGTGCGCGGTGTTGCCACAAAGTCAAAAATAATATGGGAAAACTTAGTAAGCGTCACGAAAGTGTATGATGCTCTGGTATGGCTTAAAGAAAATAATCCTATATATTCTGAAATTCAGTTGCCTGATTCTTCTAATTTGTTACTAAATGACAAGATTCGAGACGTAGAGTTTGAAGTGGTGGAAGAAAAAATTAACGATAACGATGACAATATCAATGAGAATAAAGGTGAAAAATGTATTGACAATAATGAAAATGTTAATAACGAGGATATACAGCATGTTTCCAACCGGCCAAGGGCATTTTTAACACAAATGTCAGAATCCGCAGGCTATTACGAACAGTTTACAATACACCCTATGTATTCTGATAAAGAAAATAAATCGGCCACGGAGCTGTATCAAATGTTGAAAGTTCAAGACTTGGCCCTAGCTAACCACTACAAATTTCTAGATGTAAAATGTTTTCCAGATTTATTCCCATACGGTGTCAATGGGCAACGTGAAGACCGGCCGGTTCGATTGACTGATTTTGAATTTATCCGCTCGAGATTAATGTCAAAGCATTCGCAATTCAGGTTAAATCAGCAATATTTATTCTTTGCTTTGAATGATAATAACATTCGTCAATTAAACAGTGGTATATTTCATAAAATGAATGTAACTAATCCTCGGGAACGATATACTGCTGCCAGTTACTTAAACCAATTGGCCAAAGGAGAGCTTGAAGGAAATTTGAATACTATATTTGGCCGACTGCGGAATACTGATCAATTCTGGCGAAAGCCCAGATCGAATCTGAATTGCATGATTCACGAATACGGGCCGGCAACATGGTTCCTCACGTTGAGTCCTAGTGAATTTTTATGGTCCGATTTAATAGCTTATCTGCGAGATGTAAATCCGTCCATAGCGCACAAGTCTGGCAATGAACTAATTGTCGCCGATCCAGTATCCGTATCAAGGTTTATGGATAATAAATTCAAAGGTATGTTGGATTTCATATGTTCAAAATGTAATCCTATTGGTGAAGTTGAACATTACTTTTGGAGGCGCGAATATCAAACGCGAGGTACCCAACATTTTCATTTATTAATATGGATAAAAGACGCACCGGTTCTTGGAAAATCATCGACAGAAGATGTTGCTAATTTTATAATAACGTATGTAACATGCCGGTTACCCGAGAAAAACGTTTCTCCGACATTGCATCGTAGAGTTACTACGCACCAAAAGCATGGCCATAACAATTATTGTATGCGAACAAAGAAGTTAAAAAATCGTACTGCTTGCGTTTGTCGCTTCGGGTTTCCTCGTCCTACTTCTGATAATATGGTTATCAGGGATGTTGCCGTTTCTGTAGCCGGTAGAAAACAATTGAAGTCGAAAAGCAGATTGTACGATCTGCCTAGATCCGAAAAGGAGCGATTTATTAATGATTATAACCCTGCAATACTTACCGCTTGGGAGGGTAATATGGACATACAATTTGTCGGAGAGATATCATCGTTATTAAGTTGGTATTGTACAAAATATATTTCGAAATCTGAGAAAAGCAACATAACTGAAACATTCGATCAGATAATATCTACAAAACCGTTAATCTCTCGTCTTTGGAATGTTGCACTACGCATGTTGTGTAATAGGGAATGTGGAGCTCCGGAAGCTGCGGATAGTTTATTGGGGCTTGCGTTGTATGGCACTGACCCGACGACCACTATCAGATGGGTAGACGTGAACATCATCAGAAATAAGAAGTTAAAACCTTATAAAGAAATTCAGGCTATGGACGATGATTGTACGGATCTTTTCTATCACGACTTAGTCGACTATTACTATGCAACAAGACCAGAAGCATTAAATGATATCAGTTTGTACGAATTCGCAAAATGGTACGACATCGTTACTGTCAAACCAAAACGTGAGGTTGAATATTATGAGCTGGATGATGGTAAGATTCTAAAAAGACGTGGAAGAGCTTACCTAGTAAATCATTACAGGAACGACGTTAATATCTATCCAGAGAAATATTTCTTTGCATTACTGCTATTATTTCAACCATGGCGAGATGTTAACGAGCTTAAGAATGGTTGTGAAACTTATACCGAGTCATTCGTTTCTATAGGATCACAATATGCAGATGCATTAAAATATCATGAACGCTTGAACGATGTAAAAAAAAACATAAACTGTGCAAAAGAATTAGTTGAAAAAGAAATCACTAAAATAGCAGAGCAGGAAAATAAAGATGAAAATGCTAGTGATGCGAATGGGATGCCTTCAGGCTGTAATGTTATTGAAGCTAACGACGCTATGAAGGATTTTAAGGAAATTGCAGATAAGGACGACGTAGCTGATGTTACTCAAATGATTTCGGAATTGAATGTGGATCAAAAGCGTGTATTTGATACAGTAGTTAATACAGTCAATTCTGAAAATAATATTCTTAGATTATACGTTAGCGAAGAAGGCGGAACCGGTAAAAGTTTCTTAATAAAGACAATTAAATGTTGGATTAGACAAACTGTTGATAAAGATACAGCCGTCACTGCTCCTACTGGTATAGCTGCATTTAACATTGAAGGTTTAACTGTACACAGATTATTTCAGTTGCCTGTAGAACATGGCCAAACACCGAAGTACAAAGAACTCTCCGACGCAGCTTTAAAAATCATTCGTGATCAACTAAAGAACGTTCATTTAATCGTAATTGATGAGGTGTCCATGATTTCCAACATTACTTTAATATATATACATCTACGATTGACGGAAATATTCAATACTTCCAATGTCGATAATGGCTGGTTTGGCAAAAAGCATATCTTACTGTTTGGGGATGTACTTCAATTGCCACCAGTGCGAGAAGAACCAGCTTTCGTTAAACTTTCTAGAGACAAAACAGACAAGTTATTGGATGCGTTGGCTAGTGCTGATATTTGGGCTAGTTTATTCAGTTATGATGAACTAACTATTAATATGCGGCAGCGTAATGATTCCGCTTACCGAGAAATGCTCTCACGAATTCGATTGGGTTTCGTAACTACAGAAGATACCAATGTTCTAGAATCCAGAAAAATACATTTTACGTCGACTGAATTCTGTGATAGAATACAAGAATTGAGTGATTATATTAATAAATTACCATCAGATACTGTTTGTTTGCTTGCGACACGTCATTTGTGCGACGTTCTTAATGATTGTATGCTTAATCGTTTATCTTCCGAAGAAATAAAATTGGTAGCTCAAGACGATGTAGAATGCGCTGCTTATAACAAGAAGAAAGCATTAAAAATATTGGCTCGTGATGATGAGGACAGTTCCTGTACAGCTGGTCTTGCAAGAGTGATAACCGTAAAAATAGGAGCCAAAGTCATGCTTAGACGAAATATTGATGTTACCTTAAGTCTTGTTAACGGAACTATTGGTGAAATTGTTTCTCTTTCTCGGTGTATCGATACAAATGACGTGGAAAAAATAAAAATTCGTATAACATCAGGAACGGAATATGAAATAGAACGTGTTAGTGTCAAATTCCAAATAATGGATAAAGTGTACGTTATACGTAAACAATTTCCATTATGCCTAAGCTACGGCATTACAATACATAAAAGTCAAAGTTTAAGTTTGGTTAATGCTGTGATTGATGCTGGCAATTCAATATTCAGTTGTGGGCAAGTGTATGTCGCTCTCTCACGCGTTACTACTCTCGAAGGATTGCATTTGATTAATTATGACCCTCATTCTGTCAAAGCGCATGAATTAGCTGTGATTGAATATAATCGATTAAGGCGACAGTATCGCCCAGACCTTGCACTTATAAAAGTTTCTACAGAACGTGGAAAAAAAGTTGGAAATATAATTTGGGCAATACCTAAGAACGTAAGTGACTGTCAGCACACAATTAATGAAACTAACGCGATCAGTAACTGGCAAATTCATGGAATGGAAAACTTAGATGGTGTTTCGTGTTATGCTAACGCTACTATACAATGCATGTTTAATTGCAAAGTTATCAGAGAAAACCTGGCGAAGAGTACCCAGAATGATCCATTAGTAGTTCTACTACGTGCATATATTGGAAGGAATAAAGTGTTAAATTCATTTGGTGTCAGACAGTTTGTAAGCGAACCATTTACTGATAAAAAACAACAGGATGCACCGAAATTCTTAATGGCTATATGCGGTAAGTCTGAAATCGTGAAAAACACGATTGAACATACCTTACTTACAAAAATACGCTGTAGCTCATGTGAATACACAATTACAGAAAAGCATGCGAATCACATACTGCAACTAACGATACCAGAAGTTAAAAAATCTTTAACTCTACAGGAAGTAGTTGATCATAATTTATCCCAATGGAAAACTTTAGAAGCACTATGTGATCGTTGTGGTAATACAAAAAATATTACAAAATGCAATGTCTTCACCGCGAAACAAGTTTTGATTATACAGATCATTATAATGTCCACAAACAAAGACACGTTGAGCATTAAAAAGAAGATGTATAGTATTAAGGCTATTCCAATGACTACAATTACGATATCCAATATTAAATATAAAGTTCAAAGTGCTGTCTTTCATCATGGCTCAAACATTGTCAACGGTCATTATACAAGTATGGTAAGGTATGGTGCATCCGCATGGATTTATGCAAATGATATGAAGATTGAAAAAAAAAGTTGGCCGCGAAACGCGAAGGATAGTTATGTATTTTTCCTAGAACAAATCAGAAAGTAAATAATTTTTGTCCACCAATTTGTGTTTATCAGTGTTGTATTTTAGCATGATTCAAGCAAAAAGTGTAAATTACATGGAAATTATTAGAGGATGAGAAATTGTGAAATAGACAGGTCTATCCTCTCTTAAAAAGTACATGACACATCGAAAGTCGAATTTCGAATTCGAACTGTTATGGCCGCTGACGCGTCACGTATAGCGCGCATTTTGAATGGCTGTATTGGCCACAAGGAAAGATAAATGAAAAGCAAGGAGTGCGAGCGATCCGAGCACGTTGTTACAGGTATGAAAAAAAAAACATGTATAATTGGGTACAAGAAACTCCGCCGTTGCCGGTCCCAAGCCCGGATGAGAAAGGAGGAGGGCTTAAATGCATCCCCAAATCTCTTATAGGTTATCATCAGTAACTAAGAGATTGCATAACGTCTAGAGAAATGTGTATTTATACTACTTTACCAACTGATAGATGGCATGTTTCATTCAAATCAGAATACTGTTTTTCCCGCGTTTTTGTATGAAATTGCCAGGGAGAACTTTTGCAAAAAGGAGACAAATCCCCCCAAAAAAACACCTTCGGTGTATAAATCTGAGACAAGTACATTTACATCGGCATATACCTATTCTTACAAAAAGTTGTAAAATAATTCATTTATGAAAGTTAGACCCCCTACCTTGCAAAAAGTCGACAAATAATCAACCGCCTCATAGCGTCAAGTAAACCCGAAAATATTAATTAATAGTTTAATTAACTTAAAGTTGCATGAGTCAATTTATAAAAATTACACTGTCCGGCCTATATTAATTAATAGTTTAATTAACTTAAAGTTGCATGGGTCAATATATAAAAATTACTTGTCCGGACTATATTAATTAATAGTTTAATTAACTTAAAGTTGCATGGGTCAATTTATAAAAATTACTTGTCCGGCCTATAGTATCGACTGTTGGTGTTGCTGGTCAACGAAACAGGTAATTTTGCGTATTTAGCTAATAATGTACCAGCTGTAATGTTAATTAATTCGATAAGTATAATGGCCGGACAAGTAATTTTTATAAATTGACCCATGCAACTTTAAGTTAATTAAACTATTAATTAATATAGTCCGGACAAGTAATTTTTATATATTGACCCATGCAACTTTAAGTTAATTAAACTATTAATTAATATAGGCCGGACAGTGTAATTTTTATAAATTGACTCATGCAACTTTAAGTTAATTAAACTATTAATTAATATTTTCGGGTTTACTTGACGCTTTGAGGCGGTTGATTATTTGTCGACTTTTTGCAAGGTAGGGGGTCTAACTTTCATAAATGAATTATTTTACAACTTTTTGTAAGAATAGGTATATGCCGATGTAAATGTACTTGTCTCAGATTTATACACCGAAGGTGTTTTTTTGGGGGGTTGCCGATAAGCCTCGATTTGTTTAATTAACAAAAAAATAAAATAAAAATATAAAAATTTTCGATTAATATGCGTTGCTCATTTTTTTTATTAGTTAAAACAATAAAAATAATGCGCCACGTTTGGGGATTTTTGTAAAAAAAAAAAAAAACATTTTTTAAAGTGAATGAAGTCCGGATTTTTTAGCAAACGGGATTCTTTGATTATCGTAAAATGATTGGTTCGGAGATTAATTGTGCTGGTCCGCTAGAATGATACCGCGTAATCGACCGAAGATCAGTGATTCTCTGAGCGCGATCGATCGAGCACGGGCCGGGGTAGCTCGGCACGGTGGCCGAGAGTAGCTCTCGCTCTCTCTCTGTCGCTTTCTCTCTCTCATCCAGTCTTCACCTATCTGTAAGTCCTTCTCGCTCGCGGCGGATGGTTTCTGCGCGTCACCCACGCATTGCCATAAGGCTATCTCCCTCGCAGCTAGTGGCGTCCGCGCGAGACACTTGCAGGGCATATTGAGATCTCTCGCTCGCACGCACGTCTCGTGCGATTGCCGGCATCTCGCTCGCACCCGCAGTTGCCATGTCTGCAAGGCGAATTGCGAGGCCCAGCGCTTTTTGTAAAAAAATAAATATTCTTATTTCAGACAGATTCACCGTATCTATTGCTGATAAGCCTCGATTTGTTTAATTAACAAAAAAATAAAATAAAAATATAAAAATTTTCGATTAATATGCGTTGCTCATTTTTTTTATTAGTTAAAACAATAAAAATAATGCGCCACGTTTGGGGATTTTTGTAAAAAAAAAAAAAAAACATTTCCTAAAGTGATTGCAGTCCGAATTTTATAGCAAATGGGACTCTTTTATTATTGTAAAATTATTAGTTTGTAGAGTGGTTGTGCCGCTCCGCTAGAAGAATAACGCGTAATCGACCGAAGATCAGTGGATCCTCGGAGCGCGATCGATCGAGCTTGGGCCGGGGTAGCTCGGCACGGTGGCCGAGGATAGCTCTCTCTCTCTCTCTCTCTCCCTGTCGCTTTCTCTCTCTCTCTCTCACCCACTCTTCACCTATCTATGGGTCCTTCTCGCTCGCGGCGGGTGGTTTCTGCGCGTCACCCTCGCAGGGCCCATTGGGGTCACTCGCTCGCACACTCATCTCGTCCGATTGCCGGCATCTCGCTCGCAACCGCAGTCGCCATGTCTGCAAGGCAAATCGCAAGGCCCAGCGCTTTTTGCAAAAAAAAATTCTCATCTCAGACAGATTCACCGTATCTATTGCTGATAAGCCTCGCTTCATTTAATTAACAAAAAAATAAAATAAAAATATAAAAATTGTCGACTAATGTGCGTTGCAAATGTTTTTAATTGTTAAAAGACGTAAAAAAATGCGACACGTTTGCGCATTTCTGTCGAGAAAAATATTTTTTTATGTGCTTGCAGTCCGCATTTTATAGCAAATCGGCCTCTTTTAACACTGTAATATTGTTAGTTCGTAGATTTCGCTGCTCCGCTGAAATGATAATGCCCAATCGACTGAAGATCAGCGATCCGCGAAGCGCGATCAATTGAGCATAGGCGCGATCCCTTCACTTGCAGGGCCTTTTGGGTTCTCTCGCTCGCTACCGATCGCAGGATCTCGCTCGCACCGGCTGTTTCTATCTTTTTAAGTCAAATCGGGAAGCTTAACGCTATCCGCGTCAAAATGAATATTCTCATTTGAGGAAGATACAACTTATCTATTGCTGATAAACCTCGCATCATTTAATTATAAAAAAAAAAATAATATAAAAATCTTCGACTAATATGTGTAGCTTATTTTTAACCGTGTGAAAAAGCAGAAAGAATGCGACATGTTTGCGTATTACTGACAATAACATTTTTTCGAAGCTGCTGCAGTTGGGATCATTCAGCACCTGTGACTCTCTAAATATCGTGAAATCAGTAGTTCGTCGAGTAATTGTGTTGCTCCGCTAAAACGAAAAGGAGTTGAGCACCGAAATGCAGCGATCCACAGAGCGCGGTCGATCGAGCAAGGGCCAGGGTAGCTTCTTCTAGGTCCTACTCGCTCGTGGCTGGTGGCTTCCGCGCAACACCCTCGCAGGACCTATTGGAGTCGGTCGCTCGCACGCTCGTCTCGTGCGATTGCACGATCTCGCTCGCACCTGCTGTTGCTATCTTTGCAAGTCGAATTAGGTGCCCTAGCGCTTTTCGCATAAAAATGAATATTCTGATTTCTGGCAGATTCAACGTATCCATTGCTGATAAACCTCGATTCATTAAAATGACAAAAAATATACAAAAGTAGTCTACTAATGTGTTAATAATTTTTTTAATTGTTCAAAGAAGTAAAAAAATACGACACATTTGCGCATTTCTGTCAAGGAAAACATTTTTTTAAGTGATTGCAGCCAGGATTTTATAACAAATCGGACTCCTTAAATATTGTAAAATTATTAGTTCGTAGAGCGATCGTGCTGCTCCGCTAAAATGATAACGCGCAATCGACCGAAGATCAGCGATCCGCGGAGGGCGATCGATCGAGCATGGGCCGGGTAGCTCGGCCCGGTGGCCGAGGGTAGCTCTCTCTCTGTCGCGCTCTCTCTCTCTCACCCACTTCTCACCTATCTATAGTTCTTTTGTTACGTCCCACGTAACCCACCACACTCCAGCAATTAATCGAATCCGAATTAGTTATATAGTATTAATAAGAGATCGCACTGGGTATTCGCATCTCGAACCCACCGGAAGAAGTCACCAGCCGGCGTCGCCGTTGCGGCACTACGCGACCTGGCCGACCACGCCGCAATGCCCGCGTTCCTAGAAACGCGTAAACAAAGGGGACGCGGTCCACGAAAGAGCATGAATCCCTTTTTGTACCGGGTGTTAAGCGATAGTTCCTATATAGTTACACCCCACCACAATCACTCTTGCCTATTTTCGGATAGAAAAATGGTATAAAACCTGAAGCAATTGGCTATTCAAGTCAGTTATTCAACGGCAACGAAACTACGACGTTACTCTGTATTTGGCTGGAGCGAGCAAGGCTCCACGACGAAACTGTAATACTTAGACAAAATAATAATACATCAGAGAAATTAATAAAAGACTTCGGAAGATTCATTTCCGCATGTCGAGAACCTCAAGCTGCACTTCGATCCTCTCTATACATCGTCGTTTCATCGTCTCATCAGTTGTTCCACGGCGCGGTCTCCGTCCCCGAGATAAAAGGCCAACGCCTTGATCTCAAAAGCGAGACTACAGTTACGCGTTCCATCGAGAATAATTCGTCCGGAATTATTCTGGACGTAACACTTTCTCGCTCGCGGCTAGTGGCGGCCGAGCAAGACCCCCTGCACAGCCTAGTCGGCTCTCTCGCTCGCACGCACGTCCCGTGCTATTGAAGGCACGAGACGTGCGTCTCTCTTCCACTTGCGAAAAATATGATCGGTCCTCTACACTCTATGGCGCGAAAGAGACCGCCTTGCTTACGCACTTGTGTTTTCTACATAAGTGTGTCTTCCTCTTACTATAGCGTTCAGCGTATATAACCATCTCACTCTAAACGCTGTGCACTTGTTTTTCATCGCCGAAGTCAGTACCGGTCAATAAGCCGATAATCCGGCGACGACCGCGGATTACAAACCCAGTTTTTTCCACGGCTTTTCCGGAGCGTTGTCTCACGCAGATTCTTACGCGACGTTTCTGTTTTCACGAACTGCGGAAAAATTCTTCATTCGTAGCTGAACTTTTGACGAGTGCACATCGCAATGGATCCGAATATTTGTGTCGAGAAACGCGGGCGTATCGTCGGGTTGATGCAAGGCGGGATGCCCGTCAATGAGATTGCGTTATCCATCGGATGCAGTGTGAAAACTGTACGCCGATGGATCAACGCTTTTGACGTTGGTGGGGATCACGCCTTGCACGACCACCGAGCGCAGAACCGCCGGCAGCGAATCACCACCGACGATCAAGATCGCCGGGTGATCGACGCTATCGAGCGCGATCCCTTCGCTGCCTTCGCGCAAGTGGTAGCCCAGGAAGGTTTTGAGGGGTCGACCAGAACCGCTCGTCGTAGATTACGTGAGAGCAATTTTTACTGCTTTCGCGCCGCCCGCAAAATTTCGATCTTCCCGCAACATCGAAATGCGCGAGTTGCTTTTGCAGAGCAACAATTAAACACCCCACGTGGAACATGGGAGGTTACGATTTGGACAGACGAGAAGGTCTTCCAATCGTCAACTTCGACCCCCTGCAGATCGCAGTGGGCGGATCACGTGTGGGATGTGGGGTTGGACCAGCGGACAAGTCCTTGGCGAATTAGTGGAGATATCTCCACACATGGATTCGGCTGAATATATCCGCCTTCTGGAGGAAGTTATCCTTCCTTCCGTTCGTGCGGTTTATCCAGCCGAAGACATGCCAATAATTCGGCTAATCCAGGACAATTCCGCTGTTCACACCTCACGTTAAACACGTGATTGGTTCTCGGATCATCCGGAAATCAATCTGGTTCAGTGGCCTGCAAAATCTCCCGACCTAAACATTATTGAAAATGTTTGGGCCGAGATGACACGCACGTGGCAACCCGCGCGGGATAGGACGAAAGCAGCATTAATTGAGCACGCTCAAAGAGTCTGGGAAGAGCTTCGGCTCAAACCGGACTATTTGACGCGCTTAATCGATTCGATTCCGAATCGATTAGCTCAGGTAATCGAACGCGACGGTTACTGGACAGACTACTGACGGCTGGACCCCTCAAATCTAACCTTTTCGCGATTTTCATGTCATTTCAGCTACGCACGTGGTCGAAAGACCCATAATACTTTTCACTTTTTTTTTTTTTTCATAAGCTGTCGGATGACACCCATACGCTTGATGCTCGCTTGCGTAGCTTTTATATGCCTACGCGACACTGAAGTATACCGACGAAGCTTTGGCCTAGTCGGTAAGGTAGCAGATTGAGAAACCGGGGGAGTCTCTGCGCGGCAGCGAACGGAGCAACACCTCGCTGCGCATCGCTCCGTGTTCAGACAGCGAAATTAAATTTAAATAGTACAAAAATTTCACCAATTGTACCATAGTGAGTAGTGTGAGTCACACAGTTCCGTGCACTCGTCTGAGAACAAATTAACAGTGCCAGAAGTGTCGTTTTAACGTTTTTTGGCCCGCCGGGCTGGCCCCGCGCGAGGCGGATACACGCGATGGACCTACCGAAAGCCGGGTCGACGACCGGAGCGTCGACCGAGCGCGAAATCCCGAAAACCAAAACGACGCCCGAGAATCTGTCAACGCGAAAACGTGACCAACAACTAAAGAAACTGAACTCGATACAATTTGAGCGCCTGTTTAAACAAACGCTCAAAGAAAGCAACCGAAGAGTGAACCAAACCCGTGTCGCTCCAAATATTTCGAAAGCGCGCAAGCGCAAAACCCTCTCTTCTCCGCCATCGACAGAAGACAAGGCAAACGCGAGTGGCTCATCGCAACCGACAGAGGAATGGGAAAACCCAAAACATCCCGTAAAAAAAAGGCCTCCTCCATCAAAAACGAGTGAGCAAATCCTCAGCGAAAACCATTTCGAAACGCTTTCAGTCGAAAGCGAAAGTGAAGACGATGCGCACCACCAAGACCCGGAGCCCGCGGCAGTGTCGAGAAAGCGCGCGAAACCTCCGCCGATTTATGTGACCGGATCGTCAATCAAAGACATTATCGTCCTGATCACCAAACTCAACATCGCCAAAAATGAATTTTATGTACGCGAAACCGAAGACGAAGACGGCAACAAAAGCCTCACGATCTACGCGAATTCACATAATAATTTCGAAAAAATTAAGGAAGCCATCATAAATACGAACATCGAATTTTACACCTACACACCAAAAGATGCGAAACCTAAGTCATATTTAATCAAAGGCATCCGCGGACCTTTCACGGCGGATGATGTAAAAAAAGAGCTCGAGGAACTCCAGCTCCAAAATGTAAAAATAATTAATGTGGCGGAATTCCCCTTCGACAAAATGAACCCACAAAAACATCACCACATCGTGCAAATCTCTAATACCAGCCCGACGGCAGAACTCTTTAAAATCCGAGCGCTCGCTTATCAAAAAATACGATGGGAACGACTCCGAAAGCCCATGCTGTACCAGTGCAAAAAATGCCAAAGGATTGGTCACGCCAGCAGCAACTGCCACCTTAAATTTCGCTGTGTGAAATGCGCCGAAAATCATGGCCCTGGCAACTGCCCAATCGACACATCAGCGGGCAAACAGGCCTTAAAATGCGCGAATTGTGGCGAAGCGGGACACCCGGCCTCTTACCGAGGCTGCCCATACCTCAAGCTAGCAATGAGCATAAAAAGAGAACACCGTCAGCGAAGAGTGGCGACAGTCAAAAGAAATGTAAACAGACTCGCTGCGACCATGAACCCGGATTCGGAGAATCAGCCGCGTCTTTCGTCGAACGCGCCTCGTTTTTCGTCGAATATGACTCCCAGTCGTTCCTACGCCCAAATAACATCGAGGGCAACGACCGAACAACGAAGGGGGGGAGCTGCCTGGCACCCGGCGAATGACGCTTCACAGCTGACCGAGCAGAGAAGAGGGAGACCTGCCTGGCACTCGGCGGCCGAGGCACCACAGATGACCCACCTACTAACACCACAACATCAGCCGAACCCGCACACAAACAGACAGGACACCGACGCACCAGCACAACACCAGCAACTCCCGTCGTGGTATAATTTCCTCAAATCGGACTTCGCACGTCTGGTCGCCGACCAATTAAAAATCATTGCGTCACAAGTTGCGGCAAACACAGCCAAAATCGATTTTATCTTAACTTCTCTTTACGATGGCGACTCCACCGCCCTTAATTAGCCAAATTAACATCGCAGCGATTAACGTTAATTCAATTATAGCCAATTATCGGAGAGACGACCTACTAGCATTCACGAATAGCCACAATCACGACATCATCCTGTTATCCGAAACTAAGCTTAACGCCAAACATAAATTATCATTTAAAAATTATAATATTACAAGAACAGACAGACCAAACTCGCGTCAAGGCGGCGGCACCGCCATACTTACCAAAAAAGGCATAAACTTCGAACAAATAAATTACCCGTCATCAAACACGAACGAGATTTTAGAATTCACGATAATAAAATTACACACCCGCAGAGGAAATAATTTGTACATAATAAGCGTTTATGCCACAAACGATAACCGTACGCTTTTCTTAAAAGAACTAGACGAATTATTCGACAAACTCAAACTAATTCGAAATAATGCCTATTTCATTATAGCTGGCGATTTTAACGCAAGGCGCAAAGCATGGGGTGACAGAGTGAATAATCAGCGCGGCAGATATATAGCCCAATGGGAAAATAGACAAGCCATTACATATAACATCAAAATCCTAACTCCCTATCAGCCCTCGTTTAAGCCAGCTGCATCTTACCTAGACATTTGTCTCGCAGATGCCAGGCTCGACATTATATGCAGACCGAACGATAAATTAAATACACTACCATACGATAGCGACCACGCCGCAATAGAACTCGCAATCAACACTAACGACGACCGTCTTATCACACCCGACCCCGAAGTCCCTAGATTTAATTTCAAAGCGACTAATTGGGATTTATTTACCAAGAAGCTGGAGGAAACGTTCGTCACAACAATCCCCGATAACCGAAACCTATCTATCGAAGAAATCGATACGACAATCCTCACCATAAACGAGAATATCACGACAACGATATCCCAAACAGTGCCGAAAATTTTACCCACAAACAGCACCACAAAATACACAAACACGCGCATAAAAAAAATACAAAAAAATAAAACCACTCTAGTGACCCTGCTCCATTCTCTACACATTATTGATCCAACAGCCCGATTACAAATAACAATGAGAGCAAAAAAAGTACTCAAAAAAATTAAAGAGAAATTACGAACAGAATTTCAAAAAGCATCCGAAAAATTCTGGATCAAACAAATAAAAAAAATCGATTATAGAAAATCAGACGCGTTCTTTCCAAAAATAAATCGACTCTTAAGACCGAAGCGCACTATAAATATCGATAATCAACACGTGGATCAGAATAACATCACGCTACTACAAAACAGCGGCTGCGATCTCACTGTTGCGCAAAAAACAAATAATAATTATATATTTTCGTCACCGGTCGACAAATTAAATATAATCGGAGCATTCTACGAAACGATCAACTCCCCGCGGTACCTAAATAACAACACGCCTCTGAAAAATATAGTTGACAGAGCTGCTGAAGAAATTAAACAAGAACTTAGAACAATCAGAGATAATAAGACGACGATTGCAAACTTCTCCTCTCAAAACCCGGCGAGTAATCCAACGTCCACAGACGCTAACTTAAATCCCTTCACCAATACAACCTCGGTTAGAAAAATTCTCAACAAACTCCCGAATAAAACATCAAGCGGACTTGACAATATCCCGACTATTGTTCTCAAACACCTACCAACAAAAATGATCCATGCAATCACAATAACTTTTAACAATGCAATAAACCACCACTATTTCCCAAAAATCTGGAAAAGTACAAAAACATTACCGGTTTTAAAAAAGAACAAAAATCCGAACGATCCCTCCAGCCATCGCCCCATTAGTCTAACGCCGAATCTGAGCAAAGTATACGAGGCAGTTATAAACACGAAATTGTCGATTTTTTGCGCACAAAAAAAAATAATACCCGATATGCAATTCGGATTCAAACACCGCCACTCGACCACCCACGCAATTCACAAACTTCTCTCCGACATCAACAGCGAAATTGCCAATGGCCAATTAGTAGGTGCAGCCCTGCTAGACCTCGAGAAAGCATTCGACTCGGTGTGGCTAAACGGCCTAATATATCGTCTCCATAAGAAAAAATTCCCACGATGGATCATTCTGACGGTATGGGACATGATCTCGGAGAAAAGTTTCGTGACGTGGGACGGAACGAACATATCGTCTAAAGAATTTAAAATAACTGAAGGACTGCAACAGGGCACCGTCAACTCGCCCATCCTCTTCAACATTTATACATGCGATCTGCTCAAACTATTCAATTTAAATAATAACAAAGACGTCTCGGCAATAGCGTTTGCCGACGATATCATTGTATACGCGAAAGGGAACCAGGTCCGCAAAATTCAGCCCAGATTAGAGGAAACCGTTGAAAAAATTAACCAATTCTATATTAAGTGGAATCTCAGATTAAACCCCACAAAAAGCGAAACCATCCTATTCAGAAAACCAGTACAATACATTAACTCCAAGTGCAAAGCCGGAGCGAACGATTTTAAAATACGAACTACAGTTCCCGGCACGACCAATAAAACCGACATCCCGCACAAAAAATGTGTCAAATACCTCGGCGTAAACCTAGACTACCTCCTCCGTGGCAATAAACATATTGAAATCCAGCTTGACAAAGCAAAAAAAGCCCTTCAGGCTAATAGCGCGATATTCCACAATAAGAATCTTACCGGTAAAACGAAATTAATCCTTTACATGTTGTTAATCAGACCAATTTTAACATATGCAGCGCCAATTTGGTGGAATATCAGCCACTCTGTAATGGAGAAATTGCGCGCATTCGAACGGAAATGCATGAGAAAATGTTTATATATGTACAGATCCGAACATACGAACTTCCACCATTACATCAAAAATCAAACCATCTACAATAAGGCTGATATCCCCCGAATCGATAATTACATTTTTAAATTAACACGCGATTATTTTAGTAATATACCACGAGTCTGTAATGAAACTATCCATAAGCTAACAGAACAAGAAGATTGGCGAATAACCAAACAAATGCGCACAGGCTACATGGCCCCACAAATTTTTATACATTGCGACCGTATCGGAATTATTCAAAACGAAAATAATGTACCGATCGTATATCACTGGAAGCGAAACAAAGCTGATAAACGCATCACGCTGAGCCCGTACGAGCTCCGACTCAACCCCGAAGCGTTCGCTGGCTCTATTGCTATACCACGACGAGACGTAACAGATTTCCACAGGCTGAATTTCGCAAAATACGACTGGCTCGACCCAGAATGCCCGCACATTGCAGCACTTGCGGCCAGAAAAGCCCAGATAACACGAGCAACTGCGCGCAGAAACAGGCAATCCACAGCCAGATCAACATAGTGTATAAATGTAAATAGTGTAAATATTATCCTAGTATATAAGCGTTTAGGCATAAGTTTGGTTAAATAGCCCGTCGGGCTTAAGAAAGTATTAGGCGGTTTATTTTACATAAAATGTTTTTGTTTTTCCCCCTAAACACGCGCGCAGTGCAGAGCGCAATCAAAGAACTGTTTTTTTTTTTCTATCACCAAAATCAAAACATTAACCACCAGAGAAAGAACTCACCAATCTAATATTATGTACCACATAGCAAAAAAGTTTATAATTGAGAGCTACTCGCAAGTAGACATGATTATACAAACACAAATTATATAAGATGGCTTTTGTAATAAGTTTGTTGTAGCCACTCACCACAAAATATCAAAGAAACAATAAACAATTTAAAAAAAAAAAAAAAAAAACAGATTGAGAAACCGCAGTCCCGGGTTCGATTCCCCTTTTTTTTTTTTTTTTTTTTTCATATATATTAAACAATAGAATTATTTTCTGTCTGAGACAAACATTATAATTTTTACAAAAATGCTGGTTCTTTTGATACGCTTTGAAAAAACTGGAACTACGACTTGCTTGCGAACACGTCGCACCCATAGGAGGGTTACACTAGGGGCCTGCTCTTTCCCGTATGTAGAAATGAGCACACATGTGTGGCTTTTTTCTGCAATTTTCTTTATTTAAAAATAAGCATTACATATATCAGGAAACTGTTTTTTTATCGCCATTAAAAAAACATGATAATAGATTAATAAAATTAATTAAAACAAGCAACCCGGTCGCCCCTGCGGGGCGCCGGGTTGTTGTTGGAGGGCTTCGCCCCCCAAACCCCCATTGGGGGGCTCCGCCCCCTAAACCCCCCGAAAATGACCCTGCGGCAAAAATGTCCCTTCGGGACATTTTTCCCTGGTGTCATTTTAAGGCACTCACGCGGTCGTCGCGCTCCGCGCTCCGCAGGGGATCGTTTGGAGGTCGCGCTTCGCGCTCCGCACAACGCCGGTCGGACGTCGCGCTTCGCGCTCCGCACCATGCCGTTCGAAAGTCGCGCTTCGCGCTCTACACGGTGGCGTTTGGACGTCGCGCCTCGCGCTCCGCACCGTGCCGTCCGGACATCGCGCTTTGCGCTCTGCACGATGCCATCCGGACGTCGCACTTCGCGCTCCGCACGGTACCGTTCGGAGGTCGCGTTTCGCGCTGTGCACGATGCGGTTCGGACTAAAGACGTGAGCGGTATACATGACCAGTAGTTTTACCAAATAGGCAAAAAAATGACGTCACAAAACCGTCAAATGACGGTTATTTCTTGGTCTTCTGAACTGTTATAAAAATTACCGTTATTTCAAATCTCTATGTGTGTCAATCGAAATGAGGTAAAAAAACACGTTGTCTCCAGTAAAAGAGTCTTAGAGCGTCTCGTCTCGGTCGGTAAGGTAGTGGAAATGGACTTGTCTCGAGACGCTATCGTGTCTCTTGAAAAGGCGTAAATCGTCATTAAGTTCTACTTTCTTATTATAGTTAAATCGTTTAATAATAAAGTGTAAAGAAGGGTTATCGTTAAAAAAAAAAAGATATAAGAAATTAATAAAACCGCCCTAGCAGATCGACCAACCACGAAAAATCCAACCAGGTCGGTTTAGAACACGAAAACAACCAGTATTTTGAAGAAAACAACCACCGACAAACCGTATTCTCAACTAAATCTTAGTTGGTCGGTGGTTGGTTTCGATGAAATACTAGTTGATCCCGTGTCCTAAAACGACCCGGTGGGGATCATAGTCGGTATACGGTTGGACCGAACTGTTAGGGCGTGAACGCAGTTGTAATTTGGTGATTACGATTGTTTTATGATAAATAAATTAAATCGAGAGATACATCAGCCACAGTGACAGGTGAACATTGTGACGTGATTTTTGCGATTCGTCGCAAGTTTCGTTATTTTTGTTTTCTTTTGTTGCAATTATGGTTTCGAGGCTGTCACCCCGAAGTCAGATCCCGTTTTGATCAGCTATGTTTTTTTTTAATGATTTTATTTTTTTTTTATCTTCGGCGCATTCGAGTCTGTCGCGGGGACGAGCGCTCAACGAATCGAGCAGCCCGACAGACGAGGATGCGCCGACGACAGTTCAGCGGTGCAGCATGAGCCCAGTGTAAATCCGGCGCCCTGTAGAGATGACGCGCGGTGCTGGAGGACAGGCGGAGGGGGGAAGGGAAGAGCCGAGATAGAGCCCCTTACCCCCCCCCCCCCCCCCGCCGAAATATGCAGAGTAGTAGATAACTCGGTGTTTGTGCCAAAGACTTTTGTGCCAGCGCCATTTTGTTTTTATACCTGGGAATTTTTACCCGCCACTGGGTGTTTGTGCCAAAGTGTTTCGGCCGTCCGGCCGCGTGGCGGCGCTGCTCGGGGACTTATGTGCCAGGCGGCCATTTTGTTTTTCTCCCCTCCTTCACCCTCGCTCGCCCGCGTGGGGAAAAGAAAAATCCGCGGATATGGAAATTTCCACCCGACCACCCCACCGCTTCGTCACCACCCACCACCCACCACCCACCCCAACCCCTCACCTACTCATAGGGCCCGTAGTCGGCGTCCATTTTGTTTTCTCCCGCTCCTTCACCCTCGCTCGCCGCGTGGGGAAAAGAAAATCCGCGGCTATGGAAATTGCCACCCGACCACCCCACCCCACCCACCACCCCCCACCCCCGCCCCCCACCCACAGGGCCCGTAACCGAGCCTCCACAGCGGGTCCACCCTCACCACCCTCTCAGCCGGTGCTCAATAACCTTCTTCGCTCATATACCCAGGCCCAACCCGCCCCACCATCCGTCCGAAATGCCACTCAACCACCCACCACCCCATCACTCACTTGCCACGGCGTAGAGTCGAGCGCTGACCCTTTACCGTGGACGCATGCTGGCGCGTCGCTCACGCTGAGCAGGTAGACGCCTGGCCGAGGAAAAGGGGTCTAGCGCTCCGTTAGTACGAGCGTCGAAGCCAGCGTTAACCTTTTTTTTTTACCGCTACCTGCGCGTGTACTCGCGCTGCAATAACTACAGTATAAGGAGGGAAAATAATTTTTAACGTTTTACGTGAATATACTCATTTTTATTCTTAAAATCTAAGTATACATTTTTTCTTAATATTTAATAATATTTTGTTAGGATTGTGGCATTGCATATTCTGTTATTATTCCGATGCAGACAAATTCAATTTTCGTTTTATATAATTAAAATGTTGGCAGACTAGTTCGGTGACGAACAACTGCTTCCTTCGATGGACTATATTCTGCGGGTCGATGTAATACGTCCATGGAACGCCTTCGGCCATGTTGTAAAAGTCGTTTCGCTCGGCGTATTCATAACAAGCGTTACGAATTTTGTCGTCCATGTCCTTTGATAAGTCCCACTCTTCTTGTAGTGCAGCGCCACGTACAGCCTGTACAAGTGCCTCTAACCATTCCGTTAGCATTGATAGCTCGCTTCGGAGAGCACACAGTTGCTGATCTATGAGTGGTACGATCTTCTTGAGGCCTTCGTAGGTAATTTTTTGAAAGACAACAGCGGATGAATATGATCTTTTAGGCTTCTTGGATGGCTGCTCCTCGTCAGAATTCTCATGATGATTTCCCAGGAGAATGGATTTTTTCTTATACGATGTTGTACAAGTTATCTTCTTTTGTCCGAATGGTTTTATGGTTAAATCTAAAAGATTTAATCCTTCGTCGAACCATGCATCGACAGCAAGCATCTCGTGTTTGAACGACAGCCACTCATCCTCGCTCATGGTGATTGTAGAGGTTTCTCGTCCGTAGAATTTGACTATTGGTGCTGCATCCAGTAGTTGATCCTCGAGGTTGATGCCAATAGCCACCATCTTGCTCTGCGAAGCATTGAGGCTGTATGTTGTAGCCATCAGTAACGGTGTTTGAGGTTTTCCTGACTTTTCGCTGTCCACTGAACGAGGACGCTTAGTCGACGACGATGATGCGCTGGATTCGTTAGACACTGAGTTCTGCATTTTTATTGAAATGCTTAAACTTTTGGTGGGCGATGTAAACTCTTGTAGCGTTCTTTTCAGAATAAACTTAGATCTTCGTCAGTTGCCCTTATATCCTGCTAGGAGTGGGCGTAACTATGGACCTGAGTAGTAGAAGGGATGAACTTGTCTCAACACGTAGTATCAAGAGGTTACAAGAGAATAGAAAAAAACAGCCGTGTCGAATTTTCACATTCCTACATTTTACAATAGGTCTGCAGTTACTCATCGGTCAAGAGAAAAAAAAAAAAAAAAAAAAAAAAAAAAAAAAAAAAAAAAGGGTCACTGTCTATAAATCAGAACTAAGGATGCCTTTTTTTTCTCTCTTTTTTTTTGTCAAGGGTTTTCCAGTCGTAGACGTGTCTTGACCTGTCTCGACCTGTCTTTACATGTCGCGACTTAGCGATTTACGCGTAGTCTTGCTATCGGGGGATGAATGCTTAAACGGTCGCAGCTCTCGGCGACTCGGACGCTCGGCCGCCCGGAGGGTAATAAAAAAATAAAAAAAAAAAAAGGTCGGCGGTGGAAATTTTCTTTTCGCGGTGCTACGCATTGGGTAGACGTTACCAATAGCGTCTTACCACGGGTTTTCCCAAAATCAGTGAAGATAGGGAAAAATGTGATTGGTCATCAAGCTTCAAGAAGGGATGGGCTAGAGATGGGGGTAAGTATACTAGCTCGTCATTTTTCCGAGATTATTTTATTCCGTGTTTGGAACCTCCAACGTGAAAGTGCTCACTGTGAAGCATCGCTGCGTTTTTACTTTTCGTGTTGTGTAGTGTTTTGTTTTTCGTGTCGTGTCGTGTATCACGGAAAAAAAAAAAAAAAAAAAAAAAAAAAAAAAAAAAAAAAAAAAAGAGTTACAATTGATTCTGTCGAAGAATCCACCATCCGCAATGCCATCCAGGCGTTGTTACTCGTCGGCGTTACCGAGTATGGGTGGCAGGTGGACAGCGACGAGCGATTGCAGCGGTGTAATCGCAGCGTTATCGCACAGTTACCAAAAAGTGGTTTACTGAAGTGCATACGGTATGTGCTGGGTGCCTTTGCATCGGAGACCATTCTCCAGTTCGTTGATGACGGGCTACTCCCGACAACTGTGGAGTTTTTGGAGGTCGCCTGGCTGGTGGTACAGGCCAAGGCGAAGGAGCGAGCGTTAGCTGACTTTAGCGACAACGACGAGCCGTCGCTAACAGCTGGGGAGCTGCGTCTACAGCAGCAGTTCGATGCCGCAAATCGTAAGTAGAGCTGTTATAATATTACAGTTATAAAAAATAAATAAAAAAAATTAAATAAAATAAAAATTTTTAATTGCTTATTTTTCATTTGATTTTTTTTTCTAGTCGCGAAATACGGCTGTGGCCTGAGGAGTGTTGACAGTCAGCTCATCGAGGCGGTAGCAGGTAAGAGGGCGCGGGCCCGTGACGACGTCCCTACTACTACGCAGAGTCGAAAGCGCGTTAGCTTCGCCGTGCGTGCGGAGTCTACGCAACGGTGTAAGGAGCCACCCACTCCCTGCGAGCCAGTGCTTGCTGGGGCAGGCATGTCCACGACGGGGTCAGATGGTATGTATATTTATATATATGCATTATAAAAAAAAACAAAGAAAAATTATATATATATATATATCTCATTATTGTTTCTATTGTTTTTCAGGTTCGTTTTTCATGCCACCGTCGGGGGTGCTAGCTGAGAAGACGAGCACGCAGGAGGATTTGTCGAGAGTTTTCAACCTGGGACCCTTAGATAGTAAGTATATGACCATGACTACGTACTTTTTCCTTTTAAAAAAAAAGAATGTATATATTAATCATTTTATTTAATTTTTCAGTTTCGACCATCGATGCCGCAGGACTCGACGACATCTTCAACACAACTGTTGAGTCGTTGACGAACCTGTCGGTACAGGAGGATTCTCCCGAGAAGGGAAGCCAGACCGCTGCACCGGAGCTGATGGACGAAGACGCTGGGCCCTCGCGTACACCGGTAGCAACGGCGAGTACGGCGCGCATAGAGCCACGGAAGCTCTTCAGCTTTACGCAGCCCAAAACCGCAACAGAGTCTAGGGACTCGTGCGTGTGTGAGCTCGCGACGCCTCCAGCACAATGTACGTGTGGTGTATCGTGGACCGCGTCATCGGCATCATCACCATCACCACCACCACCACCATCACAACTGCCAGCAGCGCCAACCCAACGGGGAGGCTCGCGGAAGCGTCCAGCGACGGAACCAGCCGACGGAGATGCGCCTGGACCATCACAAAGTGGTGAGTCGAAACTGATCGTATTAAGCGAAAACCGTCGTTACGTCGCGCGTTTTCGTATGGCTGGGGTTCAGCGTGCGTTAAGGGTTCGCGAACCAGAAGCAGGCGCCAATACGATTAAATGGCTCGAGGACGCTTTCGAGGAGTTATTCATCGCGATAGTGAGTGCTTGCCAGCCCACAGACAAAATAGGCATAGAATTTCAGGCCGACTCATTTAGTAAAGGGCCCGCAGGTTTATCGTTTCGCTACGTGCATCAGCTCACGGTACACGATCTCGTTAATTTGATTACGTCGGTATCGCAGAGCGCATCGGGGTTTAAAATCGACAGCTCCTTCACGATTTTAACAACGGTAGTTGAGATGCCAGTCGGGGGCAAAGGATCGAAGCCTTTAGAGAAAGACGATTTTTCGAAAAAATCGATAGCTTTTATTTCAAATCACGACAATCGGTGTCTTCCGCGAAGCATAGTAGTAGGAATCGCATACGCCGAACGCGGCGAGCTACGCAAGGGAGAGCTGCAGAAGCGCTGGAGAAATATTTCTCGAAACAATTCTGCCTCTCAGTTTGAGGAAGCCATGAAACTAATAACAGACAGTGGAGTAACAATTCCGCGAGAGGGTTGCGGCATGCCCGAGATTCAGGCCTTCCAACAACACCTTGCTCCGTCCGGTGTACGGCTTAGGGTGTACGAGTTCGAGTCCTTTGGTACCGGGGTCCCACCTATTTTCGATGGTTCGAGCGTAGTCGCAAGAGCCGCTGCTGCCGTCATTCACACGGTAAATTTATTACATTATCGTGAAACCGGGCATTTTAACACGATTAAAGATCTGACGGCTGCGGCAGGCTTCAAATTCTTTTGTGCCCCGTGTGGCAAGGCCTACAACGATACGGTCGCACACAGTTGTCTGCAGATGTGTCCTCACTGCACAAAACTACCACCCTGCGACGAGACGCTAGCAAAAGTCAAGTGTGACGATTGTGGGCGTCATTTCCGCGGGGAGGACTGTTACGAGCATCACAAGAACCTCGGCTCGCACGGTCCGAAATCGGCTTTGTGTGGCAGTCTAAAAGTCTGCAGCAAATGTCTGAAGCTGGTCTACAGGCATTATGAACGCGATCACGTCTGTGGTACCTTCTACTGCAAAATCTGCAAGAAGAAGCGCCCGGACAATCATCAATGTTTCATGGCCCCCGCGTCGGCGCGAACCACAAATAAAAAGCGTGAAATATTTATATTTTACGATTTTGAAACGCGGCAAGAAACGGAGCGTGTAGGGATAGAACACGAGTACTTGCATGAAGCAAACTTGTGCGTAAGTCAGCAGCGGTGCTCAGAATGTTTAGGTGCGGAAAAAGATAGCGCGGCGTGCGGGCCCTGCGGCGGTGAAAGCAGCGAAAAAATATTCAGCAACGCGCCAATAGCTGAATTTGTCGACCACGTGCTGAGTTTAGAGAGCAAGACAGTCGGCCAAATTGTATGCATAGCACACAATGCTAAGGGGTACGACGCCCAGTTTATCTTGCGATATCTGGTCGAAGAGAAATGCCGAACGCCACCGACGCTCATCATGAACGGTACAAGCATCATATCGATGCAAGCAGGGTCTGTTAAATTCATAGATAGCTTAAATTATTTTCACATGCCTCTCAGCGCTCTCCCACAAGCCTTTGGCTTAGGCTCGGGCGTTTTCAAGGGCACTTTTCCCCACCTCTTTAATCGGCTTGAGAATCAAGCTTACACCGGCTTGTTACCGGAAAAGGCCGCGTACGACCCAGACGCAATGAGCTGTAAGAATCGCGCCGAGTTCTTACAGTGGTATGATACAGCTTCAGCTGCTGGTCAAAGATTTGACTTTGCAAAGGAGCTGCTTGAATATTGTCGAAGTGATGTCAGCATTCTTCGCAGAGCATGCGCAGCGTTTAGGCAGATTTTTCTAGAGTCAGGGGAGGTATGCCCATTTACGGAAGCAACAACGATAGCGTCAGCCTGTAACAAGGTGTACCGTAGGAAATTTCTAGAGGCCGACACAATAAGCGTGATCCCTAGGAACGGTTATCGCCGCGCTGATAAGCAATCCGAGGTAGGGATCGAATGGTTGCTGTGGTGTGAAAAGCTATTCAACACTGAGGTCGTACACGCCGGGCGTGGTAGGGAACACCGCACTATAGACGGGACGCGCTTAGATGGTTTTTTCGAATCTGCGGAACACGGGAAAGTTGCGCTTCAATTTCACGGCTGTTTTTTTCACGGCTGTGACAGGTGCTTCACGGACGCCGCGAAACGCGATAAAGAGTGGCACGGTGTCACCATGAACGACCGTCTCAATCAAACCCTCACGATTTCGGCGCGTGTTAGAGCGTGTGGTTACACGCTGCACGAAATGTGGGAGTGCGATTTCAAGAAATTGAAAAACGATGACCCGGCTATTGACGCGTATTTGCACAACCATCCGATCCTCACTGCTCAGCCGTTAGATCCTCGCGACGCGTTTTTCGGTGGGCGCACGGGCAACACGCGGACTTTTTGCGAAACAACAGCTAGCGAGAAAATACAGTACGTGGATGTATGCTCGCTTTACCCGTACATTTCTAAAACTGGTAAATTTCCAATAGGCCATCCTCGTGTCTTCACTGAGGATACATGTAGCGTCCTGACAGGTTCGACTAATGATTTGACACAAGTCGAAGGGATTGTCCGTTGTCGGGTTTTACAGCTTGCGATCCGTCGCGAAGCTGTGTTTAAATTCATTCTGGGGCAAGTTCGGTCAACGCGAAAATCTCCCGAAAACCGAAATAGTCAGGACGCGTCAAAGAATTTTAGAATTTTTAACGGACGAATCGTGCGAAGTCCACAAGATTATTCACGTGAACGATGACACGATGTACGTCTGCTATAGCAGCACATCGGAGAGTGTCAGCGTAAACGCGAATACAAATGTGGTCATCGCAGCATACACCACAGCACAGGCGCGTTTGAAATTATATTCCTATCTGGAGCAGCTAGACAGGCGCGTGTTGTACTATGACACGGACTCTTGTATATATATTAGCAGCGGAAGCGAAACAGAGTACCACCCACCGCTGGGTAGCCTCTTGGGGGAGATGACCGACGAGCTGACGAAGTACGGCGAGGGAAGTTATATCAAATCTTTTGTATCGGGCGGCCCGAAATTCTACGCGTATAAAGTCAAACGCGCCGAAGGTACCGATGCCGAGGAGTGTAAAGTAAAGGGCATAACGTTGAATTGGGCAAGCACTCAGATTATTAATTTTGAGTCGATTTGCCACCTTATAAAAAATCCCGACAGCGTTCTCAGCGTGACGTATCGAGCGATTCGGCGAACGCACTTGCACCAGGTAATTACTCGCACGGAGAGTAAAACCTGCAAGCCGGTGCTCGTGAAGAGACGTAGGCATGGTGAATACGACTCGCTGCCATACGGTTATAGGAATTAGGAAAACATTGTTAGCCTTAAGAATATTTCATGTTGTTGATGCTTTTTATTTTTAAGAATATTGATATGTATGTATTTTTAGGACGCCTTGCACTGAGAAGCAATCGGAAGCCTCGAGTTCTCAGACATTAAGGAGGCTTCTTTTTTTTTTTTTTTTTTTTTTTTTTTTTTTTTTTTTTTTTTGTATAGACCTGTATTTTAATATTAAATATATATGTATTGACGTATTTTTATTTATTTTTTTTGTAAGTTTTAATAAAAAGAAAAAAATTTAAATCGTCGTTTTATGTGAAATGTATATTTGTGTTTAGATTTAAGAATAAATATTTTTCTTGTTAAACCTTGATTTGAAAATGTTATTTTTCTCCAACTATGTCCAAGTATCCTCAACTCCCTACTCACTGTAGTATAAGCTTATTTGCAGTGCGTATAACCGCGGTTATTAGCTTTTTATTGCTCACACTGTGAATACGAGCTTAAAGTCACAGTGTAGATTCGCAGTACATACCAGAGAAGCTCATTGGTATGTACAATCGCGGCAGCCCGGACGCGGCGGCGGCGGCGGCGGCGGCGGGAAGAAGCCCCGAAAAAGTAAAATAAGCGATAGAGTAAGTATTCTTATATTATTAGCGGCTCATCTTTTCTAAAGTCACTACGTAAGATGGATCGAAGGTGGAAACATCCATGGACTTCCATGATCGGTGGTCCAACCGGTTGTGGAAAGACATGCTTTGTAAAAAAGTTTTTAAAATATATTACACAAATGGCCGATGTTCAGTTTGCGCGAATTTTATTCTATTATTCAGAGTGGCAAGATGGCTACAAAGAATACGGTAAAAATGTGGAATTTTTAGAAGGGCTGCCTCAAAATTCAGATTTTGCTAGCGATCTACGCCCAAAGCTTTTAATTATCGACGACTTGATGCGAGAATCTTCTAATAATGCAATAGTTGATTTATTTACAAAGGGTAGCCACCACAAAAATATAAGCGTTATTTTTATTTCACAAAACATCTTCCACCAAGGACACGGCCAGCGCGATATCTCTCTCAACACAAACTACATTGTAGCGTTCAAAAATCCGCGTGATCGTGCACAGATTTCTCATCTCGCCCGGCAAGTGTATCCAGAAGATCCAAAGTTTCTACAAGAAGCTTATTGTGATGCAACGTCGAAACCCCACGGGTATCTACTCTTGGACCTTAAACAATCGACACCTGACAATTGTCGTTTTCGCACGTGTATATTTCCGGACGATCCGCACAACTACGTTTACATTCCAAAGCGTGGCAGTGGAGCTCGTTAGAAACAAACGAGTATAAATAACTGCTTGCAAAATAGAAACTTATCATTTGGCATTGTACTATGGCACCGTCAACATCGCCGAAAACTTCTATTGGGAAGAAAAATATAATTCTCCTACACGCGTTGTGTCATCTGGATAAGCAGCAGCGAGCAGCGCTACTACGCACCATCGATCGAAGCAGTGTAAAGTGTATTTGCGAGTGTGCTTTAAATACTCTTCGCGGTGTTGTACCGTTAAAAAAGAACGAAAGATTACGTTTGGCGAAACACAAAAACATTCTCCGACGTCTCGGAAGTGACAGAGGCTGTTGGAAAAGTAAAAAACGTGTGATTGTGCAGAAAGGCGGTGGGTTTTTATTACCACTTCTTCTACCCATCATCGGAACCGTATTGTCAAACTTCTTCACCAGCAAGTAAACAGTTAAAATGCAGCACGCCAAGAAAATGATTTTAATGCCTCAAGATGCTGTTGAAAAATTTCAACGTACTTCAAACATTTCTTTTGAACAACCTCAAACTGTTCAAACGCCTGGTAATATACTTAGTCGTCTCGATGCTGAAATGGATGAAATACTTCGCTCAGTGACTCCTGCTAATGAACGTGAAAAGTGGAAACTCTACCAACAAGTCTTACAACGCTACCAATTTTTCACGGATGAAAATCGTCGGAATACGAGCGTCCAAGATAACAAAGTGGCCGAGCCAGACGAAGCAGAGCCAGAGGAAGATGGTATCGACGACCAGACTATCATAGCTAGTGTTCCCGCAAAATACAAAAAACAAGCTGAGCAATTATTGCAGTTCGTTAAAAGTTCGCCTGTCCGAAACCAAATAAAGTGGGATAAAATTGGTGGTGTTACTATAAATGGCAGGCGTATAAAAGACGCTAATATAATTGATCTTGTCAACGACGCTATGCGCTCTAGAAAAAACGTGAAAGCTATAGGCCGCGCTCAGTTTGGTGCCGAACTTCGACGAGCCGGTGTCCCTCGCGAATTCGTTGGCAATCATAATCTGTTGTACGAGAATCTATCATTATCCCCGGCTCTACCACCAACACCTGCGTATAGTCCTGCAACAAGCTTTGCTCAGAGTACGCCGAATAGCAGTAGCTCGGGGTCAGCAAAAAAGCGAAAGTTAGTCGACAGTACATCGTGGAAAACGTTAAATATTTAATGGCGTCGCTAGAAAAATTGTATTATGACCCAGCGCATACGGCAGGCTACGCGGGAGCACCCAACTTGATTCGTGCTGCTGAAAAAGAATCTATCACACGGAGTGATGTTACCGAGTGGCTACAAGCGCAAAATGCTTATACGTTGCACAAACCAATACGGCGAAGGTTCCCAAGACGCCACTACGTGGTAAACAATGTGGACGATGCATGGGAAGCTGATCTTGTGGACCTCCAAGCGCTCAAAGATCACAACGATGGATTTGGCTACATACTAGTTGTTATAGATGTTCTAAGTAAATATGCGTGGGTGGAACTACTGCGAAATAAAACGTGTTCAGCTGTTACTGATGCATTTAAACGCTTGCTGGCTAGAAGCAATGACCGAGTGCCTGTATGGCTGCAGACAGATCGCGGTAAAGAGTTTGTTGGAAATGTCTTGCAACAATTTTTAAAAAGTCGCAGCATCCATTTCCGCGTGGCCCGCAGTCCAGATGTAAAAGCTGCGGTCGTTGAGCGATTTAATAGAACATTGAAAGAACGCATGTGGCGTTACTTTACACATAAAAATACGCGTCGCTACACAGATGTACTACAATCGATAGTAAAGGCTTACAACGACACAAAACATTCAACTACAAAAATGCAGCCAGCCGCTGTGACTCTACACAACGCAGCGATAGCTCGTTCAAATATGGAAAAGAGATACAAACAATGCAATCGACTAGCTAAATACAAGGTCGGGAGCTATGTTCGCATCAGTAAAGCTAAGACTGCGTTCGAGAAAGGTTACGAATCGCGGTGGAGCGAAGAAATTTTCAAGATTCATCGAATTCTCACATACAGACAGCCACCAGTATACGAATTGTCAGACTTGGAGGGCGAGGTGATTGACGGTTTCTTCTACGAGGAGGAACTAAATGTAGTGAAGAAAAATATTAACGAAGAAGAATTTGTCATTGATCAAATTTTACGCGAAAAGGGTCGTGGTCGTAATAAACAAGTTTTTGTTAGCTGGCGTGGGTACCCAGAAAAATTCAATTCTTGGATTCCTGCATCGAATATATCGAAAAAGTGAGATTGTTATTACTACTGCCATTACGATGAGGGATGAGTTTTATTTGATTTTACCCAGTAACAGCAGTATGAAGTATTATCCCGATAATACAGTAACACACTTTGTAACGCAACTACCACATTCGGTAAAATTGCCAGGAGAATGGGTTGTTGGTTTAACAGAGATTCAATTTCCCTGTAGCTTTATGCACTTTTCCGGTGAAGATACGAAAATAAAAGTAAAAGGGAACTTTCCAACACCACAGACATTTCAACAGAAGCTTTTACGCATGCCCGAAGCGGCGCAACTGAAACATAGTATGGAAACTGGTATAAAAGGACTCATGTCTTTATCTAATCCAGAGTATAGACACGTAGACAGCTATAATATTCCTCAGGGTAATTACTCTTCGATAAATGCGTTAATCAACACGATTCACCTAGACCCGGCCCATGATAACCATATTAAAATTAAATATAACAACGACGTTGGTGGTATCGTAAATATAGGATGCGATATTGACAATTGTATATCCAGATCGTGTCTTCAAACTCACGAGATTCATCTGAGTGATAAATTATCCCGAGTTTTTGGCTTTCAATCCAACAATCCCATAACTGTGCAACAAAACGAAGATTATCGGGCCACCTTTCCGGCATCTCTGTCTCAAGCAACCCCCGATAAACTTTTCGTCTATGCCGATATTTGCGAAAATTACATCACTGGGGATGTGCAAACTCCTCTTTTACGTATCGTGTCTATAGACAATACGAATTGTACGTACGGCAGCGTTCAGACAAAGTCGTTTTCGCCACCAAACTATATACCCTTATTACGAACAGAATTTGACACGATCGACATAGATATAAGAACACACACTGGTGCGCCAGTGCCATTCGAGAGCGGAACGTTGACCGTTACATTACACTTTAAGCGTATACGCTGAATAAATCTGGCAAGATGAATCGCTACGTTGATCATTACGATAGTCAGGTTGGTGGTGGGGTGAATCGTGTGTTTGTTGGTAGCGCCTATCAACGCGGCCACGGTCTTGGTAGTTTCTTAAGCGGTTTATTTCGTCGTGCATTGCCATTGTTAACACGCGGTGCACGCGTAGTTGGCAAGGAAGCCCTTCATACCGGATGGAATATTTTGGACGATGTCTCTCATAACACACCGTTCAAAGAAGCGCTGAAAAACCGCGTTGCTGAAAGCGGACGAAAATTAAAACGCAGGGCTGAAGAGTCATTCGACAGTCTTATGAGTGGTTCAGGATATAAACTGAAGATCCGGGGGCCACCGCATCATTCGACGTTCAGTCACGCTGGTACGCACATCGGACTCCCCGCACTTGGACCACCAAAGCCTAAATCACGAAAAACCAAGAAAACGTCGAAGAAGAAAAATACAACGAAGAAGAAGCCGCGAGCACCCAACAACCGCAAAAAGAAGACCACCAAAAGAAAATCAACAAAGAAGAAAGTAGCAAGTAAGAATAAGAAGAAGACGCGTACTGTTAAACGCAAGAGGAGAACCGCAGCTGATATATTTGGATAATTATATTTAAGATTCAACATTTGTTACTTATATCTTAAGATTGTGTTAGTGTGCGTGGTTGTTAACCTTCAAAAATGGCTTTCTTACATCCTCACTCTTGCGAGTGTTTGAAATCAGAGTTGGATTTGTTTACTCTTCCACCGACGCAGACGAGTATAGAAGCATCTAAAGGTGTTCATTACAAACCAATATCTTCTATCACCGACTCTGCGCCCATAGAGTTTGTTGTGCCTGGACATGGGGATGAATATATTGATCTAGCCCATACTATGCTCAGTTTGCGTGTACAATTAAAACCTGCAGCTGGGGATGCCGTGGCAACTGACAAAGTAGGGCCTGTTAATAATCTGTTACACTCACTTTTCAATCAATTGGATGTATCATTCAACCAAAAACTTGTATCGCCATCGAATAACGCGTATGCCTATCGAGCATACATAGAAACACTTTTAACTTATAAGGCTTCGACAAAGGACAGCCATCTAGCGTCTGGTATGTGGGTAAACGACGAGCCGGGGCAGTTTGACACGGCTCCGATTGCTCTTGGAGCCCCGGCGGCTGGAGACCGAGCAGCGAATGCTAATAAAGGGCTAACTGCACGGCAGATGATGATGCAACCCGGAAAAACTGTAGACCTTCTCGGATACTTACATTCTGATATATTCAATCAAGAGAAGTTTTTACTTAACGGTGTCGAGCTTCGACTACGCCTCGTGCGTTCGAGGAATGTATTCTGTCTACTAGACGCATCCGGAAAGAATTATTCTGTTCAGATCACCGATGCAAGTCTTGTTATCCGACGTGTTAAAATTGCGCCTGGCGTATTATTAGCTCATGCTAAAGCCCTTAGCAAGGGGAGTGCGAAATATCCCTTTACACGCGTGGAGGTAAAACCATTTACCATTCACGGCGGTGTTCATGGCGAGACGCTAGATAACGTTATTCTTGGTCAGCTGCGGAAAAGAGTTGTTCTTGGATTTGTGGATAACAAGGCGTTTAATGGCGATAAAAGCCTGAATCCTTTCAATTTCCAACACTTTGGAATAAATTACTTGTCACTTTACGTGGACGGCGTACAGATTCCTAGCAAGCCTCTACAACCTAATTTTGATGAGGGACTCTTCGTTGACTCCTATCACACACTTGTGTCTGGTACGGGGATTTGCTGGGATGACGACAGTTGCGGCATTAAAAGATCTGAATATCCTCTAGGACATTGCTTATTTTGGTTCGACTTAACACCCGATCTCTCAGCAGGAAGAGCCGGTCATTGGAATCTTGTACGCCACGGTAGTGTTAGGCTAGAAGTACGCTTCAAAGAATCTCTCGCTCAAGCTATAAATTGTATAGTCTACTCCGAATTTGACAATGTAATTGAAATAGACTCCTCGCGCCAGGTTATGGTAGATTTCTCAGGATAGTTTTAGTGAATATACATTTTTTTTGTATGCTAAATATAAAATAAAAATAAAATGTAACCACAGAAATTTTTTTCGTCTTTAATCTTTATTTGTATTCATCGGGTTACAAGACCTTGAGAAACATTTACCAAGAACGTCCACATCCGTTTCCTCCATTTTTCCACACGATTTATCCCTGCTTTTGAAAGTCGGGGGTTGAAGTCTCAAGGACGCTGTTTACGGACCATGCTGCATTTTGCCCCTACTACCTTTTTTTTTTTCCTAATTTCTTTCTTTTCTGACCCCAGCGTCTCTGGTTGCTATCTCAGTGGGGGTCTTCCAAACCTCTGCACAGCAGGGTTTATCCGGTCTACCTTCACGGTGCGACAGGAATTTTCACGTTGCGCAGAAAAAATTGAAAAAAAAATTTACGCTTTCCCTTCGTCGGACACCTTTACTCCACCCTCGCAACCCCTTCCCTTGGCAGTGTTGCGACATTTATAAATAAGAGAAGCAGCTACAGAGCTACTCACCATAGTACGCGTCAAGACGACTCAGAGATACAAAGTATACACCTCCATCAGTATCTCCAACATCTCCGATCAAATGGACTTCGTAATTGATGTTCAAGGTCTGTACGACCAGGACAGTGAATTCATTCCCAAGGAGGTTACGGTTCTCGCTGTGGACCACGAATATTTCCTTCACTGGATAATATCACCACCGTGTCTTTACACAGATCTTCCGGTTGACGTGCGATTAAAAAATAATCTCGCTACCGATTACAACCATGGCCTCGAATGGTTTGACGGGGATATAACCATACATCAGCTAACAAACAATCTCAGGAACATTGCTCGAGGTGCAAAACGGATTTATACGCACGGTGAAATTCCAACTGCGTATCTTCAGGCTATAATGACGAGGGAGATTCGGAATCTTGAAAACGTTCATTGTCCGCCGTACAGTGATCTTCAGCAGGCTCCACAGCGTTGCCTGCATCACGCATTGATGAAAAATCAAGCCAAATGCACTTTCAACAGAGCTGCGCGAATAAAACGCTGGGTTCTTCAAGACGTCTCACCAATGGATCTCCGTACTCATTTGCCTGTACAGATAACACATTCATCGTCTGAGGCACAGCATCCAACAGTCCTAACCATCGATGAACACGCTGCAGATTGGTCGTGCCTTGCAGGGCCTACCCCAGGACGTCTTCCGCGGGGTGTATGCAGCGGACCGGATACCAATTCACCTGACGAGACCGACGGCTATTATAGTCAATACCGATGACCACTCGCGAGGCGGGAGCCACTGGATCGCAATCTACATCGACCACGGAGGAAGCGGAGTGTATTTCGACAGCTATGGGATGCCACCGATTGTACCAAGTCATATACACAGACTGCGAAAGAATTGCACAACCTTCAGATGGAATACGAAGCAGTTACAAAGTTTTTCTTCAACTGTGTGCGGCCACTTTTGCATTATGTTTTTGTATCATATATGTGTTAATAAGACTGATGGCTACAGAGCCCTTCTACGATTCAGGACAATATTTACAAATGATTTTAAACAAAACGATAAAATTACAGAACAATTTTACAGGCGATTAATAAAACGTTTGACTGTCAAGAAAAAAATCGAAAATAAATTTGATACCAATATGTTAGGTGGACAGAAAAATATTCAACACTGTAGCGCTATGATAAAATATTCTTAAAAATGTATACATAGATTTTAAGAATAAAAATGGAAATATTCACGTAAAATGTTTTAAAATTACTTTCCTCCTTATACTGCAGCTAACGCAGCGCGGGTACATGCGCTCAGGTAGAGGTAAAAAAAAAGGTTAACGCTGGCTTCGCCGCTCGTACTACCGGAGCGCTAGACCCTTTTCCTCTGCCAGGCGTCTACCTGCTCAGCGTCACCGACGCACCAACACACGACCACGGCAAAGGGTCAGCGCTCAGCCCTACACCGTAGCGGGTGGGTGGTGGGTGGTGGGTGGGTGGGGTGCCATTACGGACGGTTGGTGGGGCGGGTGGGCCCTGGGTACTTGAGCGAAAGAGGGTGGTGAGGGGTTTTCGCGCTGTGGAGTCCCGACTACGGGCCCTATGAGTAGGTGAGGGGGTGGGGTGGGTGGTGGGTGGTGGGTGGTGACAAAGCGGTGGGGTGGTCGGGTGGAAATTACCATATCCGCGGATTTTTCTTTTCCCCACGCGGGCGAGCGAGGGTGAAGGAGGGGAGAAAAACAAAATGGCCGCCTGGCACATAAGTCCCAGAGCAGCGCCGCCACGCGGCCGGACGGCCGAAACACTTTGGCACAAACACCCAGTGGCGGGTGAAAATTCCCAGGTATAAAAACAAAATGGCGCTGGCACAAAAGTCTTTGGCACAAACACCGAGTTATCTACTATGCAGGTTGCGATTTTCGGTTTTCGCGCCTCACGTCAGGGGAAGCGCACGCACGGATTCGTCCTTTTCATACCGGCAGAGATGCGATCCCGTTCGGTTAATAAGTACTTCGCGTAGGGGCAGCAGTTATCGGTTGGGATTTTGGGAAAATAATAATAATGTCGAGGTCTCGGCGATCACGTAGAGTCGACAGTCGATCTCGGGCCACCGCCGAGGTGTCTCGAGCCGCGATCGCGCTCCCGCGATGTTGACAGTTTTTTCTGTCGGTCTCGCTCGCGCGCGGCGCTCGGGCCTCGCGCTCGCTCGCACGCGCGGTTTCGCTCGCGATCATCGTCGTGATTTTCGCGTGATTTTCTCGGGCTCGATTTCTCGCGGAGAAATCGATGTGTTCTCGCACCTTGTTTTTTGGTGCATCCAGTGCAGTGTGCTGCTGCCGTTCTCGTGTGCCGTGACGGGCAGTTCCCGCGATTTCCCGAAATCGACCCGGTGATTCCGGGGTGACAGGAGTCCGCCCCGCCCGGCTTACGATCTCGGATAGCCGCGACGCGGCCCGGTGCATCGGTGCACCGAGATCTCGGACCCTTGGTGAGTCGTCTTCCCGTTGTTCTTTGACCAGGCGATCGAAGTTCTTCGATCGCTGATCTCGTGCGGATATTGCGTCGTGCAATATTCGCGACATTTTCCGTCGCATTCAGAATTCGCGAACTTCTCGATTTTACGAGACTTATAATTTATTTCGCGGTCCGTTTCGTGTTTCCGAGATTTCGCCCGCGCTATTTATTGGGCCATTACCTCGACCCTCTCTACCACAATCTAGCAGCCTGAGCGGCCGCGCATTTCCGCAACCGTTCGACCTCGCGAGTGCATCCAGTTGCGTCCCCGATTTGACGCGCCCCCAATAAATCGGTCGAGCTTCGATCATTTTTGGCTCTGAGTGTCCCGATCTCGAGTTCTCGTTTTTGTGATGTTTCGGTAGCGGCGTCGGGGCGGCTCACCCGACGCCCAGGTTGTGCCGGTTCGTTAATACCGGTGAAATAAAAATTAACTGGCGCCCTGTCAGCTTGCGGATGCGCGCGCGGGAGACGACGGCCGAAGGTGACGTGTTCATTTTTTTGTGTTCCCGTCTGGTTTTTGCGTTCGCGCTCCCGTCCGGGGAAAATACGTCACAACATTCAGAGACGAAAACAGACCAAAAAACAGCGAATGCAGTGATAAGATCCAGTGAAAATAAGCAAATAACAAATAATTCAATATAAAATATACATTATTTATTTATATTACCGATATGTGTCAATCGAAATGAGGTCAAAACACGGTGTCTCCGGTAAAAGAGTCTTGAAGCGTCTCGTGTCGGTCGGTAAAGTAGGTTTTGTCTACACTGGAACCTCTTATAGCGTACACCCTCATAGCGTACATTAGGAAACGTATCAGCGCTGTGATTGGATGATTTCGCGAGAGAGAGTGAGAGGCACGAACGTTTCGCGGGCCTGATTGGCTCTTCACTTAGCGTACATGTCCCCGCATTTCGAACGCTATGAGAGGTTCCACGGTACTTGGACTTGTCTCGAGACTAGAGATGTGGAATTGCCGTAAAATTCTGGAGCGGTGAACTTACCAAAAAATGACCGTATTTTTACCGTAAAATGACGTCATTTTTTTTTCGCGCAATCAGGTGTTGTGGAATTACCGTCACAAATTTTTTCGATAAACATACCGTAAAAATATGGTAAATCCAACTATTTGGATGTGGAATTACTGGTCACTTTTGTTTTTGGTAAATTTACGGTCACAAAAAAGTATAACCGGTCATTTACAACTAGATAAGTGTACAGCGCGTAATTTTTTTTTTTTTTTTTTTTTTTTTTTTTTTTCATGTATTATTATGAAATGCTGTATTCAAAGATAATTCATTATTCATTTATTGTTTGCACGTTTATCGAATACGTATCTTATTGTTCAATCACAAATTTATGGAAAGATAATTGTATATAAAGTTTTTTTTATTAGGCGACACGCGCGCCACAGATCTGACCAGACCACTGAGAACTGATTCTTTTACCAGAGTAAGTTAAAGCCAACGCGATTGCGGCTCTATTTTTTTTTAACATAGATAATTAATTTAATAATTAAGTGTAAAAAACGTTGTCGTTTTGCAAAAAACATTTAGGAAATTAAGAAAACCTGAATGCAGTTGTTATGTGGTAATTACGTGGTGATTTAGAATACGTAAATAAAATCGAGAGATATATCTGCAGTGACAGGTGAACATTTAGAGACGAAAAGAGACAAAAAAACAGCGAAAAAAGTAATAAGTGCCAGTGGAAATTAGCAAATAACAAATGATTTAATGAAAAATATACACGTCAAGCGTATAGTTCCGATAATAATGTACTTGTCAACATGTTTTACGAATATTGTGTTTAGGTTATGTTCACTCATATTTCAGTTTGGTGTATTACATATAAATGATCTTCACAATTAAAGTGTACTAGTGCAATTAATAAATATACTAATGAAGAAATCATTGTGGAATCAATTATTTCGACCTTCTAACTTCTTACATGTGCAGCGGGTAATGATTTTTCAGGAAAAAACATTTTTAGTTGACGTAAGTGTCAAATTAAAAAAAAATTAATTAATTAAAATGTATTAATGCAGGTAATTACCACTCTAAAATGATCTTATGGCAAATATAAGAGAAGAAACATCTAAATTGAGATAAAATATGAGTATGCTGCAAGTTATAGCCAAAGTCAAGTACGCAGTGGGAAAATATTCACTTGTACACATATGCGTAATTAAAAATGTAATTTTTTAATTTTGGTGATAGGTATTCACCCCTTAAAAAAAGTGTAAGGGAAAAACTAAAAAAGTGTATCAGAATTAAGGTATTTTAGAATTTTGTAGCAAGTTTCAGCCAAATTCTTGGGTTGACAGCGGAGATTGGGCTCCGGACACAATTTGAGACCCAAAAACCCAAATTTTCTTGAAATAAACTCCTGTATAAAATGATTGGAAAATTACCATACTTCATGGGCATACTTTCCAGTGCTAGACTAAGAAATATTCCAAATTTCAACTTGTTCGGTCTGTTCAGTCCAGAGCCACTGAGTGATACGGACGTCCGGGTAACACAAAATCTGGTCCGCAGTAAAAAATATCTTTAGTAATGCAATTTCCTTATTATTTTATGTCAAGAATATGTATTTTACTATGTTAAAGATATCTGCACTAAAAAAAGTTAATACATTTGAAATATATCAATTTTTGTCCTTTAAAACCTAATTTAGACCCAGGAAAGCGATTTCAATAGGCACTCCTGGTGCGTTTTTTTAAAACGTGAGTACCTTGAATAAGAATAAATATTTTCATATGAAAAGTGACAGGCCGTTCAATTCGCCTTGCAGAGATAGCAACAGCAGGTGCGAGCGAGTTCGTGCAATCGCACGAGACGAGCGTGCGAGCGAGAGACTCTAATAGGCCCTGCAAGGGACGCCACCAGTCGCGAGAGAGAGTGGGAGAGAGAGATCTACCCTCGGCCACGGGGTCGAGCTACCCTGGCCCTGCTCGACCGACCGCGCTCCGTGGATCGCTGCATTTCGGTGGTTAACTCCTTTTCGTTTTAGCGGAGCAACACAATTACTCGACGAACAACTGATTTCACGATATTTAGAGAGTCACAGGTGCTGAGTGATCACAACTGCAGCAGCTTCGAAAAAAATGTTATTGGCAGTAATACGCAAACATGTCGTTTTTTTCTGCTTTTTCATACAGTTAAAAATAAGCAACACATATTAGTCGAAGATTTTTATATTATTATTTTTTTGTAATTAAATGATGCGTGGTTTATCAGCAATAGATAAGTTGTATCTTCCTCAAATGAGAATATTCATTTTGACGCGGATGGCGTTAGGCTTCCTGATTTTACTTAAAAAGATAGCAACAGCCGGTGCGAGCGAGATCCTGCGATCGGTAGCGAGCGAGAGAACTCAAAAGGCCCTGCAAGTGAAGGGATCGCGCCCATTCTCAATCGATCGCGCTTCGCGGTTCGCTGATCTTCGGTCGATTGGGCATTATCATTTCAGCGGAGCAGCGAAATTACTCTACGAACTAACAATATTACAGTGTTAAAAGAGGCCGACTTGCTATAAAATGCGGACTGCAAGCACATAAAAAAATGTTTTTCTTGACAGAAATGCGCAAACGTGTCGCATTTTTTTACGTCTTTTAACAATTAAAGACATTTGCAACGCATATTAGTCGACAATTTTTATATTTTTATTTTATTTTTTTGTTAATTAAATGAAGCGAGGCTTATCAGCAACAGATACGGTGAATCTGTCTGAAATGAGAATATTTTTTTTTTTGCAAAAAGCGCTGGGCCTCGCGATTCGCCTTGCAGACATGGCGACTGCGGTTGCGAGCGAGATGCCGGCAATCGCACGAGACGAGTGTGCGAGCGAGTGACCCCAATGGGCTCTGCGAGGGTGACGCGCAGAAACCACCCGCCGCGAGTGAGAAGGACCCATAGATAGGTCAAGAGTGGGTAAGTGAGAGAGAGAGAGAAAGCGACAGGGAGAGAGAGAGAGAGAGCTATCCTCGGCCGAGTGATGCCCACTTGCACACATTCCGATTGGACACAGCCCGATTGGACACACAATATTGGACACATGAAGATTGGACACAAGCCCGATTGGACACATCAACATTGGACACAAGCCCGATTGGACACATCATTATTGGACACATGCCCGATTGGACACATGCCCGATTGGACACAAACCCAATTGGACACATCATTATTGGACACAAGCCCGATTGGACACAAAACCGATTGGACACAATCCCGATTGGACACATCAACATTGGACACAAGCCCGATTGGACACATCATTATTGGACACAAGCCCGATTGGACACATCAACATTGGACACAAGCCCGATTGGACACATCATTATTGGACACAAGCCCGATTGGACACATCAACATTGGACACAAGCCCGATTGGACACATCATTATTGGACACAAGCCCGATTGGACACATCAATATTGGACACATGCCCGATTGGACACATGCCCGATTGGACACACGCCCGATTGGACACATGCCCGATTGGACACATGCCCGATTGGACACATGCCCGATTGGACACATGCCCGATTGGACACATGCCCGATTGGACACACGCCCGATTGGACACACGCCCGATTGGACACATGCCCGATTGGACACACGCCCGATTGGACACATGCCCGATTGGACACATGCCCGATTGGACACATGCCCGATTGGACACATGCCCGATTGGACACATGCCCGATTGGACACATAACCGATCGGACACATGCCGGATTGGACACATGCCCGATTGGACACAAGCCCGATTGGAAACAAACCCGATTGGACTCATGCCCGATTGGACACATGCCCGATTGGACACAAACCCGATTGGACGCAAGATGCAATATCGTACGAAGCTTCGAGAATATAACGGCATGGTCATGAAAGCCAAAAGAACCAGCTGGGAACGTTTTGTAACGCAAGAAGGAAATACGAACCCATGGGGTATAACGTATAAACTCGCAACAAAGAAGTACTCGCCAAGCAAAGCAATGAGTACAATCAAACTTGCTGGTAGAAACCCAACTACCACATGGAATGAAACTGCGAAACTGCTTCTCGACTCACTGGTCCCAGATGACCACGAGGCCGAGGACAGTCTAGATCAGGCGCAAACCCGCCAAAAGGCAAGAGAGGTACCAGACAGCCCGGACGCCAATGTCTTTACAAGACAGGACGTTCGATGGGCAATAATGTCGTTGAATAACGGAAAGGCACCAGGCCTGGATGAAATAGAAGTGGAGGTGTTCAAAAGGGCTGCCCTTAGCATCCTTGACGAGCTCACCACTCTATGCAATGACTGTTAAAAATGGGGAGTATTCCCTAAGGACTGGAAAATAGGGTCAATATGTGTACTCCAGAAAGGACCAGAGAAAGACGAAACAGACCCAAAGTCTTTTAGGCCAATCTGCCTATTACCGGTACCCGGAAAGGCCTTGGAGAAACTGATTAATCGGCGACTCCAAGCAGTCTTTCACGGGGAAGAGTTTTGCCCCAAAACGCAATTTGGATTTAAACCAAACCTCTCTACAGAGGATGCATTGCACAAGCTAAGAGTGCACTCTCTTAGCTCGAGGACGAGAAAAATACACATTGGGAATACTATTTGACATATCTGGCGCCTTCGACAATGTTTGGTGGCCAAACATTCTTGTTGAACTCCAGAACCGCAATTGTCCTAAGAATATATACAAATTGCTGGAAAATTATTTCCATGAGCGAGAAGTAAAAATCGTAGCTGAATGTAATTGGGTTGCAAAGGCTGTAACAAAAGGTTGTCCACAAGGATCAATTCTTGGAACCTCGTGTTGGAACCTAATCTTCGATGGGCTCCTCACGACATTAGAAAATCAAAATGCGGAGCATATCGCATATGCAGATGACCTCATAATACTTGTTCATGGCAACAGCCGCGCCGAGCTAGAGAGGGTCGGCCAGGCGTTTGTCGATCAAGTATACAGATGGTGTACAGAGCACAAACTAAAATTGTCAGAAACAAAGAGCGAAATGATCCTTCTCAAAGGACGCCTTGATACGAGAAGACCACCGGGAATCA
>CAXITY010000030.1:0-27500 GCA_964034905.1 Itoplectis maculator | reverse complement strand
TGTACGAAAAACTTTGAAGCAAACATAAATGGTGCTGACGCATCGCTTCGCTCGAACGAGGCCGCGTTTTTCAAGCACGGCCCTACGAATTCTGTCGCAACGTTCGCGTGGCAACCTACATGATGGCGCGCGGGGAAGAGATTCCATTGGCGAGCTCGTGCGCACCGAAACGCGCGCGCGCGCGCACCGAAAGGACAGGCGGCTCTCTGTGTCCAATCGAGCATGTGTCCAATCGGGCATGTGTCCAATCGGGCATGTGTCCAATCGAGCATGTGTCTAGTATATTACATCCAAAAGTGGTGGTATTGTCCAATCGGACATGTGTCCAATCGGGCATGTGTCCAATCGGGCATGTGTCCAATCGGGCATGTGTCCAATCGGGCATGTGTCCAATCGGGCATGTGTCCAATCGGGCATGTGTCCAATCGGGCATGTGTCCAATCGGGCATGTGTCCAATCGGGCATGTGTCCAATCGGGCATGTGTCCAATCGGGCATGTGTCCAATCGGGCATGTGTCCAATCGGGCATGTGTCCAATCGGGCATGTGTCCAATCGGGCATGTGTCCAATCGGGCATGTGTCCAATCGGGCATGTGTCCAATCGGGCATGTGTCCAATCGGGCATGTGTCCAATCGGGCATGTGTCCAATCGGTCATGTGTCCAATCGGGCATGTGTCCAATCGGGCATGTGTCCAATCGAGCATGTGTCCAATCGGGCATGTGTCCAATATTGATGTGTCCAATCGGGCTTGTGTCCAATAATGATGTGTCCAATCGGGCTTGTGTCCAATGTTGATGTGTCCAATCGGGCTTGTGTCCAATAATGATGTGTCCAATCGGGCGTGTGTCCAATGTTGATGTGTCCAATCGGGATTGTGTCCAATCGGTTTTGTGTCCAATCGGGCTTGTGTCCAATAATGATGTGTCCAATTGGGTTTGTGTCCAATCGGGCATGTGTCCAATCTCAATGTGTCCAATCGGGTTTGTGTCCAATATTGATGTGTCCAATCGGGCATGTGTCCAATAATAATGTGTCCAATCGGGCTTGTGTCCAATATTGATGTGTCCAATCCTATGTGTCCAATCGGTCTGTGTCCAATCGGAATGTGCGCAAGTGGGTCCCTCCCTCCTCGGCCACCGTGCCGAGCTAACCCGCCCAAGCTCGATCGATCGCGCTCCGACGATCACTGATCTTTGGTCGATTACGCGTTATTCTTCTAGCGGAGCGGCACAATCACTCTACAAACTAATAATTTTACAATAATAAAAGAGTCATATTTGCTATATAATACGGACTGCAATCACTTTAAAAAATGTTTTTTTTTTTACAGGAATGTCTAAGAGTGGCGCATTAGTTATTATAGTCTTAACTAATAAAAAAAATTAGCAACGCATATTAGTCGACAATTTTTATATTTTTATTTTATTTTTTTGTTAATTAAATGAAGCGAGGCTCATCAGCAATAGATACGGTGAATCTGTCTGAAATGAGAATATTTTTTTTTTTGCAAAAAGCGCTGGGCCTCGCGATTCGCCTTGCAGACATGGCGACTGCGGTTGCGAGCGAGATGCCGGCAATCGCACGAGACGAGTGTGCGAGCGAGTGACCCCAATGGGCCCTGCGAGGGTGACGCGCAGAAACCACCCGCCGCGAGTGAGAAGGACCCATAGATAGGTGAAGAGTGGGTGAGAGAGAGAGAGAGAAAGCGACAGGGAGAGAGAGAGAGAGAGCTATCCTCGGCCACCGTGCCGAGCTACCCCGCCCAAGCTCGATCGATCGCGCGCCGAGGATCACTGATCTTCGGTCGATTACGCGTTATTCTTCTAGCGGAGCGGCACAATCACTCTACAGACTAATAATTTTACAATAATAAAAGCGTCATATTTGCTATATAATACGGACTGCAATCACTTTAAAAAATGTTTTTTTTTTTTTTTACAGGAATGCCTAAGAGTGGCGCATTAGTTATTATAGTCTTAACTAATAAAAAAAATTAGCAACGCATATTAGTCGAAAATTTTTGTGTTTTTATTTTATTTTTTTGTTAATTAAATGAAGCGAGGCTTATCAGCAATAGATACAGTGAATCTGTCTGAAATGAGAATATTTTTCTTTTGCAAAAAGCGCTGGGCCTCGCGATTCGCCTTGCAGACATGGCGACTGCGGTTGCGAGCGAGATGCCGGCAATCGCACGAGACGAGTGTGCGAGCGAGTGACCCCAATGGGCCCTGCGAGGGTGACGCGCAGAAACCACCCGCCGCGAGCGAGAAGGACCCATAGATAGGTGAAGAGTGGGTGAGAGAGAGAGAAAGCGACAGGGAGAGAGAGAGAGAGCTATCCTCGGCCACCGTGCCGAGCTACCCCGGCCCAAGCTCGATCGATCGCGCTCCGAGGATCACTGATCTTCGGTCGATTACGTGTTATTCTTCTAGCGGAGCGGCACAATCACTCTACAAACTAATAATTTTACAATAATAAAAGAGTCCCATTTGCTATATAATCCGGACTGCAATCACTTTAAAAAATGTTTTTTTTTTTTTTTTTTTTTTTTTTTCACAGGAATGCCTAAGAGTGGCGCATTAGTTATTATAGTTCTAACTAATAAAAAAAATTAGCAACGCATATTAGTCGAAAATTTTTGTATTTTTATTTTATTTTTTTGTTAATTAAATGAAGCGAGGCTTATCAGCAATAGATACAGTGAATCTGTCTGAAATGAGAATATTTTTTTTTTTTGCAAAAAGCGCTGGGCCTCGCGATTCGCCTTGCAGACATGGCAACTGCGGTTGCGAGCGAGATGCCGGCAATCGCACGAAACGAGTGTGCGAGCGAGTGACCCCAATGGGCCCTGCGAGGGTGACGCGCAGAAACCACCCGCCGCGAGCGAGAAGGACCCATAGATAGGTGAAGAGTGGGTGAGAGAGAGAGAGAGAAAGCGACAGGGAGAGAGAGAGAGAGAGAGCTACCCTCGGCCACCGTGCCGAGCTACCCCGGCCCATGCTCGATCAATCGCGCTTCGAGGATCACTTTTCTTCGGTCGATTACGCGTTATTCATCTAGCGGAGCGGCACAATCACTCTACAGACTAATAATTTTACGATAATCAAAGAGTCCCGTTTGCTAAAAAATCCGGACTTCATTCACTTTAAAAAATGTTTTTTTTTTTTTTTTACAAAAATCCCCAAACGTGGCGCATTATTTTTATTGTTTTAACAAATAAAAAAAATGAGCAACGCATATTAATCGAAAATTTTTATTTTTTTGTTAATTAAACAAATCGAGGCTTATCAGCAATAGATACGGTGAATCTGTCTGAAATAAGAATATTTATTTTTTCACAAAAAGCGCTGGTCCTCGCAATTCGCCTTGCAGACATGGCAACTGCGGGTGCGAGCGAGATGCCGGCAATCGCACGAGACGTGCGTGCGAGCGAGAGATCTCAATAGGCCTTGCAAGTGTCTCGCGCGGACGCCACTAGCTGCGAGGGAGATAGCCTTATGGCAAAGACAGGTTAGAGAGAGTGAGACAGACCTATACGGGTCGCCTCCGACTCGTGACAATAATGGTGTCCCGAGCCGGCGGGGAAGGCTACCCCCTCCATTCGGCCATCTATACTCGATCTAGTGAGCTCGGTTTATCGCCGAATTTTAGTCAATGGCTCGTTATTTTTTTAGCAGAGCATTACAATTTGTCTTAGATTTACTTATTTAAACACAATAAAAAAAAAATTTACAGTCGCATCCTTCAAGTAATACTCACTGCAATCATTTTGCAGGAAGCCGTATATATTACTCCAATATAAACTGCGAATCGGTCAGTGGTTTAGGCGAGCTATTACTTTAGTAGATAAAACTAAAGCAACTGTTGTTTTTTTTTTACACGAAAGAACTGAAATTTTTCATTCTCTGACAATAATCTATTTATCTTTAAACCTTAATGTTTTTTTATCGTATTTCATGGTTTTCTGTGTTCCTCGGCGTCTTTCAATCCTTTGTGCTTCGACCCCGAACAAATATTTCTATGTTATTGCAATGATTTTTACGAAAATGGACAAAGTTCGAAAAAAAATCGACCATGTTTGAAAAAAATATTTAAAAAATTCTATATGCCGCCTGATTTTTAGGCACTCACGTTTTAAAAAAACGCACCAGGAGTGCCTATTGAAATCGCTTTCCTGGGTCTAAATTAGGTTTTAAAGGATGTAACAGGAAAATTTATTCCGACTCTTCCCTCGACGTCAACGCTCAACCCGACTCCTCGAGCGCTCGTCGGATAAATAGCCTGAATCACAAACGTCGAAATTATAATTATCGGTGGTCGAGACTCCTCGACGATCGATAATATCTTAAGGCGAGCCCTACGATTATCCACAGGGCCAGCGAGGCGACACGAGCGCTGACCGCGCATCGATCGCAATATCGATGGGATTTTTCCCCCCACTCTTCACGTACGCGGGCCGGCCAGCTAATGAGCCGTCTTCCGAAAATCACTTCCGCGCCGATCTCGCTAGATTCGAGAGCACGGGGTCAGCCCTCGAGGAGTCTCGCGACGATTTATTGTAATCGTCAATCGTGTCGTTATTGTATTATTATAAGAATTGTCAAGAATATTGTGAAACCGTGAACTCGTCGAAGAGGACGAACACCGATTGTATTGTCAAAGGGACGAAGAAGGTCCGGAAATTGTCAAAGGAAATTGTGTGTCAAACCGTAAGTTTATTAAAGTTTATATTCTTTGCCTGAGATTGATTTTGCTTGATTTGTTTTGCAATCCTGCAATCCTCGGTCATCCAATTATCCAACCTGAGATAGCCGGCAAATTACGTAAGAAAATAAATCAGATAAAAGTATCTTATTAGTTTTGTAAAAACTAATTGGCGCCTAACAAAACCATATATTAAAATAATTCGTCAAACCAGAGCCCCGGCAGCCACTGACCACGGCCGCGCCGGGTGGAATACTTCGTCAAATTAGTACGCGACGGGTATTCTGTCTCAAGGACAAAAATTGATATATTTCAAATGTATTAAATTTTTTTAGTTCAGATATCTTTAACATAGTAAAATACATATTCTTGACATAAAATAATAAGGAAATTGCATTACTAAAGATATTTTTTACAGCGAACCAGATTTTGTGTTACCCGGACGTCCGTATCACTCAGTGGCTCTGGACTGAACAGACCGAACAAGTTGAAATTTGGAATAATTCTTAGTCTAGCACTGGAAAGTATGCCCATGAAGTATGCTAATTTTCCAATAATTTTAGACAGGAGTTTATTTCAAGAAAATTTGGGTTTTTGGGTCTCAAATTGTGTCCGGAGCCCAATCTCCGCTGTCAACCTAAGAATTTGTCTTAAACCTGCTACAAAATTCTAAAATACCTTAATTCTCATACACTTTTTTTAGTTTTTCTCTTACACTTTTTTTAAGGGGTAATACCTATCACCAAAATTAAAAAATTACATTTTTAATTACGCATATGTGTACAAGTGAATATTTTCCCACTGCGTACTTGACTTTGGCTATAACTTGCAGCATACTCATATTTTATCTCAATTCAGATGTTTCTGCTCTTATATTTGCCATAAGATCATTTTAGAGTGGTAATTACCTGCATTGATACATTTTAATTAATTAATTTTTTTTAATTTGGCACTTACGTCAACAAAAAATGTTTTTTTCTGAAAAATCATTACCCGCTGCACATGTTAGAAGTTAGAAGGTCGAAATAATTGATTCCACAATGATTTCTTCATCAGTATATTTATTAATTGCACTAGTACACTTTAATTGTGAAGATAATTTATATTTAATACACCAAACTGAAATATGAGTGAACATAACCTAAACACAATATTCGTAAAACATGTTGACAAGCACATTATTATCAGAACTATACGCTTGACGTGTATATTTTTTATTAAATTATTTGTTATTTGCTAATTTCTACTGGCACTTATTACTTTTTTCGCTGTTTTTTTGTCTCTTTTCGTCTCTAAATGTTCACCTGTCACTGCAGATATATCTCTCGATATTATTTACGTATTCTAAATCACCACGTAATTACCACATAACAACTGCATTCAGGTTTTCTTAATTTCCTAAATGTTTTGTGCAAAACGACAACGTTTTTTACACTTAATTATTAAATTAATTATCTATGTTAAAAAAAAATAGAGCCGCAATCGCGTTGGCTTTAACTTACTCTGGTAAAAGAATCAGTTCTCAGTGGTCTGGTCAGATCTGTGGCGCGCGTGTCGCCTAATAAAAAAAACTTTATATACAATTATCTTTCCATAAATTTGTGATTGAACAATAAGATACGTATTCGATAAACGTGCAAACAATAAATGAATAATGAATTATCTTTGAATACAGCATTTCATAATAATACATGAAAAAAAAAAAAATCGAGCTGTACACCTATCTAGTTGTAAATGACCGGCCATACTTTCTTGTGACCGTAAATTTACCAAAAAGAAAAGTGACCAGTAATTCCACATCTAAATAGTTGGATTTACCATATTTTTACGGTATGTTTATCGAAAAAATTTGTGATGGTAATTCCACAACACCTGATTGCGCGAAAAAAAATGACGTCATTTTACGGCAAAAATACGGTAATTTTTTGGTAAGTTTACCGCTCCAGGATTTTACGGTAATTCCACATCTCTAGTCTCGAGACAAGTCCAAGTACCGTGGAACCTCTCATAGCGTTCGAAATGCGGGGACATGTACGTTAAGTGAAGAGCCAATCAGGCACGCGAAACTTTCGTGCCTCTCACTCTCTCTCGCGAAATCATCGAATCACAGCGCTGATACGTTTCCCAATGTACGCTATGAGGGTGTGCGCTATAAGAGGTTCCAGTGTAGACAAAACCTACTTTACCGACCGACACGAGTCGCTTCAAGACTCTTTTACCGGAGACACCGTGTTTTGACCTCATTTCGATTGACACACATCGGTAATATAAATGAATAATGTATATTTTATATTGAATTATTTGTTATTTGCTTATTTTCACTGGATCTTATTACTGCATTCGCTGTTTTTTGGTCTGTTTTCGTCTCTGAATGTTCACCTGTCACTGTGGCTGATGTATCTCTCGATTTAATTTATTTATCATAAAACAATCGTAATCACCAAATTACCACTGCGTTCACGGTTTTATTAATTTCTTATATCTTTTTTTTTAACGATAACCCTTCTTTACACTTTATTGTTAAATGTTCTAACTATAATAAGAAAGTAGAACTTAATGACGATTTACGCCTTTTCAAGAGACACGATAGCGTCTCGAGACAAGTCCATTTACCTACCTTACCGCCCAAGACGAGACGCTCTAAGACTCTTTTGGAGACACCGTGTTTTTTTACCTGTCACGTACTGTACAGCATCACGTGACATCCTCGTCACGCCGAGTCTGGTGGGCCAGTCGCGACTGGCGACCAGCCGGGTACGCACGTAACAAGAGCGACGATGCTCAATCTATCCGATGTACGCAATAAACTATTTCCCGATTAATTGTGTCTGGTGATTCCCGGTCCCGTACTTAACATTACCTCATTTCGATTGACACACATAGAGATTTGAAATAACAGTAATTTTTATAATAGTTCAGAAAACCAAGAAATAACCGTCATTTGACGCTTTTGTGACGTCATTTTTTTGCCTATTTGGTCGAAGTAAAAATGACGGTCATTTCGACAAGCGTCATGTGACGGTCCAAACGGTTTTGTGACGGTCAAATGACCGTCACAAAATGCATCTCGCCTAATTCGGAAACACGAAAGTAACGGTCACGTGACGGACATTTTTGTGTCAATTGACGAAATCGAAAAAATGGATAGCATTCTACATAGTAGGGATGGGCGATCTTCGTCGATTAATCGACGTTCGGTGTTGTTTTTTATGAAACATCGACTAAAAAAAAATCGAATATCAATCGTCAGTATTTTATCATCACTACTATACCGACCGATAACTCAACATCCTAGGGCCTTGGGTCCTCGTTGTAATTGGTCATTTCTTGTGGCCTCGCTGCCTGCGTTTTGAACGCGATAAATTTATACTCCACATTTTCTATTGACCATTTTATGGGTCATTTTTTATTGATTCGAATGACTTTTTATTTTTTGAAAATAACCGACATTGAACATCACAGAATTATATAGATATGAAAATACCGGTATTTTTATTTTTGGTAAAATGACAATGAAACTAACGTACCTTTACCGTCTTTTATCCACATTTTTTTTCTACAATCTTTGTGTTGTGAAAATACGGACACGAAAATTGCTCGTAAGTTTGACCGGTTACAAATTTTTTTTGGTGAATTCACCATCAAAAATGGTAAACTGCGTCTATATAGTTGTGAAATAACCGATAACGAATTTTTAGGTAAAATTACAGCAACGTTGTTTCGTAAATTCACCGTATCTTGACGAGAATTCTTAATCACTAAGAGACTATATGACTTTATTACCGATGTCGTAAATTTAACACCGGTCACATACCGTTTTTTAATCGTAAAATTACCGGTCATGTATACCGCTCACGTCTCTAGTCCGAACCGCATAGTGCACAGCGCGAAACGCGACCTCCGAACGGTACCGTGCGGAGCGCGAAGTGCGACGTCCGGATGGCATCGTGCAGAGCGCAAAGCGCGACGTCCGGAGGGCACGGTGCGGAGCGCGAAGCGCGACGTCCGAACGCCACCGTGTAGAGCGCGAAGCGCGACTTTCGAACGGCATCGTGCGGAGCGCGACGTCCGACCGGCGCTGTGCGGAGCGCAAAGCGCGACGTCCAAACGACCCCCTGCGGAGCGCGGAGCGCGACGACCGCGTGAGTGCCTTAAAATGACACCAGGGAAAAATGTCCCGAAGGGACATTTTTGCCGCAGGGTCATTTTCGGGGGGTTTGGGGGGCGGAGCCCCCCAATGGGGGTTTGGGGGCGAAGCTCTCCAACAACAACCGGGCGCCCCGCAGGGGCGACCGGGTTGCTTGTTGGTCTCCTAAAGTAAGTCGCTCTCCGTTAACGGCTAGCCCCGTCATTGGCTGTCGGAGTTTGATTTCTCGTGATATTTATTTGTTTTTAATTTTCTCCCTCGCCAGAAATACGCACCTGAAAAATTCAGAACACATATCGTCACCTATTGTTTTAATATCATTATTTATTGAAAATAAGATTCCTGGATTAATTGAGGCGGGACGCCTTCAACCGGAGGAGACGTGCTTGCGAGTGGAAGCTAGATGCCTCCTATCGCAGAGGACGTTAGTGAGAGAGAGAAGCTCCTATGGGCGCTGCAGGGTCTCGCTCGGACGGGCACTTACTGCGAGTGGAAGCGAGAGGCCTCCTATCGCATGCAGCGTGAGTGTGAGCGAGAAGCTCTTATGGGTCTTCGTGCCCGGACGGCTTATACCGGGCGGACCGAAGCAAAGAGACTTCGGCGACTCGTGCCAGAGATGCCGTCCTCGGCCGGCGGGGAAGGCTTCCCCCACTACGTGCCGGCCTGGCCTGGCGCTCCTGTGCCGAACACGCTACCGCTGCCTCGCTACCCTTCCCCCTAGTTCCCCCGGAGGACACCATTTCTGTCGCCCAGTGTACGTGTGCGTACCTGTGAAGAAAAACACGCACACATAACACAACTGGTGGCGCGCGGCTCCCGCAGCGGCAGCCCAAAGAAGTTGCACCGACGCGGCAATCGTCTGCCTACCGGCTCGCTCACGTCGGCGATGACAGATGACAGAAAGTGAGAAAAAAAAAATTGTCATTCGTGATATTTTTCTCTAGCGTAATGACTATAGTGAGTGAATGTGAGTGATGAAACTGCGGAGAGAGGATTATTTTCTACGACGTTAAAAATGTGGAAGATATTTTCTAACCTCATGAGCAGGCTTTTAAAAAAAAATGTGTAATGTTTATTTTATACAATATGTTTCTTGCTTCAGTTTTTTGCTGCGACTAATAAATTAATTGACCGAGCCTGTGGATAGTTGTTGCAGCTTGTCGGTGGCAGCAGTAAAATGTGGAGCAAGAAACATTTGTCGAAAGAAATATTCATCAAACTTCAGAAGATTTTGCACAGAATGCTTTCTCCAGTAGACAGCTCGACAGCTGTCGTGTCAGAAAGCGCTCTGTGCAGTGTTCCTCCTGTGGAATTTGAATAAACATTTCTTTCGAGAAATAGTTTGCGCTTGATCCTTTCCTGTAGCAATCGACTTAGCTGGAAGAGCTATCCACAGGCGCCGTAAGCTTATCGGTATCACCTGAAATCTGTTAAGCGACATAAAATTCATTCCTTAAATCTGTCTCGCTTAATAGTTTTCTACAGTCACCGATAAGCTGACGGAGCCTGTGGATAACTGTCGCAGCTAGTTGGTGGCTGTCGTAAAGAGTCAAGTGAGAACTATTTGTCGAAAGAAATGTTCATTCAATAAGTCCACTGGAGAAAGATTTTGCATCAAGCGCTCTCTGACGGGACAGCTATTTTCTGTAGAAAGCGCTTTGTGCAAAGTTTTTCTCTTGTGGAGTTTAAACATTCGTTTCGTCAAATTTTATCACTTAAATTTTATTGCTGCCACGACAAGCTGCAACAACTATCCGCAGACTCCGTTAACTTATTGGTATCAGCCAAAATCTGTTAAGCGAGACAAAATTCTTTCCACAAATTTGTCTCGCTCAACAGTTTTCTGCAGTCACCGATAAGCTAACGGAGCCTGTGAATAGCTGTTGCAGCCAGTCGGTGGCTGGAGGAAAATGTCAAGCGACAGCCATTTGTCGAAAGAAATGTTTAAACCCCACACTATAATGACTTTGAATGCAGCGCTTTCTACTGTAGACAGCTGTCAGAGAGCTCTGTGTGTACAATTTTTTTTTATTACTTCATATGTTTATGATCCACTAAGTTTCAAAAAGATATGAAATCCCACAAAAATGTTTTTTTCAAAACAAAAATTGTACGCCAAGTATTAAAAGTTTAGGCATCCCATAAAAAAAAAATCCCATAAAAAAAATTCATTGCCAAAAATATTTTTCAAAAGTATTAAACCAAATCCACGACACAACCCAAGTAGAACTATTTCGTAGATGGTGAACAAATGTAGATGTTCATTAGAAAAAAAAAAAATATTTGAAAAATATTTTTGGCAATGAATTTTTTTTATGGGATTTTTTTTTATGGGATGCCTAAACTTTTAATACTTGGCGTACAATTTTTGTTTTGAAAAAAACATTTTTGTGGGTTTAATATTAAAGTCCTCAGACGTTCTACTTTATTTCGAACGAGATTCATCACTGGACCTGAAGGATGAAATGAATGAGAAGATTAAATTATTGTGTCAGAACGACGACTCGAAATGAAATGGGATTTTTCTATTGGCTGGGTAAAAGACTGGAGGATTAAGATCAGAAATATGAACAATAAGGATCTGAGACGAATTGTTTAAATAATGTTTAAAGTTGGAGAGAAATTAGAGACGAGATCTCACGCCGAGCAGATATCATAAACTATTATAATATCGCTGCTTGAAATTCGAGACTTTATTTCGACCGATTCGAAGAATTTCTCGAGTGAATCCCTTTATTGCCCTATCGTTCCGTCGTCCGAGGTAAACCGCCTATGACTGAACACGGCGTGCAGACCACCGACGGTTGGGCTCGATACGTGCTCTCGACTGCGAGAGGATTCCACTGCTCGATCTTTTACGTTAGGCGAAGGTCTTTAATTCAACAATCAATTGTTAATAATCATCAGACTCTTGATAGCAGTTCTGATAAATAACGGCAGGCGTATTGTGTAAGTGCGTAGTCTTTTTGGTCGACGCGGACGGAGGGGAGAACAATACTCCAGCCCGTGCGCAAATTGCGGAATTATATTGGGGTTTTTGTTTATATGCGGGAGGGCAATTTAGGAGACGGATAAATAGAGTGATATGATTATGACTTTAAGGATGGTCAGGATCGAAACTGGGTCAGTGGGACGAATTGTCTTGTGATTATTTCGGAAAGGATACTAGGCGGGTAATGCGGGTCGGATCTTTTCTGGGAATCTAGATTTGTTCAGGATGGGAATTATTTGCAGGGCGAAACGATATCGCAGCGCAAATAATTTATAGCATGCGGGTACTTTTGTCTGGCGAAACAATATCACAGCACAAAAGGTGGAGGAGTAATTTCTTTGTCGGGCGAAACAATATCGCAGGACAAGAAAAAATTTAGGAAGGGTGTTTTTTGCCGGGCGAAACAATATCGCAGGACAAAAAAAAACTAAAGACGAGGACTTTTGCCGGGCGAAACTATATCGCAGGACAAAAGTTGGAGAAAGGAGATTTTGTCGGGCGAAACGATATCGCAGGACAAAATGGAGGGATGAAATTTTTTGCCGGGCGAAACAATATCGCAGGACAAAAATGGTGGACTATGATTTTTTGCCGGGCGAAACGATATCGCAGGACAAAAAATTGAGGGAGTGGATTTTTTCCGGGCGAAACATTATCGCAGGATAAAAATGGTGGAAAGAAATTTTTTGCCGGGCGAAACGATGTCGCAGGACAAAAATGGAATTTGGTTTGTTTTTGCCGGGCGAAACAATCTCGCAGGACAAAAACGGAGCGATTCTTACGACTAGATGAGCCTGGGCTTTGCTCAGAGAATTTGCGGGTATCTACACTGAGAGAAAAATATAATAGGATACACTAAATTTTCAAATAAACCATTTATTTGAAAATATTCAAGTGCAAGGTTTATTTGAACCAATCATATATTAATTTCTTAGTTTGTACAATGAAATAAAAAATGCATTGAATTCACAAAATATATATTTTTTAAAAAATATATATTTTAAAAATATATATTTTTTTATATATATTTTTTTTTTTTTTTTCAAAATATATATTCTTTTGATTCAATAAAACTATGTTAGGAATGCGTCAGACAATATACGTATTCACATTATGCCGTCAATCCTATCAAGTAAATGTATCGTTAAATCAAAACACTATTTGTTTAAATGTACGAAATATTTATTTGAATCATTTTAATATTTAATTGTTTCGATTAAATGGGTTTTCGAAGGAAACATACTCCCGATTTATTTTTGAACCAACTAATTGAATGAATTTGTCTATTTACTGTAGTGTACAAAATATTTGTTAACACAAAAAATGGTTGGTAGTGGGCACGCCCACATACAATTGTGTACTTTGGGTACAAAACAATAATTCAATTATTTACAAATCTCAACCAAATCGTATTGGGATGAACCTAGCAAACTGCTCAAATAAGGCATAATCGAATCAACTCGATTTTTTCTATGAAAACAGTTTCACACGTATACAGGTTTAGTTAAGTGGTTCCATTGATTCAAATATATATTAAATCCATACAATAATTTATTTATTCGACTGAACGAAATATATAGCTACTTTAATTGAACTGGTTCTTTTCATACAAATAATTCGGCTGTTTTATATAGTTCATTCAACACAATATATTGGTATTTGGACGACACGTATAGTTGCTTTAAATACAAGATACTTGAATCAATTATAAATATTTCAAATAAATGATTTGGTGTATCCAATCATATTTTTCTCTCAGTGTAGGATGGATACTCGCAAATGGAATAATGGAGATGCTTTCGGTAGGAAAGTGTAAATTGGAATGGATGATCGGTGTAGGGACGGCGCGCTTATATAGAGCGAGTTTCCCCACTCGCGGTGCGTGAACCGTTAGTGACGTACGTGAACCGTTGGTGATGCGGACGAGCCAACGGCTCGGCCGCCCGTTTGGCGTGTTTACATGCCGATCGGTTGTACGAACGGCTATATTCGAATTCCCTACAGGGTATAAGGCGTTACGTTACAATATGTATTGAAAAATAAAAAAAAAATACAACTTACGGCATTGAAAAAAAAAACTTAGAATTGAACTCTCGTCATCAAGAGACGCGGTAGCGTCTCGACGCCAAGTATAAAAAGGAAAAATGTGACGCGTGAGACGAGGCGCTACCGCTACTCTTATTAACTGGAAGTTGGGGCTTTTTCCGTTATTTTCAAAATTATCTTGCGATATCGCAGCAAGTACTTCTCGCACGAAAAAGTTTTCAGGTTCCATATTTTTTATTTATTTTTCTCTTTCGAACGAGCCTTGTCACGATAAAATCCGTTCGCCCATCGCTAATATATCGACATTTCTAAAATCTAAGCGCTCGCGAAAATATCGATTTTCATTTCCCATACCAACGATCGCCGCGTCGGTGAGCCTATCCGTGTGACGTCGAGCGGCCGCACACACAGTCACATCCCGGGGAGTCGAGCGAGACTGCCGACCGCTGTCGGGTCTCGGCCGGCCCGACGTGCCAGCGGACAGTTGCTGGCCGGCTCGACTCCCGCGGCGTACACAGTCGCTGGCCAGCGGAATTCCGCAGACCGTGCGTATGCGTGGGCGGCCGCCGGACGAGGGGGGGGTCCAGGGGGGGCGCAGCCCCCCCGTGGTGGGGGTGCAGGGGGCGAAGCCCCCGCTGGGGGGTGGGGGGGCGAAGCCCCCCCCAAGCAACTACACAAATTTAAAATGCTTTAAATAAAAAATAATTCATTAACTCGTTTTTGTTATTGTTTTTTTTTTTTTTATTTTACATTTTATTTCAATTTTTAAACGACGCCTACGACGACACCTACGACGACGACGAGGACGCCGACGACGACGACGACGACGAGGACGCCGACGACGACTACGAGGACGCCGACGACGCGGACGAGGGAGCGAACGAGGGAGCGAGTGAGGGAGCGAACGAGGGAGCGAGTGAGGGAGCGAACGAGGAAGCGAGTAAGGGAGCGAACGAGGGAGCGAGTGAGGGAGCGAGTGAGGGAGCGAACGAGGGAGCGAGTGAGGGAGCGAACGAGGGAGCGAGTGAGGGAGCGAACGAGGGAGCGAGTGAGGGAGCGAACGAGGGAGCGAGTGAGGGAGCGAACGAGGGAGCGAACGAGGGAGCGAGTGAGGGAGCGAACGAAGGAGCGAACGAGGGAGCGAGTGAGGGAGCGAACGAGGGAGCGAGTGAGGGAGCGAAAGAGGGAGCGAGTGAGGGAGCGAATGAGGGAGCGAGTGAGGGAGCGAACGAGGGAGCGAGTGAGGGAGCGAACGAGGGAGCGAGTGAGGGAGCGAGTGAGGGAGCGAACGAGGGAGCGAGTGAGGGAGCGAACGAGGGAGCGAACGAGGGAGCGTGTGAGGGAGCGAACGAGGGAGCGAGTGAGGGAGCGAGTGAGGGCGCGAACGAGGGAGCGAGTGAGGGAGCGAACGAGGGAGCGAACGAGGGAGCGTGTGAAGGAGCGAACGAGGGAGCGTGTGAGGGAGCGAACGAGGGAGCGAGTGAGGGAGCGAACGAGGGAGCGAGTGAGGGAGCGAGTGAGGGAGCGAACGAGGGAGCGAGTGAGGGAGCGAACGAGGGAGCGAGTGAGGGAGCGAACGAGGGAGCGAGTGAGGGAGCGAACGAGGGAGCGTGTGAGGGAGCGAACGAGGGAGCGTGTGAGGGAGCGAACGAGGGAGCGTGTGAGGGAGCGAACGAGGGAGCGAACGAGGGAGCGTGTGAAGGAGCGAACGAGGGAGCGTGTGAAGGAGCGAACGAGGGAGCGTGTGAGGGAGCGAACGAGGGAGCGAACGAGGGAGCGAGTGAGGGAGCGAACGAGGGAGCGAGTGAGGGAGCGAACGAGGGAGCGAGTGAGGGAGCGAACGAGGGAGCGAGTGAGGGAGCGAACGAGGGAGCGAGTGAGGGAGCGAACGAGGGAGCGTGTGAGGGAGCGAACGAGGGAGCGAACGAGGGAGCGTGTGAGGGAGCGAACGAGGGAGCGTGTGAGGGAGCGAACGAGGGAGCGTGTGAGGGAGCGAACGAGGGAGCGTGTGAGGGAGCGAACGAGGGAGCGTGTGAGGGAGCGAACGAGGGAGCGTGTGAGGGAGCGAACGAGGGAGCGTGTGAGGGAGCGAACGAGGGAGCGTGTGAGGGAGCGAACGAGGGAGCGTGTGAGGGAGCGAACGAGGGAGCGTGTGAGGGAGCGAACGAGGGAGCGTGTGAGGGAGCGAACGAGGGAGCGTGTGAGGGAGCGAACGAGGGAGCGTGTGAGGGAGCGAACGAGGGAGCGTGTGAGGGAGCGAACGAGGGAGCGAACGAGGGAGCGTGTGAGGGAGCGTGTGAGGGAGCGTGTGAGGGAGCGAACGAGGGAGCGAACGAGGGAGCGAACGAGGGAGCGAACGAGGGAGCGAACGAGGGAGCGAACGAGGGAGCGAACGAGGGAGCGAACGAGGGAGCGAACGAGGGAGCGAACGAGGGAGCGAACGAGGGAGCGAACGAGGGAGCGAACGAGGGAGCGAACGAGGGAGCGAACGAGGGAGCGAACGAGGGAGCGAACGAGGGAGCGAACGAGGGAGCGAACGAGGGAGCGAACGAGGGAGCGAACGAGGGAGCGAACGAGGGAGCGAACGAGGGAGCGAACGAGGGAGCGAACGAGGGAGCGAACGAGGGAGCGAACGAGGGAGCGACCGAGGGAGCGACCGAGCGAGCGACCGAGAGAGCGACCGAGCGAGCGACCGAGAGAGCGACCGAGCGAGCGACCGAGAGAGCGACCGAGCGAGCGACCGAGAGAGCGACCGAGCGAGCGACCGAGAGAGCGACCGAGCGAGCGACCGAGAGAGCGACCGAGCGAGCGACCGAGAGAGCGACCGAGAGAGCGACCGAGCGAGCGACCGAGCGAGCGACCGAGAGAGCGACCGAGCGAGCGACCGAGAGAGCGACCGAGCGAGCGACCGAGAGAGCGACCGAGCGAGCGACCGAGCGAGCGACCGAGAGAGCGACCGAGCGAGCGACCGAGCGAGCGACCGAGCGAGCGACCGAGAGAGCGACCGAGCGAGCGACCGAGAGCGCGACCGAGCGAGCGACCGAGCGAGCGACCGAGAGAGCGACCGAGCGAGCGACCGAGAGAGCGACCGAGCGAGCGACCGAGCGAGCGACCGAGCGAGCGACCGAGCGAGCGACCGAGAGAGCGACCGAGCGAGCGACCGAGAGAGCGACCGAGCGAATATATCGAAATACTGAAGCTAGTATAACTCGGGCTGTGATTCGTCGACGATGCTACGTCGTGGTCGATAAACTTAGAGCGGCAAATTCGAAACAACAGGGCGGGCGCAGCGCGCATGCCGTAGTGAGCCATGTGACGTGAAAATAACAGAAGCGCGAGCGAAACGAGCACGTTGTTGCCAGTCCTCTCTTAAAAAGGACATGACACATCGATAATTGAATATATCGTCGAAATACTAAAGCCAGTAAACTCCGGCTGTGGTTGGTCGACGATGCTACGTCATGGTCGATAAACTTAGAGCGGTAAATTCGAACCAACAGGGCGCGCGCAGCGCGCACGGCGTAGTGAGCCATGCTATGTGAATATAACAGAAGCGTGAGCGAAGTGAGCGCGGTTGCTAGTCGTCTCTTAAAAAGTACATGACACATCGAAAGTCGAATTATCGAAACTTGAAGCCGTTATAAGGGCCAATCACGAGCGCTTCTCTGCCAACCAAGCGTTCTGATTGGTCGGCAGCGACTTCGATATAAAGTCGATTTCGGAATGTCATGGCCACTAAAACATCTCGTATCGCGCGCATTTTAAATAGTTGTATTGGCCTCAAGAAAAAATAAGAAATGAAAAGCAAGAAGTGCGAGCGAAGCGAGCATATTGTCTGTCCCGCGTTATGTCTGTCCCGCACTTATTTCAATGGACTATGTACGGGAGCAAGTCGCTGGGACGCCAAGTTTTTTGCATGCCAGCCCTAACAACAACGACGACTTTCAAAGTGACTATAAAAATTAGGTAAAAATGAAAGTTATCGTGGTTGCTAGGGAGTACAGACTTTGCAAGCCAGACTACAGGGATTTTGCTTGGCTGCATTTGATTTGATTTTATTTTTGAAATTGCCTTGAATTTTTGGTTTGATGGAATGAAATTGCCACGAATTTTTGGTTTGATGGGATTGAAATTGCCACGAATTTTTGGTTTGATGAGATTGAAATAGCCACGAATTTTTGGTTTGATGGGATTGAAATTCCCACGAATTTTTGGTTTGATGGGATGCCCACTTTTTTATACTTGGCGTACCAATTTTTGTTTCTACATTTACCGTCCGTGACGTGTTGCTTCAGATAATTAGTTACGAGATGTGAGTGAGTAGGTAACGCGCCATGCATGTATGCAGTGGTCCACTCTGTCTTACGGATTCGGCCAGATGAACCATCGAATGCAAATTGAATGTCATTGCGCGCTCTCCATATAAAATTTGACATTCTCCGACAAATCGAAGCAGCTTACATTGACATTTCTTGATATCTTCCTGTGTGATCTCGCTTTTCATCAGTGTGTATATGGATTGAACGAATAACAGATACGATTCGTAACATTCTTTCGCAAGTATGCCTTCTAGACATGGCGCACTGTCAAATAGCAACCACGATTCCCACTCCGATGCTTTCCATTTCGCAGCGTATTTTATCAAGAGACGCGGTAGCGTCTCGACGCCAAGTATAAAAAAGAAAAATGTGACGCGTGAGACGAGGCGCTACCGCTACTCTATTTAACTCTACGTCGAGGCTTTTTCCGTTGATTTCAAAAGTAACTCGCGGTATCTCAGCGAGTACTTATCTCACGATAATGTTTTCAGGTTCCATATTTTTTATTTATTTTTCTCTTTCCAACGAGCCCTGTCACGATAAAATCCGTTCGCGCATCGCTGATATATCGATATTTCGAAAATATGTGCCTTCGCGAAAATATCGATTTCATTTCTCACACGAATGACCGCCGTGTCGGTGAGCCTGTCCGTGTGACGTCGAGCGCGCGCACACAACAACAAAACCTCGGGAGTCGAGCGAGACTGCCGACCGCTGTCGGGTTTCGGCCGGCCGGCGTGCCAGCGGATAGCGGTTGGCCGGCCCGAGTGACGCGGCGCACACAGTGGTTGGCAAGGGGAATCCGCCGTCGCAGCTGATTGCGCGGGCGTAGTAACGCCAGCGAGGGGGGGTGCAGGGGGCGAAGCCCCCGCCGGGGGGGGGGGGGGGGCAAGCAACTACAGATGTTTAAGATGTTTTTAATAATTAATTAATTAATTTTTTTTTGAATATTAATTAATTAATTTATTTTTTATAAATACACACATGACATTGTCGTTTAATTACAAATAATTAAACGATGATGACGTTGACGACGACGACGAGGACGACGACGACGAGGACGACGACGACGAGGACGACGACGACGAGGACGACGACGACGAGGACGACGACGACGAGGACGACGACGACGAGGACGACGACGACGAGGACGACGACGACGAGGACGACGACGACGAGGACGACGACGACGAGGACGACGACGACGAGGACGACGACGACGAGGACGACGACGACGAGGACGACGACGACGAGGACGACGACGACGAGGACGACGACGACGAGGACGACGACGACGAGGACGACGACGACGAGGACGACGACGACGAGGACGACGACGACGAGGACGACGACGACGAGGACGACGACGACGAGGACGACGACGACGAGGACGACGACGACGAGGACGACGACGACGAGGACGACGACGACGAGGACGACGACGACGAGGACGACGACGACGAGGACGACGACGACGAGGACGACGACGAGGACGACGAGGACGACGACGACGCGAACGAGGGAGCGAGTGAGGGAGCGAGTGAGGGAGCGAGTGAGGGAGCGAGTGAGGGAGCGAACGAGGGAGCGAGTGAGCGAGCGAGTGAGGGAGCGAGTGAGGGAGCGAGTGAGGGAGCGAGTGAGGAAGCGAACGAGGGAGCGTGGGAGGGAGCGAGTGAGGGAGCGAACGAGGGAGCGAGTGAGGGAGCGAACGAGGGAGCGAGTGAGGGAGCGAGTGAGGGAGCGAACGAGGGAGCGAGTGAGGGAGCGAACGAGGGAGCGAGTGAGGGAGCGAACGAGGGAGCGAGTGAGGGAGCGAACGAGGGAGCGAGTGAGGGAGCGAACGAGGGAGCGAGTGAGGGAGCGAGTGAGGGAGCGAACGAGGGAGCGAACGAGGGAGCGAGTGAGGGAGCGAGTGAGGGAGCGAACGAGGGAGCGAGTGAGGGAGCGAGTGAGGGAGCGAGTGAGGGAGCGAACGAGGGAGCGAGTGAGGGAGCGAGTGAGGGAGCGAGTGAGGGAGCGAACGAGGGAGCGAGTGAGGGAGCGAACGAGGGAGCGAGTGAGGGAGCGAACGAGGGAGCGAGTGAGGGAGCGAGTGAGGGAGCGAACGAGGGAGCGAGTGAGGGAGCGAACGAGGGAGCGAGTGAGGGAGCGAACGAGGGAGCGAGTGAGGGAGCGAACGAGGGAGCGAGTGAGGGAGCGAACGAGGGAGCGAGTGAGGGAGCGAGTGAGGGAGCGAACGAGGGAGCGAGTGAGGGAGCGAGTGAGGGAGCGAACGAGGGAGCGACCGAGAGAGCGACCGAGAGAGCGACCAAGCGAGCGACCGAGAGAGCGACCGAGCGAGCGACCGAGAGAGCGACCGAGCGAGCGACCGAGAGAGCGACCGAGCGAGCGACCGAGAGAGCGACCGAGCGAGCGAACGAGAGAGCGACCGAGCGAGCGAACGAGAGAGCGACCGAGCGAGCGACCGAGAGAGCGACCGAGCGAGCGACCGAGAGAGCGACCGATATTTCATCACGGCGAAAATGACAACGACAAGGATTCACGTTATACAACAAGGGTGCGAGGCAAGGGCACTGCTTCGATATTCATCAACGATTTACCATTTAAACAACGTCGTCGTCCTCAGAATATATGTTTATTGTTACGTCCTGGCCGTAACGCCAGTTTGACTTTTTCGCAAACATAATTTTTAATGCTAAGCTTTGGGAACGAGAGAGAAGAGGGAAATAGTAGAGCTATAGAACCCGGAGATAACGAGTTACCCACCGGGAAAATCGGGGACGTATGGCCGAAAATGGGAACGCGACTATATCAACCAAGCCAGCAGGGACCCCGACGATAAAACGAGATCTACGAATCTCAGTCGGGTACTGTAGGCTCTGGAAAAAACCAAAGGCCCAGAGGGAAAGATCGCCCAGCGCCACTACTGACGCAGCGACGATCTTCCTAAGCTGGAGGTTACCCTGAGTCGGTCACCATCGACCAGATGCTCGGGAGATCCTAAACGTCGCTATCCCATTACCATCGAACTAGATCCCCAAACTGCCGGAACGCGCGTGGCCCGCGGTCCGCATAGGAACCAGCAGGGCACGAGCGCCGACACGGAACCCCCGCCGCACGCCTCACGTTGCCGCCTGGGAGCCTGCAGATTGCTCTGTCTCTTTCTTTCTCTCAGCCTTCTTTTCTTTGCCCACGCGATAAATAGAGACTCACTTCACACTCTAGAGAGTTGATAAATTAACAACAAACGAATCAATGGATAAAGGAAGAATGGAACTTGAATCCCCGGTCTAGATGCCGATGATGTCAGTGACCGAATATTAAACCGAAATAGAGACTTGTTCCCACGACAGTCCGAATTATGAATAAATAAAGGGAAGAATAAATAATCCCGTTTCCGAATTAACAATTCTTACAGAGGCTTTTAACGACAGGAATGACTCGCGTTGTTAGGTTATCGGAACGAATAATTTGACAATAATTAAACTTAATTAATTAAAAACAATAAATACTAACAAACTAACAAGCGAGCAAAGTACAAATTAAAACGCACAAATGAAACTCAATTTTGCAACAAATACTAAAGAGTGAAAAGACTGAACACTAAAATCATTAAATATTGTTAACAAACGAAAGAACCGGGAAATATATCGTTAATGGCGGATAAATTCAAATAATCAAATAGCAAACATGACCCAGTACTGTTTCGAGATAATAAAATAATCAAGTCGGTAATCAGAAAGAGAAATAATCTATAAGAACAATAAGAAAGAAATTTGGATGAACGAGACTGGCAACCAGCGGCGGAATCGCGAAATGACTGAAAAATAAAATATCAATTAAATACGTGTAGCTAAAAAGGAGACCACAATCGGGATTTTTCGCATTAAACCAAGAATCGATTACATGGATCTCTGGTCAAGTTTCTCGTAGTCTGACGGAGAACAAGGGAAACCGGGCAGATGCGAGGAGATGTGTGATGAGAATTAATATTGAAACCGGGTGGTCAAATTAATGATTTATTACGTTGAATAATTAAATAAATAAATTACTAGATCCATGAAAGATTACTTGGGGAACATGGCGAGGGCCCTAGACCGAACTCCAAAATGCACCTCGAAACGTTTTAACATTTAACCAATACGAACTAGCGAATTTAAAAATAACTCAGGGTCAGAGGATGCCAGACTCGTACACCACAGCGCCGAGCGTGTCCGAGCGGGCGCGCCGACTGTTTACACGACGCGAAAAGGGGCAAGTGTCTGTGAGCGCTGCCGTGCCTCGTGGTAGTGGGACCCTCTTGGCCCCCCGCCTCGGCTAGAAGCTCATAATTCAGGCTTTGAGGCTTGTTTCTCTGACTTAAAGATGCAATACCGCCGAAGATTACAATTGAAATCACTTTCTGATAAATGCAATTAATAGAGGAAAGATCGATCCGCATTAGGGATTTTACTACATCAAAATCCGACTGTAACTTCATCAAGGTCCATTATCTCGAAAACTATGCAACGGATCTAGGAAAAAAGAACATTGTTATAAAGGGTTTAACGCGAATAGATAAATCCGCGAAAGACCGACTCCGATATCACTATTTTACGACAGCAAAACCGGCAATTTATGTACAACGGCGTATAACGCATTAAACCCCTTAAAAATGCCGCCCAGAATCGGGCGTAGTGATTTTTGCCATAAAAACTATCGTAAACGAACAAGGAGCGTCCAAGGAATACAACGACTATACTTTTACCACTCTAACATTAAAACAAGATCATCAAATCAACAATTTAAACTATAAATCCCTTAAAAACGCCACCCAGAATCGGGCGTAGCAATTTTGGCCATGAAAACTATCGCAAACGAACAAGAAGCGTCCAAGGAATACAACGACTATACTTTTACCACTCTAACATTAAAACAAGATCATCAAATCAACAATTTAAACTATAAATCCCTTAAAAACGCCACCCAGAATCGGGCGTAGCAATTTTGGCCATGAAAACTATCGCAAACGAACAAGAAGCGTCCAAGGAATACAACGACTATACTTTTACCACTCTAACATTAAAACAAGATCATCAAATCAACAATTTAAACTATAAATCCCTTAAAAACGCCACCCAGAATCGGGCGTAGCAATTTTGGCCATGAAAACTATCGCAAACGAACAAGAAGCGTCCAAGGAATGCAACGACTATACTTTCACCACTCTAACGTTAAACAAAGTTCATCAAATTAACAATTTAAACTATAAAGTCCTTAAAAATGCCACCCAGAATCGGGCGTAGCGATTTTTGCCATGAAAACTATTCCAAACGAACAAGGAGCATCCAAGGAATGCAACGACTATACTTTTATCACTCTAACATTAAAACAAATCCCATCAAATTAACAATTAAACTATAAACCCATTAAAAACGCCGCCCAGAATCGGGCGTAGCGATTTTGGCCATGAAAAATATCCCAAACGAACGAGAATAGGTCAAGGAATTTAATGACTATACTTTTACCACCCTAACGTTAAAACAAACCCCGTTAAATTAACAATTTAACCGTTTCACCCGTAAAAATGCCGCCCAGAATCGCGCGTGGCGATTTTGGCTACAAAAACCATTCCAAACGAACGGGAAAACATCGAGAAATGTAACGACTATACTTTCGCCATTCTAATGTTAAACAAACTCCGTGAAATTAATTATTTAACCGTAACTCCCGTAAAAACGACCCTAGAAAGATCTTTCACATATGTACGCACTCGTCACAAGGAGGCGAATACGAATTCGGAACGATAGATAATTTTATTTGCAAATTAAAAGCCAAAAAAGGGCAATAATTAAGAATGCGCATTTAGGCGCCTTAGAACTCAGCGCCCGAATTCGCCTTCCCCTCCGGGAGGAGCATCGCGGTGGGGCACCGAGAAGAGGAGTTAGAGTAACTCGTGTGCGTGCACACGCGCGCGGCCCCTCCGTTGCTAAGCCGCGTTCGGTGCCTCCTCTTCGCGCAAGAAGAGGCCCGGGCACAGCGTAGACTAAACTATACCGCATACCAGCCATAGGCCCAGTTAGGCCATTACGCCGGCCCAACCGACGAATTAAAGCGCTGATAGCTTGTGCCCCCGAATCAGTGAGCTTGCAAGCTCGAATGTATGTGTAAATGGGAGGAGCGGCAAATGCCCCCCGAAAATGGTGGTGACCAAAACCGCAGACTAACTGGGTCACCCCCACTAATTTTCCTTTAAGAATTAGACGAGACAAAGAGTCCAAAAAACTATAAAAAGGGGCGCACCGGCGCGCCCGGGGCAGAAAGATTTCAATAGACCGGCAGAAAGATTTCAATAGACCGGGAGAAAGATATCGAGAGACCAGCAGAAAAATACAGAAAAGATACTGAGAGACTGCTGGAAAAACGTTAGAATTCCGTGAGCTAAAGACGACCACTTTGGTCCTTTTTCGGTGGACTTAGAATGAAATCGTAGATTGGCCTTCCGCCACTTTTTAAGTCCTTTTTGGACTTTGAAATTATTTTCACTTCTCATCTTTTTATAATTTTATACGACTCTTTGTTTCAACCGCACATTTAAGTTAAATTTGTACGGACCATTGGTCCCCCGTTTTTAAATATTGTTAATGACATTTTTCTGGATTAATTCCGTTTTGACATCTTGTTCCGTTCGGATGTTTTATTCCTACGGTTATTTTAACGCATAGTTTTCCATTTTCTACTGTACCGATCATTTAAGAATAAACCGGCGAGACATTTGTGTGTTTTAAACGAAAAGTGTTGATTCATTAAACCCGTGAGCCGATTTCAAGTGCCTGACGATCCCAGATCAACGCGGGAACGCCGAGGAACGTAAGTACCATCTTCTTGTAATCTTTCTGTCACATTTCGGCCGAATATAATATAATTCTCAGTCCAAACCGGACGAAATCGCGTAAACCCCTATCCTTGGATATTGTTCGCGAGGGCAGTCCTAAAAAGGGGGTTGCAGTTCGGTGTTTGTCAATCAGATGCGGGCATTGGAAGAACCTTCCGTTTTTCCAGGCCGGGGCGCGACAGACCTCCCGATCGAACTGCCTTAAACGTGTAAATTTGTCGGGGATGCAAATCTTCTACATATTTGACGTAACATTATACAATATTTCACTGGCTAGGCTAACGATTAATTCTGCTACTATTCTATTAAAAAACTGTCGGTTTTCATGAAGTCAAATTTCAAAAAGATAGCAAATCAGTCCAAAAATGTTTCTTCGAAACAAAAATTGGTACGCCAAGTATAAAAAAAGTGGGCATCCCATCAAACCAAAAGTTCGTGGCAATTTCAATCCCACCAAACCAAAAATTCGTGGCAATTTTAATCCCACCAAACCAAAAATGCGTGGCAATTTCAAAAATAAAATCATTTCAATCCCATCAAACCAAAAATTCGTGGCAATTTCAAAAATAAAGTCAAATCAAATGCTGCCAAGCAAAATCCCTGTAGTCACTGGCATGCAAAAAACTTGGCGTACCAGCGACTTGCTCCCGTACATAGTCCATTGAAATAAGGACGGGACCACCATCTCGATGCGTAACTGCTGGAAATCGTGGGTGGAAGGCGGGATGCGCGTGGAACGAGCGGCGGTGGCGAGGGGGGTGGGGGGGGGCGGCTCGAAAGGACAGAATACCATTTTTGATATATCCTCTCTTAAAGAGGACATGGCGCATCGATAATCGAATATATCGAAATACTGAAGTCAGTATAACTCGGGCTGTGATTGGTCGACGATGCTACGTCATGGTCGATAAACTTAGAGCGGCAAATTCGAACATCGTAAACGAACGCATGGCTCACGCCATACGCGTAGCGCGCACGTCGTAGTGAGCCATGCGACGTGAAAATAACAGAAGCGCGAGCGAAGCGAGCGCGTTGTTGCTAGGCCTCTCTTAAAAAGTACATGACACATCGAAAGTCGAATTATCGAAGCTTTAAGCCGTTATAAGGGCCAATCACGAGCGCTTCTGTGCCAACCAAGCGTTCTGGTTGGTCGGCAGCGACTTCGATATAAAGTCGATTTCGGGATGTCATGGCCACTGAAACATCACGTATCGCGCGCATTTTAAATAGCTGTATTGGCCACAAGAAAAAAATAAATGTAAAGCAACGAGTGCGAGCAAAGCGAGCACGTTGTAGATCTGACCAGTCTGTGGTTTTCATGAGGTCGCTTGATGTTTAATCTACGATTGTCAATTTCGTCACGGTCGCAAGGTCACAAATAATAGTCCGTGTGAGCAGTGGTCCAAATGACCCACAATTGTTTCGTAACACCTAATAAAACAGCATGCATGTAATCTATGGGGAGACTCCAAACGCAATTGAAATGTTTTAATCTCATTAGTTCTGAACGACCTTTCACGCCATTCACCGTTATCCTTGCACAGCCGAGTTTCTCGACATTTATACATCTTCCAGATGACTTTTGGACGTCCGTAATTTGGGGTCGTTCTCAGTCAATGAAATATGGCATAGCGCTACCGTCGTACTTTCATACGCATAGCACCAGCTGCAGCCGTAGTGTCCATTGAATTGGAGGCGGCACTGCGCTACAGGACGTGCCACTGTATCCATGCACATCAAAAGGCAGCATAATTTAATGTTTCTTCTCTCACTGGTTGACACTATCGTAAAGTTTACGCCGTTGTTCATCAAATCTAAAGCTTGATCAATAAAAACTGACAAGTACAACTTCATCAACTCGGGTTTTGGCTCTTTGGACATCACAAACAAACCCACGCGGAGACAATTCGTTGACGTGAAGTTGAAGAGGCCAGAAGCTGCGATTCGAACTTTTAAACATTGGAGCGCCGTCCGTGTTGAAATTGTAAGTCAATGCTCCCGGTGATAGTCTCTGGATCTTCTTATATAGGCGAGAATCGTAAATGTCACGCATCGACCCGTCATCCGGCGTTAGTCTTATCCAAAAATGTTTCTTCGAAACAAAAATTGGTACGCCAGGTATAAAAAAAGTGGGCATCCCATCAAACCAAAAGTTCGTGGCAATTTCAATCCCACCAAACCAAAAATTCGTGGCAATTTTAATCCCACCAAACCAAAAATTCGTGGCTATTTCAAAAATATAATCATTTCAATCCCATCAAACCAAAAATTCATGGCAATTTCGAAAATAAAATCATTTCAATCCCATCAAACCAAAAATTCGTGGCAATTTCAAAAATAAAATCAAATCAAATGCTGCCAAGCAAAATCACTGGCATGCAAAAAACTTGGCGTACCAGCGACTTGCTCCCGTACA
>CAXITY010000029.1:600000-785790 GCA_964034905.1 Itoplectis maculator | reverse complement strand
AATGTTATGCTACCAGTGTGCGAAGTACGATTTTGCACACGCGAAGCGAAGCGAATCGTGCACGAAATCGCTCTTCGCAGACGGGTATAGCATAAACTACTATTATAACACTGACTCTGAAATTATTATACATTATTATCAGGCCTCAAAATCAATATCGTTTCCAGTGATATGCACAATTTTTTGTTTACCTATTTTAATTTTCTTTCGTGTTGGTGTTTGGATGTGCATTAGGCGGTGATTTTTTGTTATTTCATGTATCAAACATAATTCGCAAAACCGAGAAATACGAGCCCAGAGCTTTGATTAAATTCTTAAAATTATCGATATCGATGCGATAAACCTTGCCGGCTGTGATGCTAAATGTCTTGTGATTGCGCATCATGACGAAGAGCACGTCGCGGCCGAGTCGTGGCGGATACTCGTACCATGGGAAAAAGTACGCAGAAACGCGAAGTTTCTCGATCTGCGAGGACAAACGATCCCCCGCGTAACTGTACAGATACAACTGCAACGTCATCACATAAATCACTATGCAAGTATTGACGATCATCAGAGTGTTGCCCTGCTTTAAGATGAGGATCATCTGAATTCCTGAAAGTTAATAAAAATCGTTTTAAAAACGTTACAACGAGATAAATTAAATTGCTGTCTTTTTTTTTTCTTTTGAGCGTTATTTTCATGGCGACTCAGTCTATTTTTCAGGAAGAAACAAAACAAACAAAAAACAAAAACAAAAAAAACAGAAACAAAAAGTTCGCGCACTGACTAGCATAACAGCAGAGTTGTGAAATTTTTAATGTAAAAATAATGCATCATTTAATTTAAAAAAAAATGGATAATGGAAATCGGATCCAGCACCCATTATTTTTTTGATGTTTAATGGAACAGAGATCCAGCTCCCATTATTTTTTTAATGTTTAATGGAACAGAGATCCAGCACACATTTTTTTTAAATGTCTAATGGACCAGAGATTCAGCACACATTACTTTTTAAATGTTTAATGGAACAGAAATCCATCACACATTTGTTTTTTAATTTTAATGGAACGGAGATCCATTACACATTTTTTTTTTTTATTTTTAATGGAACGGAGATCCATCACACATTTTTTTTAAATTTTTAATGGAACGGAGATCCATCACCCATTTTTTTTTTAATGTTTAATGGCGCAGCTATGCAGCTCCCATTACTTTTTTAATGTCGAATGGAACAGATATCCAGCACCCATTTTTTTTTAATGGAGCAGTGCTACAGCTCCCATTACTTTTTGAATATGTACATGATGTTACTGAAATCGTGTCTAACCCAGTCGAATCGTGTCTAACCCAGTCGAATCGTGTCTAACCCAGTTGAATCGTGTCTAACCCAGGCTAATCGTGTCTAACCCAGTCTAATCGTGTCTAACCCAGTTGAATCGTGTCTAACCCAGTCGAATCGTGTCTAACTCTGCCGAACTCCGCCTAACCTTGTCTAACCTTGTCTAACCCTGTCTAACCCTGCCTAACTCTGTCTAACTCCGTCTTATTCTTACTAACCCTGTCTAAGCCTATTAGACAGAGTTAGTAAGAGTTAGGCAGAGTTAGGCAGAGTTAGACAGGGTTAGACAAGGTTAGACAAGGTTAGGCGGAGTTCGGCAGAGTTAGACACGATTCGACTGGGTTAGACACGATTCAACTGGGTTAGACACGATTCAACTGGGTTGGACACGATTCGACTGGGTTAGACCCGATTAGACTGGGTTAGACACGATTCAACTGGGTTAGACACGATTCGACTGGGTTAGACACGATTCAACTGGGTTAGACACGATTCGACTGGGTTAGACACGATTAGACTGGGTTAGACACGATTCAGCTGGGTTAGACACGATTGACTGAGTTAGACACGATTAGACTGGGTTACACACGATTAGACTGGGTTAGACACGATTCGACTGAGTTAGACACGATTAGACTGGGTTACACACGATTAGACTGGGTTAGACACGATTAGACTGGGTTACACACGATTAGACTGGGTTAGACACGATTCGTCTGAGTTAGACACGATTAGACTGGGTTACACACGATTCGACTGGGTTAGACACGATTCGACTGGGTTATACACGATTCAGCTGGGTTAGACACGATTCAGCTGGGTTAGACACGATTCGACTGGGTTAGACACGATTAGGCTGGGTTAGACACGATTCAGCTGGGTTAGACACGATTCAGCTGGGTTAGACACGATTTCAGTAACATCATGTACATATTCAAAAAGTAATGGGAGCTGTAGCACTGCTCCATTAAAAAAAAATGGGTGCTGGATATCTGTTCCATTCGACATTAAAAAAGTAATGGGAGCTGCATAGCTGCGCCATTAAACATTAAAAAAAAAATGGGTGATGGATCTCCGTTCCATTAAAAATTAAAAAAAAAATGTGTGATGGATCTCCGTTCCATTAAAAATTAAAAAAAAAATGTGTGATGGATCTCCGTTCCATTAAAAATTAAAAAAAAAAATGTGTGATGGATCTCCGTTCCATTAAAAATAAAAAAAAAAAATGTGTGATGGAGTTCTGTTCCATTAAACATTCAAAAAGTAATGGGTGCTGGATCTCTGTTCCATTAAAAATTTAAAAAAAAATGGGTGCTGGATCTCTGTTCCATTAGACATTAAAAAAATAATGGGTGCTGGATCTCTTGTCCATTAAACATTAAAAAATTAATGTGTTGTGGATCCGAATTTCATTATCCATTTTTTAAATAATGGGTTAAAAAAACGGTGATGCATTAAAAAAATAATGCGTTGCCGCCAACTCTGCATAACAGTATATTTCGGCACAAAAGAGCGAACAGGCACAAGAAGCGAGTTGAACCTCGTGTATCGAATCATATTTTATATCACTCCGTGCGAGAAGTGCTCACTTCTGACACGCTCTGCTTCGTTAAACTTGCAAGAAATCACACTTCTCGCACTAGTACAATGAAATAGTATACAAAGTTCGCGCAAGAAACTTACGTAAAGTAAACGCACGAACGTAAAGTTTTACGTTCGAGCATTTACGTAGAGTAAATGCTTGTGCGTAAAGTGAAACTTTACGCACTCGTGCCGGAAGACAAGTACTTTACGCACGCGGAATTGCCTTGAAGAAATCTCGTTTACGCACCGCGATTACAAAAAATTGTATGTGTAACTCGTGCAAAAATAACCTACTTTTTGTAACTTATGCACGTAATGTCGCACATTTCGTGCCTGCAAAACGTGCGTGAGATTGCGTATTATGCTCAGATAAACGTAGATAATTTCACGTACGCCATCTGGTACATACGTGAAGTTATCTAGATTTCTGTAGATAACTTCACGCACACATTAGCGTGTGTGAAGCTATCTACAAGATGATTTTCCGCAACGCTTTGCAAGCACAAAGATGTGCCACATTACATTGACATTCGTTAAAAAAAAAGTAGTATGTGACACTTGTACGACAAATCGGCACTCCTGCGGAGGTTAGGGAGCGGTGCACTCGCCTCCTCACGTGCTACAAACAGAACTCGGCTTCGCCTCGTGTCGTTGTAGCATTCGATTTGGCGAGTGCGCCGCTTCCTAACCTCTGCGCGATAACGGCAGTTTTCTTGCACTAGTATCACAATTCACTATTATTTACTTGTTGCACAATATACTATTTTGAGGACAAATAATGCATTTCAGATAATTTATCGTAGTAAATAATGTAGCCTGCATCTAAATTGCGATATCATTGACCATTTACAACATTAAAAGCACTATATCACAATGTAGGATTAAAAAATAATAATTTGGATAGAACCCATGGATTTTCGTTTGCAGTGTTATTACTTAAAAAGGACAACAACGCCAAAAGACAAGTGAAAATTTACCCATCAAGCACATCTGAAAAGCATTGGCCGAAAGTTGCACGAGGATGATAAAGTTGAAGGAGTCCTCGAGATTCTGTGCGAGCTGGCTGAGCCTCACGTGTTTTCTAATAAGATCAGCCAGCGACTTGCTTCGAGTCACCTCGTCTAGGTCGATTCGAAAGTTCTCGAGGTGTTCGCCGAGCAGCTGAAACTGACCGCAGAGATGCATCGTGATGCCGAAGAAGTAGACGTCATTTCCGATGTTTCCGGTGCACGTGGCCAGTAGCTGAAGAGCCTGAAGTGTAAATACCAGAGCGTAGAGGACGTCCGACGTGTCACCAAATATGCAGACGGTACGAAGCGGAAGTCCACGAAGAGCAGCCGAGTCACTGTGGTTCGCTTCTGTGACATTGGCTTCGGTCGGCGCGAGAAATGGCAGAGCCGCAACAATCATAGGAACAGTCGTGACGTAGGCTGAGGTCATCTGGAATATGCAAACGCTTCGACCGATTCTCGCGTGACTTCTCATAATTTTACGAGTTCGCTCGTCGGACACCGAGGACCAATCCTCGATCGACGAATTTATTATTTCGAGCATCTTTGGGTGAAAAGCTCGCAGTACTACGACCTTCAGTAACGACAGAATCGCGCAGGCCAATAACGATATCACCTCGACTATGTCGTTTATGGATGAACAATCGGTGTTCACTTCGCCGATGAAACTCACTATCATTGAAATCTGTCGAAGTAGTTTTTGTTTATTGGGTAAATATGGGGGTAAATATCAATTGACAATTCTTTGGGTATTAGAATGTAAACTGGGTTTCAGAAAGTAAATTTTTATTCTGGTAAGAGAGCGAAAGAAATGAAATCTTTTCTTTCTATAATTACTAGAGAAAAAAATGTGCTCTTCTTCAGTTGATTATCATAACAATGAAAAAAATCTTAGTTATTTTACGCACTTGTAAAAAAGCCAGCGACGCAACCCGAAATTTGGAGAATGCATCCTGACATTTGGGAGGCCAGATGCCGAGAATGCTGGTGATAACTTTGTAGAGTCCGAGGGCGTAAGCTGTATCTGAATTCCACGTCACGATTTTCTCCGTTGCGTCCTGTCCCATTGTTCTGTCGCGAAATACTGTGACTCTTTGCGTCTCGAAAGACTCCGGGTATAAATTCGTTTAGGGTACTGCTTGCAATTTTCAGTTCATTGCTCTGTCTGGTCTTTGCAAAGCCTGAACAGTCTGGACATCGATCTACTGAGTTCAACTGGCAGAAAAAATACTGGCCAACTTTTACTTACGACCGATAATTTATGTACAACCACATACATGAATATGTCTTCAGATGGAAACCAACCCGTTCATCAACGTTTGACTCAACTTTTCGAATTTTCATCCGGATATTGTTAAACCTTCGACTACCCTATCAGCAATTTGTTCTAGAATAATACGTTCTGAGCAGTCTAATTTTGTCTGGGAGGGAGCCGAGTTCGTCACTCACCACTTTTTGCACTTTTCCTGTCAGTCATTCGACGCTGACGGGGAGTGTAATATCGAGAATGCAACGTACAGTCAAATAAAATGAACATTCCAGCTACTTCAAATAGCTTTGAAGTCTTTGAGTCTTTATTTCGTAAGACACCTGTCTGTAATAGGTGCGTCCATTCATGTTTTTATTGTTTCATTGCTATTTGTCGAAAAATGTGCGTTTCTCAAGAACTCGCATGACGAAAAAAGTTTGAATTCCGTGGGATATTACATACATTTTCTATTCGACAATTAGATTACAATATTTAGATTCTAAAACAATAAGATAAGGAGAATCTTAGAAAAGCAATTTTTTGATGCTAAGATTTTTGTTCACTTAAAAAAAAAAGGTATAAAGGTATTTGTTTCTTATTTTCAGGCGTCAAACATGAGTCTCAAAACGGAGAAGTAGGAGCCTAGAGCTTTAATGAGATTCTTGAAGTTGTCGATGTCGACGCGATAAATTCTACCGGCTGTGATGCTAAAGCTCTTGTAACTCTTCATTATCACGAAAAGTATGTCTTTGGCTGTATCTTGCGGTGACTCGTACCAACGACTGAGATAGGCTGACACTCCTACATGATCGATCTGCGAGGACAACCGATCGCCAGCGTAACTGTACAAGAAAAGCTGGAGACTTAAAACGGTAATGACCACGCCCGTGTTGATAACCATCACATTGTCGTTTGTTTTCAAACTCAAAATCATCGTAATACCTACAAGAAAAGTTTTGTAGAACAATATACAGTGAAAATGTTCTAATAATTCTTACTTAATTCGGAACAATAAACCCGGTTTATTCCGCTAGTCTAGCCATTTCTTTCAAACTTGAAAAACTTAGTGCCCAAAATGCGGGGAAAAAAAAGTATTCAGATTGTTACGAAATTTTGTACTCGGGGGTTTTCGGGGTCGCTGATTACGAATCCACTCTCAAAATTTCGAAATTCAAAATGACGGATCCAATCTGGCGGCCGAAAATGCAAAAATTCATTTGAATCGGATAAAAATTAGTACTCGGGGGTTTTCGGGGTCGCTGATTACGAATCCGCCCTCGAAATTTATAATTCAAAAAGAATATCTCATATGCCAACCAAAATTGTACAAATTCACATATAAAACTTGAAAAACTCAGGGTTAATATAAAATCAATATGAAGAGAAAGGTGCCATTGCAAAAATTTTACATTATCAATTCATATATGTCGTAGAGAATCTTCTATTTTCAATTTACATACTCCGTAGTCAGTGACCCCGAAGAGTACTAAATTTCGACCGATTCTAATGAATTTTCGGATTTTTGACCACCATATTGGATCCGCCATTTTGAATTCCGAAACTACGAGGGCGGATTCGTAATCAGCGACCCCGAAAACCCCCGAGTACTAATTTTTATCCGATTCGAATGAATTTTTGCATTTTCGGCCGCCATATTGGATCCGCCATTTTGAATTTCGAAATTTCGAGGGCGGATTCGTAATCAGCGACCCCGAAAACATTCGAGTACCACTTTTTATCCGATCCACATGAATTTTTGCCTTTTCGGCCGTCATATTGGATCCGCCATTTTGAATTTCGAAATTTTGAGAGCGGATTCGTAATCAGCGACCCCGAAAACCCCCGAGTACCAATTTTTATCCAATTCGAATGAATTTTTGCATTTTCGGCCGCCATATTGGATCCGCCATTTTGAATTTTGAAATTTTGAGAGCGGATTCGTAATCAGCGACCCCAAAAACCCCTGAGTATCATATTTGGTGACAATTGATTGACTTAATCACGAGATAATCGATGTGCGCCATATGGCGTCATTGCCGCTTTGGGCCCAGAAAAAATATGCGCCATATGGCGTCATTGCCGCTTAAGTGGTTAAAACACAAATATGCATCACGAAAATCATCAGGATAGTAGAAGAAAGCAAATTTCCAACGCGGGATGTGGTATTCATGACCAGATCCTTCTGTCCGTGCATGCTTGATTTTTGTAGCGATTAGTCAAATAAAGATTTCCTTAAAAAAATATACGTTTCTGAGCAAATAAGTATACCATTTAAGCACATTTGGAGAGCATTCGCCAGTTGCTGCACCAAAATGATGAAGTTAAACGAGTCGTCGAGATTTTGCGCCAGTTCGTTGAGCTTGACGTATCTCGCGACCAGCTGAACCAGGTCTTCTTTTCGCTGCTCACTGTTGAAATCTAAATTTTCTATGTCCTCGGAAAGCATCTGAAATTGTCCGCAGAGATGCATTGTGATACCGAAAAAACAAACGTCGCTTCCGACGTTTCCGGTGCAAGTGGACAACAGCTGGAAAGCCTGGAGAACGTAAACAACCGCGTAAAACGGCTCGGAGAAGGCGCTAAAAATGCAGACGGTACGAAGCGGAAGTCCTCGAAGGACCAATTCGCTCTCGTTAGTTCCCGTGATGTTGACTTGCGGAGCGAGAAACGGCAGAGTTCCGAAAATCAGGGGTATCGTCGTGACGTACGCAAACGTCATTTGGAATATACAAACGCTTCTGCCAATGTTCGCGTGATTCATCATAATTTCGCGAGCTTTGGGACTCATCACAGAATCCCAGTCTTCAGTGGCCGAAATTACGATCTCTCGCATTTTTTCGTTGAAAAAACGCAATGTCAGGACCTTTATGAGTGACAGGAGGCAGCAGGCTTGAAGGGAAATCACCTCAACCGTGTCTTCCGTTTCCCCGGAACACTTGAATTTTACCTCACTCACTAGGCTTATCATCATAGTAATCTGCAGTACGCGCGATTTAAAAACAAAATCGTTGAAAAAATTACTTTATAAAGATAAAGTGAAAACGTACTTTTTTCTTCTTCTTCTTCAGAGAGAGAAGCGAAAAATCAGTACGAAAAATTGATTTCACGAGTACACAAAAAATTGAATTAGAAAATGGTATACAATAATCGAGCAATCCAGGATATAATGATCTTAGCTCCCGTTTTTAATATCATCGTAATAGCGAAGTGACTGACCTGCAGGAAAACGAGGATTGCAACGCGAATTTCCGACGAAAAATTTCTGCACTCGAGAGGCCAGATACCCAGCACTTTCATTATTACTTTGTAAAGCCCGAGTGCATAGGCTTTGTCATCGTTCCGAATCGCGATATTGCTGGACATTTCCCGAGTCATGCTCGATCGAAAGACAAACTCCCCGGGACAAAGTTCAGCAGCGAATTGCAGTACGTTTGAGCTGGCGCCGCCAGGGGCAGCGCACAACCCGCGAGCAATGTTGATAATTCATTTAAGTGGTTGAGGTAAAACGTAGGGTGGGTCTTCGGATCGACCTCGACGGAGAGCCTCGATACATCGGCGTTCAAACCTCCAGCATCGATACATCCCTTGGGCCTCATCCGACTTTACAAATATATCCCTTGGGCAATTTTTTCCTTCTGAACTGTACTTCCCCAACGCCGACTTGTTATGAGTGGTTATTGGTCGTGCAAACTTCAACTTTTCCTTAGGGGACGGGCTAATGATTCTGCGCATCCAACGCAGACTTTTAGAGTCTCCCCCTTTGTTCGCTTAAAGCAGCGAGTCAGTCATCAGCCATAGAGCAATTCACGTACAGTCGAAGCTTCAGTCGCTTTTCGTCTGTGCAACGTACATCACCGTAGAAAAATGTTTTTCGTGAATGCTAAGTTCTCACGGTAATTGAAATTCAGTGGACCTTTCTGAGAGCATTTTTTGCACGATGTGGCTATTCGCACCCTTGTTCGTGGATCGTGGATCGTGGACCGTGTCTCTCAGGTTAACTTCTGGCACTCTTTTTCGTGGATCGTGGGTCGTGTCTCTTAGGTTAACTTTTAGCACACTTTTTCGTGAATCGTGGATCGTGTCTTTTGGCACTCTTTTTTCGTGGATCGTGGATCGTGGATCGTGTCTCTTAGGTTTCATTTCCGCACTCTTTTTCGTGGACCGTGGATCGTGGATCGCGGATCGTGTCTCTTAGGTTTCAATTCCGCACTCTTTTTCGTGGATCGTGCATCGCGTCTCTTGCCGATTCGTCTTGTAACCACTGGTTTTTCCCCTGCCTGCAACGAAAATTGCGCCAATCGACAGTGCGCGCGCTGTCTGCGGTAAGATTATCGTACCGTAGTCGAAAATATAAGCTCGATAGATAATATTTTTGTTTTTTTTCCTCAATCGCCGATCGTGTGTTAAGAGACATCGTCATGCGCCCGCGTAATTTTAGATCGTGTCCAATGAATCTTGCAGTCACAGGTTTTTTTCCCTGACTGCAACGAAAACCACGCCGGTCGATGCTGCGGGCAATAACTTTGGTAATCAAGCTTATTTCTCTTTTCTCTCCATCACCGATCATGTCGAGTGACATTGCAATAAGTCCGCGATACGTTAGCGTAAAGCCGATATATCTTGCAATCGCAGGTTTTTTCTCCTCTGAATGCAACGAACATCAAGCCGGTCGACACAGCGGGAACTGACTACTGTCATCGAGCTTATATCTCTATTTACGATTACGGTACGGTAATCGTACCGTAGTCAGCACCCGCAGTATCAATCGGCGTCATGTTCGTTGCAGTCAGGGGAAAAACACCTGTGACTACAAGATATGTCGGCTGTAGGCTGAAATATCGCGGACTTATGGCAATTTCACTCTACACACGATCGGCGATCGAGAAAAAAAATGAGATATAAGCTCGATTACAGTAGTCAGTTCCCGCTGTGTCGACCGGCTTGATGTTCGTTGCACTCAGGGGAAAAAAACCTGTGACTGCAAGATATATCGGCTTTAGGCTAACGTATCGCGGACTCATGACAATGTCGCTCCACACACGATTGGCGATCGAGGAAAAAATGAGATGTAAGCTCGACTACCATAGTCAGTGCCCGCACTGTGTATCGGCGTCATGTTCGTTGTAGTCAGGGGAAAAAACCTGTGACTGCAAGATATGTCGGCTTTATACTAAAATATCGTGTACCTATGACAATGTCACGCTACACACGATCGGCGATCGAGGAAAAAATGAGGTATAAGCTCGATTACTAGTGGTCTGTAACTCAATGCTTTCGTAGCCCTGCTTATTTGCCACGCGCGCTGATTGGTCGAGCGCTCACGGGTATGCTGATAGTGCCAACTTCGTAAAATGTTTGGGGAGGAGGTAAACTATTTCGTGCTACGATGTTGGCTGTTTCTGCTTTTAGAGGCCACGCGGGAACATAATTTTGAAATCACTTACCAGTGTAATACTAGTAGTAATAAGAACTAATATTGGTGAAATGAATAAATATGACGACTATTTATTATCGGTAATAACAAATATAGAGGTCAGTGTCGCCATTGGTTTAATAATCGAAAGTCAATTTGAACTTAATACGCAAACTTACTGATGGTTATTGTTTGTATCTTTTGTTGTGTTTAAACTAGTACTTGATATTGTAAAAAATATGAGCATGTGCAGACAGTATTTATGGTGTGTTTTATAAATGGTATAAGTATATTCTCAAGCAACTATTCTAACCACAGTTATTGTCGCATGTTATGAGGAGGTAATGTACAACCGCATAACGATGAGCTGCGTGGTCCACTGCGTAGCGTACGGGATTGGTAACAGCTAGGTTGCCAGTTCAAGTCTCTCTTTTGACATTTTTTTTTTGCGCTGATAAAATCAGCATCGAATAGTACGTTATAGGATTATAATAATATTATAATGTTCTTTACAATGGAATAATATATTTTGAAGCAATTTTTATAACCTCAGTTTTGGCGCATGTTATGAGGAGGTAATGTACAACCACGTTAGCAACGAGTTGCGTGGTTCACCGCATAGCGTGCGAAATTGGCAATCGCTAGGTCGCCGGTTCATGTCTTCCTTTTGACACTTTTCTTTATCCGTTTTTCATGCAAATTGATGGAATTGTAGCTGTTTAATTCATTTTACATTTTATTTAAATGAAGAAATTTGAGGAGCTGGTCAAATTAGCAACGAACAGTTCATTTTAGGATGATAATGTTGTTTATTTCCTTTTTAGGCACTCACGTTTTAAAAAAACGCACCAGGAGTGCCTATTGAATTCGCTTTCCAAGGGACTTGTAACCGAAACCACGAAATCGCTGCAACGACATATTTTTGGCCCTCGGACGTATTAACGTTAAGTACATCGTCGGGGACGAACCGAAACGCGACAGCGTCGCGTGACGGCGCAAGCGCCGTAAATTGTACGGTAGGGGCACGAAAGACGCCGAGAACTCACTCGACCCTCCCGTGTAGAAATCTAGTCGGGCGGCCCCGAAACAGTGTAGGGCCTTGTTAGGTTTTGTCAGGGCGTCCACAATAGGGGTGCCATACTAAGGCCAGGTTACGGCCTTTAAAGGCTTCCCTAATACTTATTCTAGGCTCAAACCGGGCCATCCACATCGGGCCCCTGCAAGGAAGCCTCAGTGGGCCCCGTTTATTTTTTATCAGGGCTGTCACGATGGGGATTCCACACTAGGGCCCTGTTACAGCCTATAATGGCGTCCCCAATGCAGTTAACAAACGGTACATCTTGCTCGGGCCCCAGATAGGAAGCCTCAATGGAGCCCTGTTTATATTTTGTCAAGGATTCCACGAGTCCGGAGGTTAGCTGAGCGGTCACCCATCTAAATATCGACTCCTGGAGTCCGGTCGTCACCCATCCGAGTACTGCCCATTAGATTAGTCAGGCGACCACCTACCCAAACACTAACAAACTAATTCACGCAATATGTACTCCCCCCCCCCCCCCTTCTCACCATTCGATATAACCAATTTCCGCGAAAAGTCATTGAATGTGATATTATTTTTACCACATCCAGACACAGTGATATAAATCTGTAAAGTGCTGACCGTAATGTATCTGATTGATATTTCACATTAGTAGTTCAAATAGACAAAATGAATTGTATAATGACATGACCGGAATGGCCGCATGAGCTAAGGCGCGGTGAAACAACGAGAGGGTCCCGGGTTCGATTCCCGGCAACGTAAAAAAATTGAAAATTTTTTCAGCGCCTAAGATGCATCACCAAGTAGAGGAAGACGGAATATGTAATTAAAAGTGCAGAATTACTCAAATAAGTATGTAGAATTGATTATTTTTTAATAAAATTGATTTGTTTTTTTAGCAGGGGCTTAATAGGGCGGCCTTTATAGGCCCTAACGGGGACGCCTTTGTAGGCCCCGAACTATGAAGCGTGACCAGCCTAGTTAGGCTGAGCTTAATTTTCCATACTGGGCCCCTAATAGACATCGGGCAAACTATAAAGGGCCAGGTTGGCGCCCCGACTAAATTTCTGCACGGGCTTGGGCCTCGTTATAGACACGTCTCTCGTGGAGCGACGGAGTTCGATAATATCGATAAAATCGGAAGGAAGTGTGCGAATTGGAATTGGAATAAAAGAGTGTAACGAACGATTCAAAATAACGAAGGAGGTCCAAAGATCGAGTCCGTTCACGGGTCAACATAGAATTGTGCCGACAACCTGTAAGTACCGTGTGAATTACGCTGCAAAATATATGTTCTATAATTTTCATGTACATTCCATTTATTGGGTCTACCCTGTTACCCCCTTTGAGTTAAGCTAGTCGAGTCAATAAGTAATTTAACGTCGGCGATCCGTCGACTGGCGCCCAACAAAATTTAAATTATTAGCTTTAATTTGTTAGAATCTATTAAATGAACCCTGACAGCTAAAATCCCAGGCCGCGTCAGGTATGTTTCTTTATTAAAAAGAGGCGTGTTTCAGACTAAATTAGGTTTTTAAAGGAAAATGTTAATATGATTTTAACGTATTCTCTTTTTTTTTACAGATCTCTCACACATGGTAAAATACATATTCTTGATATAAAAGAATATAGAAATTTCATTATTAAATGTATTTTGTCCTTTTGACCAGATTTTGTGTTACCCGGACGTCCGTATCACTCAGTGGCTCTGGACTGAACAGACCGAACAAGTTGAAATTTGGAATATTTCTTAGTCTAGCACTGGGAAGTATGCCCATAAAGTACGGTAATTTTCCAATGATTTTATACAGGAGTTTATTTCAAGAAAATTTGCGTTTTTGGGTCTCAAATTGTGTCCGGACCCCAATCTCTGCTGTCAACCAAAGAATTTGGCTAAAACTTGCTACAAAATTCTAAAATACCTTAATTCTGATACACATTTTTTAGTTTTTTCCTTACACTTTTTTTAAGGGGTGAATACCTATCACCAAGATTAAAAAATTACATTTTTAATTACGCATGTGTGTACAAGTGAATATTTTCCCACTGCGTACTTGACTTTGGCTATAACTTGCAGCGTACTCATATTTTATCTCAATTCAGATGTTTCTTCTCTTATATTTGCCATAAGATCATTTTAGAGTGGTAATTACCTACATTAAGGGGGGGGTAGGGTATTAAATTTTTTTTTTGTCATTTTTATTTTATATTTTTTACTGAATGCATAATACCTCAAGAATATTGTGTCAAATTTTCAAATCAATCGGAGCAAAATTGACGACGTTATGAGTATTTTTATACTCGCGAATTGCTGTACCGCCCGGCCCGAGCGCGACTTTAAAGCGTTTTTCCCACAACTCACGTTTTCAAAGTCGGTGCCCATCGTACCGTCAAAACTACTGCACCGAACCTTTTGAATTTTTGCATACTTGTTCAGTACATATTTTACGAGGTAACGCGGAAGAGTTTTTTTCGAATTTATTAATAGTTTTTTTTTACAATAGCAAAATAGCCGATTTTTTCCGAAAAAATCGCGTTTTTCCCTTTAAAGTGTTCTCAAAAATTGAAAAATTAAAATTTCGAAAAAAACTCTTCCGCGTTACCTGGGGTAAACGATTACCTACGAATGAACTTTGGTTTTTTAATTTCGGATGATCCTTTGGTTTTTTGATTTCGAATGAACTTTGGTTTTTTAATTTCGGATGATCCAGTACCGAGTTCTGATGGGCACCGCAATTCTACTTTTTTCCGAGACGCTTCCGAGAAAATGCCGCCATTGCTGTATTTTTCAATATTTCTTCATGAAAAAATTACACAATATTCTTCGAATGTTATACTTTGATGTACAATTGGTTTTATTAAATAGATTTTAACAGTGTCGTCAAAAAAAAATTCACAAAAACGTGCCTTTTTTGCACGAATTAACCCTACCCCCCTTAATACATTTTAATTAATTAATTTTTATTAATTTGACACTTACGTCAACTAAAAATGTTTTTTTTTTTCCTGAAAAATCACATGTTAGAAGTTAGAAGATCAAAATAATTGATTCCACAATGATTTCTTCATTAGTATATTTATTAATTGCACTAGTACACTTTAATTGTAAAGATAATTTATATTTGATACACCAAACTGAAATATGAGAGAACATATCCTAAACACAATATTCGTAAAACATGTTGACAAGTACTTTATTATCGGAACTATACGCTTGACGTGTATATTTTCCATTGGATAAACTTCCGAAAAGCGCATACCTCCGATCGATCTCAAATTTTGCACACTAACGTATTTTGACCGGCTGATCACGAATATGACAATGAAAATCGGCGCAAATGCAATTTCCGGTATGAAAATTGCATTTGCGCCTATTTTCATTATCATATTCGTGATCAGCAGGTCAAAATACGTTAATATACCAAATTTCAGATCGATCGGTGGTATGCGCTTTTCGGAAGTATACCCTTTCCATTAAATCATTTGTTATTTGCTCATTTTCACTGGCACATATTACTTTTTTCGCTGTTTTTAGACACTCACGTCTTAAAAAAACGCACCAGAAGTGCCTATTGAATTCGCTTTCCAAGGGTCTAAAGTAGGTTTTAAAGGACAAAAATTGATATATTTCAAACGTATTAACTTTTTTTAGTTCAGATATCTTTAACATAGTAAAATACATATTTTTGACATAAAATAATAAGGAAATTGCATTACTAAAGATATTTTTTACTGCGGACCAGATTTTGTGTTACCCGGACGTCCGTATCACTCAGTGGCTCTGGACTGAACAGACCGAACAAGTTGAAATTTGGAATATTTCTTAGTCTAGCACTGGAAAGTATGCCCATGAAGTATGGTAATTTTCCAATCATTTTATACAGGAGTTTATTTCAAGAAAATTTGGGTTTTTGGGTCTCAAATTGTGTCCGGGGCCCAATCTCCGCTGTCAACCCAAGAATTTGGCTGAAACTTGCTACAAAATTCTAAAATACCTTAATTCTGATACACTTTTTTAGTTTTTCCTTACACTTTTTTTAAGGGGTGAATACCTATCACCAAAATAAAAAAATTACATTTTTAATTACGCATATGTGTACAAGTGAATATTTTCCCACTGCGTACTTGACTTTGGCTATAACTTGCAGCATACTCATATTTTATCTCAATTCAGATGTTTTTCTCTTATATTTGCCATAAGATCATTTTAGAGTGGTAATAACCTGCATTAATACATTTTAATTAATTCATTTTTTTTTATTTGACACTTACGTCAACTAAAAATGTTTTTTCCTGAAAAATCATTACCCGCTGCACATGTTAGAAGTTAGAAGGTCGAAATAATTGATTCCACAATCATTTCTTCATCAGTATATTTATTAATTGCACTAGTACACTTTTATTGTGAAGATAATTTATATTTAATACACCAAACTGAAATATGAGTGAACATAACCTAAACACCATTTTCGTAAAACATGTTGACAAGTACATTATACGCTTGACGTGTATATTTTTTATTAAAACATTTGTTATTTGCTAATTTCCACTGGCACTTATTACTTTTTCGCTGTTTTTTTGTCTCTTTTCGTCTCTAAATGTTCACCTGTCACTGCAGATGTATCTCTCGATTTTATTTACGTATTCTAAATCACCACGTAATTACCACATAACTGCATTCACGGTTTTCTTAATTTCCTAAATGTTTTTTGCAAAAGGACAACGTTTTACACTTAATTATTAAATTAATTAACTATGTTAAAAAAAAATAGAGCCGCAATCGCGTTGACTTTAACTTACTCTGGTAAAAGAGTCAGTTCTCAGTGGTCTGGTCAGAGCTGTGGCGCGCGTGTCGCCTAATAAAAAAAACTTTATATACAATTATCTTTCCATAAATTTTTGATTGAACAATAAGATACGTATTCGATAAACGTGCAAACAATAAATGAATAATGAATTATCTTTGAATACAGCATTTCATAATAATACATGAAAAAAAAAAAAAACGAGCTGTACACCTATCTAGTTGTAAATGACCGGTCATACTTTTTTGTGACCGTAAATTTATCAAAAAGAAAAGTGACCAGTAATTTCACATCTAAATAGTTGGATTTACCATATTTTTACGTTATGTTTATCGAAAAAATTTGTGACGGTATTCCACAACACCTGATTGCGCGAAAAAAAATGACGTCATTTTACGGTAAAAATACGGTAATTTTTTGGTAAGTTTACCGCTTCAGGATTTTGCGGTAATTCCACATCTCTAGTCTTGGAGCGTCTCGTCTTTGGTCGGTAAAGTAGGTAAATGTACATATCTAGAGACGCTACCGCGTCTCTTGGTCAGGTTAAAATTAGAGATGTAAGCAGTAAATGTGACCGGTAGTGTTACGGTATTTTTACCGTAAAAATACGGTACGTGACCGTTTCCAAAATGACCACATCGGTCACAAAATCATATGGTCGTGGTGATGTGAAATTTCACAGCTGTGGCGCGCGTGTCGCCTAATAAAAAAACTTTATATACAATTATCTTTCCATACATTTGTGATTTAACAATAAAATACGTATTCGATAAACGTGCAAACAATAAATGAATAATTAATTATCTTTGAATACAGCATTTCATAATAATACATAAAAAAAAAAAAAAAAAAAAAAAAAATTACGCGCTGTACACTTATCTAGTTGTAAATGACCGGTTATACTTTTTTGTGACCGTAAATTTACCGAAAACAAACGTGACCAGTAATTCCACATCTAAATAGTTGGATTTACCATATTTTTACGGTATGTTTATCGAAAAAATTTGTGACGGTAATTCCACAACACCTGATTGCGCGAAAAAAAATGACGTCATTTTACGGTAAAAATACGGTAATTTTTTGGTAAGTTTACCGCTCCAGAATTTTACGGTAATTCCACATCTCTAGTCTCGAGACAAGTCCAAGTACCGTGGAACCTCTCATAGCGTTCGAAATGCGGGGACATGTACGCTAAGTGAAGAGCCAATCAGGCACGCGAAACGTTCGTGCCTCTCAATCTCTCTCGCGAAATCATCCAATCACAGCGCTGATACGTTTCCCAATGTACGCTATGAGGGTGTACGCTATAAGAGGTTCCAGTGTAGACAAAACCTACTTTACCGACCGACACGAGACGCTTCAAGACTCTTTTACCGGAGACACCGTGTTTTGACCTCATTTCGATTGACACATATCGGTAATATAAATGAATAATGTATATTTTATATTGAATTATTTGTTATTTGCTTATTTTCACTGGATCTTATCACTGCATTCGCTGTTTTTTTGTCTGTTTTCGTCTCTGAATGTTGTGACGTATTTTCCCCGGACGGGAGCGCGAACGCAAAAACCAGACGGGAACACAAAAAAATGAACACGTCACCTTCGGCCGTCGTCCCCCGCGCGTGCATCCGCAAGCCGGCAGGGCGCCAGTTAATTTTTATTTCACCGGTATTAACGAACCGGCTCAACCTGGGCGTCGGGTGAGCCGCCCCGACGCCGCTACCGAAACATCACAAAAACGAGAACTCGAGATCGAGACACTCAGAGCCAAAAATGACCGAAGCTCGACCGAATTATTGGCGGCGCGTCAAATCGGGGACGCAACTGGATACACTCGCGAGGTCGAACGGTTGCGGAAATGCGCGGCCGCTCAGGCTGCTAGGTTGTGGTAGAGGGTCGAGGTAATGGCCCAATAAATAGCGCGGGCGAAATCTCGGAAACACGAAACGGACCGCGAAATAAATTATAAGTCTCGAAAAATCGAGAAGTTCGCGAATTCTGAATGCGACGGAAAATGTCGCGAATATTGCACGACGCAATATCCGCACGAGATCAGCGATCAGCGAAGAACTTCGATCGCCTGGTCAAAGAACAACGGGAAGACGACTCACCAAGGGTCCGAGATCTCGGTGCACCGATGCACCGGGCCGCGTCGCGGCTATCCGAGATCGTAAGCCGGGCGGGGCGGACTCCTGTCACCCCGGAATCACCGGGTCGATTTCGGGAAATCGCGGGAACTGCCCGTCACGGCACACGAGAACGGCAGCAGCACACTGCACTGGATGCACCAAAAAACAAGGTGCGAGAACACATCGATTTCTCCGCGAGAAATCGAGCCCGAGAAAATCACGCGAAAATCACGACGATGATCGCGAGCGAAACTGCGCGTGCGAGCGAGCGCGAGGCCCGAGCGCCGCGCGCGAGCGAGACCGACAGAAAAAACTGTCAACATCGCGGGAGCGCGATCGCGGCTCGAGACACCTCGGCGGTGGCCCGAGATCGACTGTCGACTCTACGTGATCGCCGAGACCTCGACATTATTATTATTTTCCCAAAATCCCAACCGATAACTGCTGCCCCCACGCGAAGTACTTATTAACCGAACGGGATCGCATCTTTGCCGGTATGAAAAGGACGAATCCGTGCGTGCGCCTCCCCTGACGCGAGGCGCGAAAACCGAAAATCGCACCCTGCATATTTCGGTGGGGGGGGGGGGGGCTAAGGGGCTCTATCTCGGCTCTTCCCTTCCCCCCCTCCGCCTGTCCTCCAGCACCGCGCGTCATCTCTACAGGGCGCCGGATTTACACTGGGCTCATGCTGCACCGCTGAACTGTCGTCGGCGCATCCTCGTCTGTCGGGCTGCTCGATTCGTTGAGCGCTCGTCCCCGCGACAGACTCGAATGCGCCGAAGATTTAAAAAAATATAAAATCATTGAAAAAAAACATAGCTGATCAAAACGGGATCTGACTTCGGGGTGACAGCCTCGAAACCATTATTTCAACAAAAGAAAACAAAAATAACGAAACTTGTGACAAATCGCAAAAATCACGTCACAATGTTCACCTGTCACTGTGGTTGATGTATCTCTCGATTTAATTTATTTATCATAAAACAATCGTAATCACCAAATTACAACTGCGTTCACGCCCTAACAGTTCGGTCCAACCGTATACCGACTATGATCCCCACCGGGTCGTTTTAGGACACGGGATCAACTAGTATTTCATCGAAACCAACCACCGACCAACTAAGATTTAGTTGAGAACACGGTTTGTCGGTGGTTGTTTTCTTCAAAATACTGGTTGTTTTCGTGTTCTAAACCGACCTGGTTGGATTTTTCGTGGTTGGTCGATCGGCTAGGGCGGTTTTATTAATTTCTTATATCTTTTTTTTTAACGATAACCCTTCTTTACACTTTATTATTAAACGATTTAACTATAATAAGAAAGTAGAACTTAATGACGATTTACGCCTTTTCAAGAGACACGATAGCGTCTCGAGACAAGTCCATTTCCACTACCTTACCGACCGAGACGAGACGCTCTAAGACTCTTTTACTGGAGACAACGTGTTTTTTTACCTCATTTCGATTGACACACATAGAGATTTGAAATAACGGTAATTTTTATAACAGTTCAGAAGACCAAGAAATAACCGTCATTTGACGGTTTTGTGACGTCATTTTTTTGCCTATTTGGTAAAACTACTGGTCATGTATACCGCTCACGTCTCTAGTCCGAACCGCATCGTGCACAGCGCGAAACGCGACCTCCGAACGGTACCGTGCGGAGCGCGAAGTGCGACGTCCGGATGGCATCGTGCAGAGCGCAAAGCGCGATGTCCGGACGGCACGGTTCGGAGCGCGAAGTCCAAACGCCACCGTGTAGAGCGCGAAGCGCGACTTTCGAACGGCATCGTGCGGAGCGCGAGGCGCGACGTCCGACCGGCGTTGTGCGGAGCGCGAAGCGCGACCTCCAAACGATCCCCTGCGGAGCGCGGAGCGCGACGACCGCGTGAGTGCCTTAAAATGACACCAGGGAAAAATGTCCCGAAGGGACATTTTTGCCGCAGGGTCATTTTCGGAGGGTTTGGGGGGCGAAGCCCTCCAACAACAACCCGGCGCCCCGCAGGGGCGACCGGGTTGCTTGTTTAGTTTTTTTTTACACACTTTTTAAGTGGTGAATACCTACAATACTCAAATCATTAAATTAAAAATTGTGTCCGGCTGTCAGTCTTCGCAGTCAATAGAGTAATTTGGCCAAAACTTGCAGCATACTCATATTTTACCTTCCCTGTTGAAAAGGTCTGACATGATCGCATAGATTATAATAGAAAATCTGTCTGAATGAATCTGGGCTATATGCACAGAAAAATATGCAGATAAGACATCTATATGTCTGTATTTGACTCTATATGGTCTAACCCCAATACGGACAAACATATGGGGAACGTATCAGAATGTATCAGTTCCACACACATGGAGGTATTCATTAGGTACTGCAGATGCGGTATCTATCTGAGTCAATTAGGGTTTCCTATGGTGACAAAAATTCCGAACACTTATAAGGAGTTACTAATCGCAGATGAAACATGTTTCTATTGGTAATTTCGTTGCTGCTGTGCTTATTTGTTTTTACCGGAATAGTCAAATTCGGAATGAATATGCGTTAAGGAGCTAATTCCTTCTTAGTTTTTTTAAAGGAATACCGACGCTAAGTCCTATCGTGAATGATGTTTTTATATCTGGTTTAATACGCAAACACCAATCGTCGATACCCTTTTCTTTATTTTATTCAATCAGGTGATGCAGGGACAAAAAGACATTCATTTCCGATAGAGGTTCATTACCGCAATAAGTATGAAACAACATTTCCAAATTAAATATTGTATAAGTATGAAGAGGGCGATGCTTATACGGAATCAAAGAGTATTTGCTTATATCACCAATGACTTTAATTGAAAGATTGTATTTGATTTTACGAACATTGAAACGTTTTCATATCCAAAGGAATAAATCTGTAAGTTCCAATTGATACGCTACTTTTCAATTGGTAATTATAGACGTTTGATAATGGAAATATTAATCTGTGAGTACAGTTTGCTAACAGTCGCTGTTTATTAGTTTCTGTGAGGGAAACCTGATAAACACGTTAGGATTTTTTTAAACCCTGAATGCGTTTCTATCTTCTTTGTCAAATTGAAACCATATGTAAACTCAGATAAATATTTGGCTCGTATTTTCGGATTCATATTTATTGCAGACTCCTGTTTTCAATAAAGCTAACAAGTAATCGTGCATTTCTCACAGAACTTACCGTTGGTTTATAACTTATCGTACCCGTAATTTCTCATAAAAGTTTTATCAGTAACCTTCATGGGCGTTTTGCAGCGTACTGGAATCTTAATTTAAATGCCGCAAGAAATATAGAACTGGTTAGTGAATTTCGGAATCTGTTTTCATATTGGAAACAAATTGATATCACATCTTATTCTCCGGCTACATATACACATATACAGGGTGTATCAAAAGTACGCATACTCCAAAGGCCGGATGGTAGCTGGTGCCCGTTCAGTTTCTGAGTATTCCGCGCAATGAACTGGAACGATGATCACGAAACATACGACTATATAAACATCCACTCAGCCATCTAAGAGTCACTCTTCATATGCGTTTCGATGAGACAGCATCAGTATGGAATTTTTTAAGAAACTAATTATTGCTATTAGAGTGAATTCGTCTTCGAGTAAGAAAGTCGAATTTATCGCTGATCTTCCTGTTGAGGTTGCTCAGCAACTGCTTCGAATGTTGGATACTCCATCGCTGACCAACGCATCTAGTGTTTCTCGACGTTGGTTTGCTTTGTGCAAAAGTGATAAACGATTGCGACAATCGGTTCATCATCATTTAAGAATCACTAAACACAAAACGGTACAGTTAATGGACAATTCGCGTAGATCAAACAAAACGCGTAATAAAAGTGACACAAACAAAAAATTACATCACAAATTACCCGTCGTACAGACGTCGCACCAACAAAGTTCATTTTTTCCAAAACATTCAGATCCGCTCAGAAAACAAGTCAAATTCGCGCATGTAAGAAGTTGACGAATACTTTACAAAAACCTCGAATAACGAGAAGTGCTGCTACGCTTCGATTGATGTAAACCGTTTGGATATTCTTATAGAGATGGACTTGAAATTATGATATTTCAAAAATGACTCAGACTGCGTTCTGCAGTATATATTTTCTTTATAAGTTTGACAACCGCCGTAAGGTATCACTGTCGTGAGGCATTAATAGATAACTAGGTTTTTATATGAACGCCGGAATGATCGCCACAAAGTGAGCAATAATAAGAAGGATATCGGAGGATAACAAAATAAAAAAAAATAATTTACGACCAGGATTTAAATTAGTAAACTCTGTTTCGGAGATAGTTTGATTATGCCAAAAATGTAAAAAATTGAAATTCTATTTTTCTGTATATAAATCTACTAATATACCGGCATAATACTGGACAGAATGTTCGTGTGTTGACGGATTCATAGTATCATCCATGAACATACATGACTCAATAGGTGGAACAATCAGGGGCGTGACCGTTCAGTTTCTGAGTAGTCGGCGCAATGAACTGGAACAATGATCACGAAACATACGACTATATAAACATCCACTCAGCCATCTAAGAGTCACTCTCCATATGCGTTTCGATGAGACAGCATCAGTATGGAATTTTTTAAGAAACTAATGATTGCTATTGAAGTGACTTCGTCTTCGAGTAAGAAAGTCGACTTTATCGCTGATCTTCCTGTTGAGGTTGCTCAGCATCTGCTTCGAATGTTGGATACTCCATCGCTGATCAACGCATCTAGTGTTTCTCGACGTTGGTTTTCTTTGTGCAAAAGTGATAAACGATTGCGACAATCGGTTCATCATCATTTAAGAATCACTAAACACAAAATGGTACAGTTAATGGACAATTCGCGTAGATCAAACAAAACGCGTAATAAAAGTGACACAAACAAAAAGATTACATCACAAATTACTCGTCGTACAGACGTCGCACCAACAAAGTTCATTTTTTCCAAAACATCCAGGTCCGTTCAGAAGACAAGTCAAATTCGCGCATCTATGAAGTTGACGAATACTTTACAAAAACCTCGAATAACGAGAACTGCTGCTACGCTTCGATTGATGTAAACCGTTTGGATAATCTTATAGAGATGGACTTGAAATTATGATATTTTAAAAATGACTCAGACTGCGTTCTGCAGTATATATTTTCTTTTTAAGTTTGACAACCGCGGTAAGGTATCACTGTCTTCAGGCATTAATAGATAACTAGGTTTTTATATGAATGCCGGAATGATCGCCACAAAGTGAGTAATAATAAGAAGGATATCGGAGGATAACGAAATAAAAACGAATAATTGACGACCACGATTTAAATAAGTAAACTCTGTTTCGGAGATAGATTGATTATGCCAAAAATGTAAAAATTGAAATTCTATTTTTCTGTATATAAATCTAGTAATACACCTCCATAATACTGGACAGAATGTTCGTGTGTTGACGGATTCATAGTATCATCCATGAACATACATGACTCAATAGGTGGAACAATCAGTGTCGTGACCGTTCAGTTTCTGAGTAATCGGCGCAATGAACTGGAACGATGATCACGAAACATACGACTATATAAACATCCACTCAGCCTTCTAAGAGTCACTCTCCATATGCGTTTCGATGAGACAGCATCAGTATGGAATTTTTTAAGAAACTAATGATTGCTATTGGAGTGACTTCGTCTTCGAGTAAGAAAGTCGACTTTATCGCTGATCTTCCTGTTGAGGTTGCTCAGCATCTGCTTCGAATGTTGGATACTCCATCGCTTACCAACGCATCTAGTGTTTCTCGACGTTGGTTTTCTTTGTGCAAAAGTGATAAACGATTGCGACAATAGGTTCATCATCATTTAAGAATCACTAAACACAAAATGGTACAGTTAATGGACAATTCGCGTAGATCAAACAAAACGCGTAATAAAAGTGACACAAACAAAAAGATTACATCACAAATTACCCGTCGTACAGACGTCGCACCAACAAAGTTCATTTTTTCCGGAACATTCAGATCCGCTCAGAAAACAAGTCAAATTCGAGCATCTAAGAAGTTGAGGAATACTTTACAAAAACCTCGAATAACGAGAAGTGCTGCTACGCTTCGATTGATGTAAACCGTTTGGATATTCTTATAGAGATGGACTTGAAATTATGATATTTCAAAAATGACTCAGACTGCGTTCTGCAGTATATATTTTCTTTATAAGTTTGACAACCGCCGTAAGGTATCACTGTCGTGAGGCATTAATAGATAACTAGGTTTTTATATGAACGCCGGAATGATCGCCACAAAGTGAGCAATAATAAGAAGGATATCGGAGGATAACAAAATAAAAAAAAATAATTTACGACCACGATTTAAATTAGTAAACTCTGTTTCGGAGATAGATTGATTATGCCAAAAATGTAAAAAATTGAAATTCTATTTTTCTGTATATAAATCTACTAATACACCGCCATAATACTGGACAGAATGTTCGTGTGTTGACGGATTCATAGTATCATAGTATCATCCATGAACATACATGACTCAATAGGTGGAACAATCAGTGTCGTGACCGTTTAGTTTCTGAGTAATCGGCGCAATGAACTGGAACGATGATCACGAAACATACGACTATATAAACATCCACTCAGCCTTCTAAGAGTCACTCTCCATATGCGTTTCGATGAGACAGCATCAGTATGGAATTTTTTAAGAAACTAATGATTGCTATTGGAGTGACTTCGTCTTCGAGTAAGAAAGTCGACTTTAACGCGGATCTTCCTGTTGAGGTTGCTCAGCATCTGCTTCGAATGTTGGATACTCCATCGCTGATCAACGCATCTAGTGTTTCTCGACGTTGGTTTTCTTTGTGCAAAAGTGATAAACGATTGCGACAATCGGTTCATCATCATTTAAGAATCACTAAACACAAAATGGTACAGTTAATGGACAATTCGCGTAGATCAAACAAAACGCGTAATAAAAGTGACACAAACAAAAAGATTACATCACAAATTACTCGTCGTACAGACGTCGCACCAACAAAGTTCATTTTTTCTAAAACATCCAGGTCCGTTCAGAAGACAAGTCAAATTCGCGCATCTATGAAGTTGACGAATACTTTACAAAAACCTCGAATAACGAGAACTGCTGCTACGCTTCGATTGATTTAAACCGTTTGGATATTCTAATAGAGATGGACTTGAAATTATGATATTTCAAAAATGACTCAGACTGCGTTCTGCAGTATATATTTTCTTTATAAGTTTGACAACCGCCGTAAGGTATCACTGTCGTGAGGCATTAATAGATAACTAGGTTTTTATATGAACGCCGGAATGATCGCCACAAAGTGAGCAATAATAAGAAGGATATCGGAGGATAACAAAATAAAAAAAAATAATTTACGACCAGGATTTAAATTAGTAAACTCTGTTTCGGAGATAGTTTGATTATGCCAAAAATGTAAAAAATTGAAATTCTATTTTTCTGTATATAAATCTACTAATATACCGCCATAATACTGGACAGAATGTTCGTGTGTTGACGGATTCATAGTATCATCCATGAACATACATGACTCAATAGGTGGAACAATCAGGGGCGTGACCGTTCAGTTTCTGAGTAGTCGGCGCAATGAACTGGAACAATGATCACGAAACATACGACTATATAAACATCCACTCAGCCATCTAAGAGTCACTCTCCATATGCGTTTCGATGAGACAGCATCAGTATGGAATTTTTTAAGAAACTAATGATTGCTATTGGAGTGACTTCGTCTTCGAGTAAGAAAGTCGACTTTATCGCTGATCTTCCTGTTGAGGTTGCTCAGCATCTGCTTCGAATGTTGGATACTCCATCGCTTACCAACGCATCTAGTGTTTCTCGACGTTGGTTTTCTTTGTGCAAAAGTGATAAACGATTGCGACAATAGGTTCATCATCATTTAAGAATCACTAAACACAAAATGGTACAGTTAATGGACAATTCGCGTAGATCAAACAAAACGCGTAATAAAAGTGACACAAACAAAAAGATTACATCACAAATTACCCGTCGTACAGACGTCGCACCAACAAAGTTCATTTTTTCCGGAACATTCAGATCCGCTCAGAAAACAAGTCAAATTCGAGCATCTAAGAAGTTGAGGAATACTTTACAAAAACCTCGAATAACGAGAAGTGCTGCTACGCTTCGATTGATGTAAACCGTTTGGATATTCTTATAGAGATGGACTTAAAAATTATGATATTTCAAAAATGACTCAGACTGCGTTCTGCAGTATATATTTTCTTTATAAGTTTGACAACCGCCGTAAGGTATCACTGTCGTGAGGCATTAATAGATAACTAGGTTTTTATATGAACGCCGGAATGATCGCCACAAAGTGAGCAATAATAAGAAGGATATCGGAGGATAACAAAATAAAAAAAAATAATTTACGACCACGATTTAAATTAGTAAACTCTGTTTCGGAGATAGATTGATTATGCCAAAAATGTAAAAAATTGAAATTCTATTTTTCTGTATATAAATCTACTAATACACCGCCATAATACTGGACAGAATGTTCGTGTGTTGACGGATTCATAGTATCATAGTATCATCCATGAACATACATGACTCAATAGGTGGAACAATCAGGGGCGTGACCGTTCAGTTTCTGAGTAGTCGGCGCAATGAACTGGAACAATGATCACGAAACATACGACTATATAAACATCCACTCAGCCATCTAAGAGTCACTCTCCATATGCGTTTCGATGAGACAGCATCAGTATGGAATTTTTTAAGAAACTAATGATTGCTATTGGAGTGACTTCGTCTTCGAGTAAGAAAGTCGACTTTATCGCTGATCTTCCTGTTGAGGTTGCTCAGCATCTGCTTCGAATGTTGGATACTCCATCGCTGATCAACGCATCTAGTGTTTCTCGACGTTGGTTTTCTTTGTGCAAAAGTGATAAACGATTGCGACAATCGGTTCATCATCAATTAAGAATCACTAAACACAAAATGGTACAGTTAATGGACAATTCGCGTAGATCAAACAAAACGCGTAATAAAAGTGACACAAACAAAAAGATTACATCACAAATTACTCGTCGTACAGACGTCGCACCAACAAAGTTCATTTTTTCCAAAACATCCAGGTCCGTTCAGAAGACAAGTCAAATTCGCGCATCTATGAAGTTGACGAATACTTTACAAAAACCTCGAATAACGAGAACTGCTGCTACGCTTCGATTGATGTAAACCGTTTGGATAATCTTATAGAGATGGACTTGAAATTATGATATTTTAAAAATGACTCAGACTGCGTTCTGCAGTATATATTTTCTTTTTAAGTTTGACAACCGCGGTAAGGTATCACTGTCGTCAGGCATTAATAGATAACTAGGTTTTTATATGAATGCCGGAATGATCGCCACAAAGTGAGTAATAATAAGAAGGATATCGGAGGATAACGAAATAAAAACGAATAATTGACGACCACGATTTAAATAAGTAAACTCTGTTTCGGAGATAGATTGATTATGCCAAAAATGTAAAAATTGAAATTCTATTTTTCTGTATATAAATCTAGTAATACACCTCCATAATACTGGACAGAATGTTCGTGTGTTGACGGATTCATAGTATCATCCATGAACATACATGACTCAATAGGTGGAACAATCAGGGGCGTGACCGTTCAGTTTCTGAGTAGTCGGCGCAATGAACTGGAACAATGATCACGAAACATACGACTATATAAACATCCACTCAGCCATCTAAGAGTCACTCTCCATATGCGTTTTGATGAGACAGCATCAGTATGGAATTTTTTAAGAAACTAATGATTGCTATTGGAGTGACTTCGCCTTCGAGTAAGAAAGTCGACTTTATCGCGGATCTTCCTGTTGATTTTGCTCAGCATCTGCTTCGAATGTTGGATACTCCATCGCTGATCAACGCATCTAGTGTTTCTCGACGTTGGTTTTCTTTGTGCAAAAGTGATAAACGATTGCGACAATCGGTTCATCATCATTTAAGAATCACTAAACACAAAATGGTACAGGTAATGGACAATTCGCGTAGATCAAACAAAACGCGTAATAAAAGTGACACAAACAAAAAGATTACATCACAAATTACTCGTCGTACAGACGTCGCACCAACAAAGTTCATTTTTTCCAAAACATCCAGGTCCGTTCAGAAGACAAGTCAAATTCGCGCATCTATGAAGTTGACGAATACTTTACAAAAACCTCGAATAACGAGAACTGCTGCTACGCTTCGATTGATGTAAACCGTTTGGATAATCTTATAGAGATGGACTTGAAATTATGATATTTTAAAAATGACTCAGACTGCGTTCTGCAGTATATATTTTCTTTTTAAGTTTGACAACCGCGGTAAGGTATCACTGTCGTCAGGCATTAATAGATAACTAGGTTTTTATATGAACGCCAGAATGATCGCCACAAAGTGAGTAATAATAAGAAGGATATCGGAGGATAACGAAATAAAAACAAATAATTTACGACCACGATTTAAATAAGTAAACTCTGTTTCGGAGATAGATTGATTATGCCAAAAATGTAAAAATTGAAATTCTATTTTTCTGTATATAAATCTAGTAATACACCTCCATAATACTGGACAGAATGTTCGTGTGTTGAAGGATTCATAGTATCATCCATGAACATACATGACTCAATAGGTGGAACAATCAGGGGCGTGACCGTTCAGTTTCTGAGTAGTCGGCGCAATGAACTGGAACAATGATCACAAAACATACGACTATATAAACATCCACTCAGCTATCTAAGAGTCACTCTCCATATGCGTTTCGATGAGACAGCATCAGTATGGAATTTTTTAAGAAACTAATGATTGCTATTGGAGTGACTTCGCCTTCGAGTAAGAAAGTCGACTTTATCGCGGATCTTCCTGTTGAGGTTGCTCAGCATCTGCTTCGAATGTTGGATACTCCATCGCTGATCAACGCATCTAGTGTTTCTCGACGTTGGTTTTCTTTGTGCAAAAGTGATAAACGATTGCGACAATCGGTTCATCATCATTTAAGAATCACTAAACACAAAATGGTACAGTTAATGGACAATTCGCGTAGATCAAACAAAACGCGTAATAAAAGTGACACAAACAAAAAGATTACATCACAAATTACTCGTCGTACAGACGTCGCACCAACAAAGTTCATTTTTTCCAAAACATCCAGGTCCGTTCAGAAGACAAGTCAAATTCGCGCATCTATGAAGTTGACGAATACTTTACAAAAACCTCGAATAACGAGAACTGCTGCTACGCTTCGATTGATGTAAACCGTTTGGATAATCTTATAGAGATGGACTTGAAATTATGATATTTTAAAAATGACTCAGACTGCGTTCTGCAGTATATATTTTCTTTTTAAGTTTGACAACCGCGGTAAGGTATCACTGTCGTCAGGCATTAATAGATAACTAGGTTTTTATATGAATGCCGGAATGATCGCCACAAAGTGAGTAATAATAAGAAGGATATCGGAGGATAACGAAATAAAAACGAATAATTGACGACCACGATTTAAATAAGTAAACTCTGTTTCGGAGATAGATTGATTATGCTAAAAATGTAAAAATTGAAATTCTATTTTTCTGTATATAAATCTAGTAATACACCTCCATAATACTGGACAGAATGTTCGTGTGTTGACGGATTCATAGTATCATCCATGAACATACATGACTCAATAGGTGGAACAATCAGGGGCGTGACCGTTCAGTTTCTGAGTAGTCGGCGCAATGAACTGGAACAATGATCACAAAACATACGACTATATAAACATCCACTCAGCTATCTAAGAGTCACTCTCCATATGCGTTTCGATGAGACAGCATCAGTATGGAATTTTTTAAGAAACTAATGATTGCTATTGGAGTGACTTCGCCTTCGAGTAAGAAAGTCGACTTTATCGCGGATCTTCCTGTTGAGGTTGCTCAGCATCTGCTTCGAATGTTGTATACTCCATCGCTGATCAACGCATCTAGTGTTTCTCGACGTTGGTTTTCTTTGTGCAAAAGTGATAAACGATTGCGACAATCGGTTCATCATCATTTAAGAATCACTAAACACAAAATGGTACAGTTAATGGACAATTCGCGTAGATCAAACAAAACGCGTAATAAAAGTGACACAAACAAAAAGATTACATCACAAATTACTCGTCGTACAGACGTCGCACCAACAAAGTTCATTTTTTCCAAAACATCCAGGTCCGTTCAGAAGACAAGTCAAATTCGCGCATCTATGAAGTTGACGAATACTTTACAAAAACCTCGAATAACGAGAACTGCTGCTACGCTTCGATTGATGTAAACCGTTTGGATAATCTTATAGAGATGGACTTGAAATTATGATATTTTAAAAATGACTCAGACTGCGTTCTGCAGTATATATTTTCTTTTTAAGTTTGACAACCGCGGTAAGGTATCACTGTCTTCAGGCATTAATAGATAACTAGGTTTTTATATGAATGCCGGAATGATCGCCACAAAGTGAGTAATAATAAGAAGGATATCGGAGGATAACGAAATAAAAACGAATAATTGACGACCACGATTTAAATAAGTAAACTCTGTTTCGGAGATAGATTGATTATGCCAAAAATGTAAAAATTGAAATTCTATTTTTCTGTATATAAATCTAGTAATACACCTCCATAATACTGGACAGAATGTTCGTGTGTTGACGGATTCATAGTATCATCCATGAACATACATGACTCAATAGGTGGAACAATCAGTGTCGTGACCGTTCAGTTTCTGAGTAATCGGCGCAATGAACTGGAACGATGATCACGAAACATACGACTATATAAACATCCACTCAGCCTTCTAAGAGTCACTCTCCATATGCGTTTCGATGAGACAGCATCAGTATGGAATTTTTTAAGAAACTAATGATTGCTATTGGAGTGACTTCGTCTTCGAGTAAGAAAGTCGACTTTATCGCTGATCTTCCTGTTGAGGTTGCTCAGCATCTGCTTCGAATGTTGGATACTCCATCGCTTACCAACGCATCTAGTGTTTCTCGACGTTGGTTTTCTTTGTGCAAAAGTGATAAACGATTGCGACAATAGGTTCATCATCATTTAAGAATCACTAAACACAAAATGGTACAGTTAATGGACAATTCGCGTAGATCAAACAAAACGCGTAATAAAAGTGACACAAACAAAAAGATTACATCACAAATTACCCGTCGTACAGACGTCGCACCAACAAAGTTCATTTTTTCCGGAACATTCAGATCCGCTCAGAAAACAAGTCAAATTCGAGCATCTAAGAAGTTGAGGAATACTTTACAAAAACCTCGAATAACGAGAAGTGCTGCTACGCTTCGATTGATGTAAACCGTTTGGATATTCTTATAGAGATGGACTTGAAATTATGATATTTCAAAAATGACTCAGACTGCGTTCTGCAGTATATATTTTCTTTATAAGTTTGACAACCGCCGTAAGGTATCACTGTCGTGAGGCATTAATAGATAACTAGGTTTTTATATGAACGCCGGAATGATCGCCACAAAGTGAGCAATAATAAGAAGGATATCGGAGGATAACAAAATAAAAAAAAATAATTTACGACCACGATTTAAATTAGTAAACTCTGTTTCGGAGATAGATTGATTATGCCAAAAATGTAAAAAATTGAAATTCTATTTTTCTGTATATAAATCTACTAATACACCGCCATAATACTGGACAGAATGTTCGTGTGTTGACGGATTCATAGTATCATAGTATCATCCATGAACATACATGACTCAATAGGTGGAACAATCAGTGTCGTGACCGTTTAGTTTCTGAGTAATCGGCGCAATGAACTGGAACGATGATCACGAAACATACGACTATATAAACATCCACTCAGCCTTCTAAGAGTCACTCTCCATATGCGTTTCGATGAGACAGCATCAGTATGGAATTTTTTAAGAAACTAATGATTGCTATTGGAGTGACTTCGTCTTCGAGTAAGAAAGTCGACTTTAACGCGGATCTTCCTGTTGAGGTTGCTCAGCATCTGCTTCGAATGTTGGATACTCCATCGCTGATCAACGCATCTAGTGTTTCTCGACGTTGGTTTTCTTTGTGCAAAAGTGATAAACGATTGCGACAATCGGTTCATCATCATTTAAGAATCACTAAACACAAAATGGTACAGTTAATGGACAATTCGCGTAGATCAAACAAAACGCGTAATAAAAGTGACACAAACAAAAAGATTACATCACAAATTACTCGTCGTACAGACGTCGCACCAACAAAGTTCATTTTTTCTAAAACATCCAGGTCCGTTCAGAAGACAAGTCAAATTCGCGCATCTATGAAGTTGACGAATACTTTACAAAAACCTCGAATAACGAGAACTGCTGCTACGCTTCGATTGATTTAAACCGTTTGGATATTCTAATAGAGATGGACTTGAAATTATGATATTTCAAAAATGACTCAGACTGCGTTCTGCAGTATATATTTTCTTTATAAGTTTGACAACCGCCGTAAGGTATCACTGTCGTGAGGCATTAATAGATAACTAGGTTTTTATATGAACGCCGGAATGATCGCCACAAAGTGAGCAATAATAAGAAGGATATCGGAGGATAACAAAATAAAAAAAAATAATTTACGACCAGGATTTAAATTAGTAAACTCTGTTTCGGAGATAGTTTGATTATGCCAAAAATGTAAAAAATTGAAATTCTATTTTTCTGTATATAAATCTACTAATATACCGCCATAATACTGGACAGAATGTTCGTGTGTTGACGGATTCATAGTATCATCCATGAACATACATGACTCAATAGGTGGAACAATCAGGGGCGTGACCGTTCAGTTTCTGAGTAGTCGGCGCAATGAACTGGAACAATGATCACGAAACATACGACTATATAAACATCCACTCAGCCATCTAAGAGTCACTCTCCATATGCGTTTCGATGAGACAGCATCAGTATGGAATTTTTTAAGAAACTAATGATTGCTATTGGAGTGACTTCGTCTTCGAGTAAGAAAGTCGACTTTATCGCTGATCTTCCTGTTGAGGTTGCTCAGCATCTGCTTCGAATGTTGGATACTCCATCGCTTACCAACGCATCTAGTGTTTCTCGACGTTGGTTTTCTTTGTGCAAAAGTGATAAACGATTGCGACAATAGGTTCATCATCATTTAAGAATCACTAAACACAAAATGGTACAGTTAATGGACAATTCGCGTAGATCAAACAAAACGCGTAATAAAAGTGACACAAACAAAAAGATTACATCACAAATTACCCGTCGTACAGACGTCGCACCAACAAAGTTCATTTTTTCCGGAACATTCAGATCCGCTCAGAAAACAAGTCAAATTCGAGCATCTAAGAAGTTGAGGAATACTTTACAAAAACCTCGAATAACGAGAAGTGCTGCTACGCTTCGATTGATGTAAACCGTTTGGATATTCTTATAGAGATGGACTTAAAAATTATGATATTTCAAAAATGACTCAGACTGCGTTCTGCAGTATATATTTTCTTTATAAGTTTGACAACCGCCGTAAGGTATCACTGTCGTGAGGCATTAATAGATAACTAGGTTTTTATATGAACGCCGGAATGATCGCCACAAAGTGAGCAATAATAAGAAGGATATCGGAGGATAACAAAATAAAAAAAAATAATTTACGACCACGATTTAAATTAGTAAACTCTGTTTCGGAGATAGATTGATTATGCCAAAAATGTAAAAAATTGAAATTCTATTTTTCTGTATATAAATCTACTAATACACCGCCATAATACTGGACAGAATGTTCGTGTGTTGACGGATTCATAGTATCATAGTATCATCCATGAACATACATGACTCAATAGGTGGAACAATCAGGGGCGTGACCGTTCAGTTTCTGAGTAGTCGGCGCAATGAACTGGAACAATGATCACGAAACATACGACTATATAAACATCCACTCAGCCATCTAAGAGTCACTCTCCATATGCGTTTCGATGAGACAGCATCAGTATGGAATTTTTTAAGAAACTAATGATTGCTATTGGAGTGACTTCGTCTTCGAGTAAGAAAGTCGACTTTATCGCTGATCTTCCTGTTGAGGTTGCTCAGCATCTGCTTCGAATGTTGGATACTCCATCGCTGATCAACGCATCTAGTGTTTCTCGACGTTGGTTTTCTTTGTGCAAAAGTGATAAACGATTGCGACAATCGGTTCATCATCAATTAAGAATCACTAAACACAAAATGGTACAGTTAATGGACAATTCGCGTAGATCAAACAAAACGCGTAATAAAAGTGACACAAACAAAAAGATTACATCACAAATTACTCGTCGTACAGACGTCGCACCAACAAAGTTCATTTTTTCCAAAACATCCAGGTCCGTTCAGAAGACAAGTCAAATTCGCGCATCTATGAAGTTGACGAATACTTTACAAAAACCTCGAATAACGAGAACTGCTGCTACGCTTCGATTGATGTAAACCGTTTGGATAATCTTATAGAGATGGACTTGAAATTATGATATTTTAAAAATGACTCAGACTGCGTTCTGCAGTATATATTTTCTTTTTAAGTTTGACAACCGCGGTAAGGTATCACTGTCGTCAGGCATTAATAGATAACTAGGTTTTTATATGAATGCCGGAATGATCGCCACAAAGTGAGTAATAATAAGAAGGATATCGGAGGATAACGAAATAAAAACGAATAATTGACGACCACGATTTAAATAAGTAAACTCTGTTTCGGAGATAGATTGATTATGCCAAAAATGTAAAAATTGAAATTCTATTTTTCTGTATATAAATCTAGTAATACACCTCCATAATACTGGACAGAATGTTCGTGTGTTGACGGATTCATAGTATCATCCATGAACATACATGACTCAATAGGTGGAACAATCAGGGGCGTGACCGTTCAGTTTCTGAGTAGTCGGCGCAATGAACTGGAACAATGATCACGAAACATACGACTATATAAACATCCACTCAGCCATCTAAGAGTCACTCTCCATATGCGTTTTGATGAGACAGCATCAGTATGGAATTTTTTAAGAAACTAATGATTGCTATTGGAGTGACTTCGCCTTCGAGTAAGAAAGTCGACTTTATCGCGGATCTTCCTGTTGATTTTGCTCAGCATCTGCTTCGAATGTTGGATACTCCATCGCTGATCAACGCATCTAGTGTTTCTCGACGTTGGTTTTCTTTGTGCAAAAGTGATAAACGATTGCGACAATCGGTTCATCATCATTTAAGAATCACTAAACACAAAATGGTACAGGTAATGGACAATTCGCGTAGATCAAACAAAACGCGTAATAAAAGTGACACAAACAAAAAGATTACATCACAAATTACTCGTCGTACAGACGTCGCACCAACAAAGTTCATTTTTTCCAAAACATCCAGGTCCGTTCAGAAGACAAGTCAAATTCGCGCATCTATGAAGTTGACGAATACTTTACAAAAACCTCGAATAACGAGAACTGCTGCTACGCTTCGATTGATGTAAACCGTTTGGATAATCTTATAGAGATGGACTTGAAATTATGATATTTTAAAAATGACTCAGACTGCGTTCTGCAGTATATATTTTCTTTTTAAGTTTGACAACCGCGGTAAGGTATCACTGTCGTCAGGCATTAATAGATAACTAGGTTTTTATATGAACGCCAGAATGATCGCCACAAAGTGAGTAATAATAAGAAGGATATCGGAGGATAACGAAATAAAAACAAATAATTTACGACCACGATTTAAATAAGTAAACTCTGTTTCGGAGATAGATTGATTATGCCAAAAATGTAAAAATTGAAATTCTATTTTTCTGTATATAAATCTAGTAATACACCTCCATAATACTGGACAGAATGTTCGGGTGTTGAAGGATTCATAGTATCATCCATGAACATACATGACTCAATAGGTGGAACAATCAGGGGCGTGACCGTTCAGTTTCTGAGTAGTCGGCGCAATGAACTGGAACAATGATCACAAAACATACGACTATATAAACATCCACTCAGCTATCTAAGAGTCACTCTCCATATGCGTTTCGATGAGACAGCATCAGTATGGAATTTTTTAAGAAACTAATGATTGCTATTGGAGTGACTTCGCCTTCGAGTAAGAAAGTCGACTTTATCGCGGATCTTCCTGTTGAGGTTGCTCAGCATCTGCTTCGAATGTTGGATACTCCATCGCTGATCAACGCATCTAGTGTTTCTCGACGTTGGTTTTCTTTGTGCAAAAGTGATAAACGATTGCGACAATCGGTTCATCATCATTTAAGAATCACTAAACACAAAATGGTACAGTTAATGGACAATTCGCGTAGATCAAACAAAACGCGTAATAAAAGTGACACAAACAAAAAGATTACATCACAAATTACTCGTCGTACAGACGTCGCACCAACAAAGTTCATTTTTTCCAAAACATCCAGGTCCGTTCAGAAGACAAGTCAAATTCGCGCATCTATGAAGTTGACGAATACTTTACAAAAACCTCGAATAACGAGAACTGCTGCTACGCTTCGATTGATGTAAACCGTTTGGATAATCTTATAGAGATGGACTTGAAATTATGATATTTTAAAAATGACTCAGACTGCGTTCTGCAGTATATATTTTCTTTTTAAGTTTGACAACCGCGGTAAGGTATCACTGTCTTCAGGCATTAATAGATAACTAGGTTTTTATATGAATGCCGGAATGATCGCCACAAAGTGAGTAATAATAAGAAGGATATCGGAGGATAACGAAATAAAAACGAATAATTGACGACCACGATTTAAATAAGTAAACTCTGTTTCGGAGATAGATTGATTATGCCAAAAATGTAAAAATTGAAATTCTATTTTTCTGTATATAAATCTAGTAATACACCTCCATAATACTGGACAGAATGTTCGTGTGTTGACGGATTCATAGTATCATCCATGAACATACATGACTCAATAGGTGGAACAATCAGTGTCGTGACCGTTCAGTTTCTGAGTAATCGGCGCAATGAACTGGAACGATGATCACGAAACATACGACTATATAAACATCCACTCAGCCTTCTAAGAGTCACTCTCCATATGCGTTTCGATGAGACAGCATCAGTATGGAATTTTTTAAGAAACTAATGATTGCTATTGGAGTGACTTCGTCTTCGAGTAAGAAAGTCGACTTTATCGCTGATCTTCCTGTTGAGGTTGCTCAGCATCTGCTTCGAATGTTGGATACTCCATCGCTTACCAACGCATCTAGTGTTTCTCGACGTTGGTTTTCTTTGTGCAAAAGTGATAAACGATTGCGACAATAGGTTCATCATCATTTAAGAATCACTAAACACAAAATGGTACAGTTAATGGACAATTCGCGTAGATCAAACAAAACGCGTAATAAAAGTGACACAAACAAAAAGATTACATCACAAATTACCCGTCGTACAGACGTCGCACCAACAAAGTTCATTTTTTCCGGAACATTCAGATCCGCTCAGAAAACAAGTCAAATTCGAGCATCTAAGAAGTTGAGGAATACTTTACAAAAACCTCGAATAACGAGAAGTGCTGCTACGCTTCGATTGATGTAAACCGTTTGGATATTCTTATAGAGATGGACTTGAAATTATGATATTTCAAAAATGACTCAGACTGCGTTCTGCAGTATATATTTTCTTTATAAGTTTGACAACCGCCGTAAGGTATCACTGTCGTGAGGCATTAATAGATAACTAGGTTTTTATATGAACGCCGGAATGATCGCCACAAAGTGAGCAATAATAAGAAGGATATCGGAGGATAACAAAATAAAAAAAAATAATTTACGACCACGATTTAAATTAGTAAACTCTGTTTCGGAGATAGATTGATTATGCCAAAAATGTAAAAAATTGAAATTCTATTTTTCTGTATATAAATCTACTAATACACCGCCATAATACTGGACAGAATGTTCGTGTGTTGACGGATTCATAGTATCATAGTATCATCCATGAACATACATGACTCAATAGGTGGAACAATCAGTGTCGTGACCGTTTAGTTTCTGAGTAATCGGCGCAATGAACTGGAACGATGATCACGAAACATACGACTATATAAACATCCACTCAGCCTTCTAAGAGTCACTCTCCATATGCGTTTCGATGAGACAGCATCAGTATGGAATTTTTTAAGAAACTAATGATTGCTATTGGAGTGACTTCGTCTTCGAGTAAGAAAGTCGACTTTAACGCGGATCTTCCTGTTGAGGTTGCTCAGCATCTGCTTCGAATGTTGGATACTCCATCGCTGATCAACGCATCTAGTGTTTCTCGACGTTGGTTTTCTTTGTGCAAAAGTGATAAACGATTGCGACAATCGGTTCATCATCATTTAAGAATCACTAAACACAAAATGGTACAGTTAATGGACAATTCGCGTAGATCAAACAAAACGCGTAATAAAAGTGACACAAACAAAAAGATTACATCACAAATTACTCGTCGTACAGACGTCGCACCAACAAAGTTCATTTTTTCTAAAACATCCAGGTCCGTTCAGAAGACAAGTCAAATTCGCGCATCTATGAAGTTGACGAATACTTTACAAAAACCTCGAATAACGAGAACTGCTGCTACGCTTCGATTGATTTAAACCGTTTGGATATTCTAATAGAGATGGACTTGAAATTATGATATTTCAAAAATGACTCAGACTGCGTTCTGCAGTATATATTTTCTTTATAAGTTTGACAACCGCCGTAAGGTATCACTGTCGTGAGGCATTAATAGATAACTAGGTTTTTATATGAACGCCGGAATGATCGCCACAAAGTGAGCAATAATAAGAAGGATATCGGAGGATAACAAAATAAAAAAAAATAATTTACGACCAGGATTTAAATTAGTAAACTCTGTTTCGGAGATAGTTTGATTATGCCAAAAATGTAAAAAATTGAAATTCTATTTTTCTGTATATAAATCTACTAATATACCGCCATAATACTGGACAGAATGTTCGTGTGTTGACGGATTCATAGTATCATCCATGAACATACATGACTCAATAGGTGGAACAATCAGGGGCGTGACCGTTCAGTTTCTGAGTAGTCGGCGCAATGAACTGGAACAATGATCACGAAACATACGACTATATAAACATCCACTCAGCCATCTAAGAGTCACTCTCCATATGCGTTTCGATGAGACAGCATCAGTATGGAATTTTTTAAGAAACTAATGATTGCTATTGGAGTGACTTCGTCTTCGAGTAAGAAAGTCGACTTTATCGCTGATCTTCCTGTTGAGGTTGCTCAGCATCTGCTTCGAATGTTGGATACTCCATCGCTTACCAACGCATCTAGTGTTTCTCGACGTTGGTTTTCTTTGTGCAAAAGTGATAAACGATTGCGACAATAGGTTCATCATCATTTAAGAATCACTAAACACAAAATGGTACAGTTAATGGACAATTCGCGTAGATCAAACAAAACGCGTAATAAAAGTGACACAAACAAAAAGATTACATCACAAATTACCCGTCGTACAGACGTCGCACCAACAAAGTTCATTTTTTCCGGAACATTCAGATCCGCTCAGAAAACAAGTCAAATTCGAGCATCTAAGAAGTTGAGGAATACTTTACAAAAACCTCGAATAACGAGAAGTGCTGCTACGCTTCGATTGATGTAAACCGTTTGGATATTCTTATAGAGATGGACTTAAAAATTATGATATTTCAAAAATGACTCAGACTGCGTTCTGCAGTATATATTTTCTTTATAAGTTTGACAACCGCCGTAAGGTATCACTGTCGTGAGGCATTAATAGATAACTAGGTTTTTATATGAACGCCGGAATGATCGCCACAAAGTGAGCAATAATAAGAAGGATATCGGAGGATAACAAAATAAAAAAAAATAATTTACGACCACGATTTAAATTAGTAAACTCTGTTTCGGAGATAGATTGATTATGCCAAAAATGTAAAAAATTGAAATTCTATTTTTCTGTATATAAATCTACTAATACACCGCCATAATACTGGACAGAATGTTCGTGTGTTGACGGATTCATAGTATCATAGTATCATCCATGAACATACATGACTCAATAGGTGGAACAATCAGGGGCGTGACCGTTCAGTTTCTGAGTAGTCGGCGCAATGAACTGGAACAATGATCACGAAACATACGACTATATAAACATCCACTCAGCCATCTAAGAGTCACTCTCCATATGCGTTTCGATGAGACAGCATCAGTATGGAATTTTTTAAGAAACTAATGATTGCTATTGGAGTGACTTCGTCTTCGAGTAAGAAAGTCGACTTTATCGCTGATCTTCCTGTTGAGGTTGCTCAGCATCTGCTTCGAATGTTGGATACTCCATCGCTGATCAACGCATCTAGTGTTTCTCGACGTTGGTTTTCTTTGTGCAAAAGTGATAAACGATTGCGACAATCGGTTCATCATCAATTAAGAATCACTAAACACAAAATGGTACAGTTAATGGACAATTCGCGTAGATCAAACAAAACGCGTAATAAAAGTGACACAAACAAAAAGATTACATCACAAATTACTCGTCGTACAGACGTCGCACCAACAAAGTTCATTTTTTCCAAAACATCCAGGTCCGTTCAGAAGACAAGTCAAATTCGCGCATCTATGAAGTTGACGAATACTTTACAAAAACCTCGAATAACGAGAACTGCTGCTACGCTTCGATTGATGTAAACCGTTTGGATAATCTTATAGAGATGGACTTGAAATTATGATATTTTAAAAATGACTCAGACTGCGTTCTGCAGTATATATTTTCTTTTTAAGTTTGACAACCGCGGTAAGGTATCACTGTCGTCAGGCATTAATAGATAACTAGGTTTTTATATGAATGCCGGAATGATCGCCACAAAGTGAGTAATAATAAGAAGGATATCGGAGGATAACGAAATAAAAACGAATAATTGACGACCACGATTTAAATAAGTAAACTCTGTTTCGGAGATAGATTGATTATGCCAAAAATGTAAAAATTGAAATTCTATTTTTCTGTATATAAATCTAGTAATACACCTCCATAATACTGGACAGAATGTTCGTGTGTTGACGGATTCATAGTATCATCCATGAACATACATGACTCAATAGGTGGAACAATCAGGGGCGTGACCGTTCAGTTTCTGAGTAGTCGGCGCAATGAACTGGAACAATGATCACGAAACATACGACTATATAAACATCCACTCAGCCATCTAAGAGTCACTCTCCATATGCGTTTTGATGAGACAGCATCAGTATGGAATTTTTTAAGAAACTAATGATTGCTATTGGAGTGACTTCGCCTTCGAGTAAGAAAGTCGACTTTATCGCGGATCTTCCTGTTGATTTTGCTCAGCATCTGCTTCGAATGTTGGATACTCCATCGCTGATCAACGCATCTAGTGTTTCTCGACGTTGGTTTTCTTTGTGCAAAAGTGATAAACGATTGCGACAATCGGTTCATCATCATTTAAGAATCACTAAACACAAAATGGTACAGGTAATGGACAATTCGCGTAGATCAAACAAAACGCGTAATAAAAGTGACACAAACAAAAAGATTACATCACAAATTACTCGTCGTACAGACGTCGCACCAACAAAGTTCATTTTTTCCAAAACATCCAGGTCCGTTCAGAAGACAAGTCAAATTCGCGCATCTATGAAGTTGACGAATACTTTACAAAAACCTCGAATAACGAGAACTGCTGCTACGCTTCGATTGATGTAAACCGTTTGGATAATCTTATAGAGATGGACTTGAAATTATGATATTTTAAAAATGACTCAGACTGCGTTCTGCAGTATATATTTTCTTTTTAAGTTTGACAACCGCGGTAAGGTATCACTGTCGTCAGGCATTAATAGATAACTAGGTTTTTATATGAACGCCAGAATGATCGCCACAAAGTGAGTAATAATAAGAAGGATATCGGAGGATAACGAAATAAAAACAAATAATTTACGACCACGATTTAAATAAGTAAACTCTGTTTCGGAGATAGATTGATTATGCCAAAAATGTAAAAATTGAAATTCTATTTTTCTGTATATAAATCTAGTAATACACCTCCATAATACTGGACAGAATGTTCGGGTGTTGAAGGATTCATAGTATCATCCATGAACATACATGACTCAATAGGTGGAACAATCAGGGGCGTGACCGTTCAGTTTCTGAGTAGTCGGCGCAATGAACTGGAACAATGATCACAAAACATACGACTATATAAACATCCACTCAGCTATCTAAGAGTCACTCTCCATATGCGTTTCGATGAGACAGCATCAGTATGGAATTTTTTAAGAAACTAATGATTGCTATTGGAGTGACTTCGCCTTCGAGTAAGAAAGTCGACTTTATCGCGGATCTTCCTGTTGAGGTTGCTCAGCATCTGCTTCGAATGTTGGATACTCCATCGCTGATCAACGCATCTAGTGTTTCTCGACGTTGGTTTTCTTTGTGCAAAAGTGATAAACGATTGCGACAATCGGTTCATCATCATTTAAGAATCACTAAACACAAAATGGTACAGTTAATGGACAATTCGCGTAGATCAAACAAAACGCGTAATAAAAGTGACACAAACAAAAAGATTACATCACAAATTACTCGTCGTACAGACGTCGCACCAACAAAGTTCATTTTTTCCAAAACATCCAGGTCCGTTCAGAAGACAAGTCAAATTCGCGCATCTATGAAGTTGACGAATACTTTACAAAAACCTCGAATAACGAGAACTGCTGCTACGCTTCGATTGATGTAAACCGTTTGGATAATCTTATAGAGATGGACTTGAAATTATGATATTTTAAAAATGACTCAGACTGCGTTCTGCAGTATATATTTTCTTTTTAAGTTTGACAACCGCGGTAAGGTATCACTGTCGTCAGGCATTAATAGATAACTAGGTTTTTATATGAATGCCGGAATGATCGCCACAAAGTGAGTAATAATAAGAAGGATATCGGAGGATAACGAAATAAAAACGAATAATTGACGACCACGATTTAAATAAGTAAACTCTGTTTCGGAGATAGATTGATTATGCTAAAAATGTAAAAATTGAAATTCTATTTTTCTGTATATAAATCTAGTAATACACCTCCATAATACTGGACAGAATGTTCGTGTGTTGACGGATTCATAGTATCATCCATGAACATACATGACTCAATAGGTGGAACAATCAGGGGCGTGACCGTTCAGTTTCTGAGTAGTCGGCGCAATGAACTGGAACAATGATCACAAAACATACGACTATATAAACATCCACTCAGCTATCTAAGAGTCACTCTCCATATGCGTTTCGATGAGACAGCATCAGTATGGAATTTTTTAAGAAACTAATGATTGCTATTGGAGTGACTTCGCCTTCGAGTAAGAAAGTCGACTTTATCGCGGATCTTCCTGTTGAGGTTGCTCAGCATCTGCTTCGAATGTTGGATACTCCATCGCTGATCAACGCATCTAGTGTTTCTCGACGTTGGTTTTCTTTGTGCAAAAGTGATAAACGATTGCGACAATCGGTTCATCATCATTTAAGAATCACTAAACACAAAATGGTACAGTTAATGGACAATTCGCGTAGATCAAACAAAACGCGTAATAAAAGTGACACAAACAAAAAGATTACATCACAAATTACTCGTCGTACAGACGTCGCACCAACAAAGTTCATTTTTTCCAAAACATCCAGGTCCGTTCAGAAGACAAGTCAAATTCGCGCATCTATGAAGTTGACGAATACTTTACAAAAACCTCGAATAACGAGAACTGCTGCTACGCTTCGATTGATGTAAACCGTTTGGATAATCTTATAGAGATGGACTTGAAATTATGATATTTTAAAAATGACTCAGACTGCGTTCTGCAGTATATATTTTCTTTTTAAGTTTGACAACCGCGGTAAGGTATCACTGTCGTCAGGCATTAATAGATAACTAGGTTTTTATATGAATGCCGGAATGATCGCCACAAAGTGAGTAATAATAAGAAGGATATCGGAGGATAACGAAATAAAAACGAATAATTGACGACCACGATTTAAATAAGTAAACTCTGTTTCGGAGATAGATTGATTATGCTAAAAATGTAAAAATTGAAATTCTATTTTTCTGTATATAAATCTAGTAATACACCTCCATAATACTGGACAGAATGTTCGTGTGTTGACGGATTCATAGTATCATCCATGAACATACATGACTCAATAGGTGGAACAATCAGTGTCGTGACCGTTCAGTTTCTGAGTAATCGGCGCAATGAACTGGAACAATGATCACGAAACATACGACTATATAAACATCCACTCAGCCATCTAAGAGTCACTCTCCATATGCGTTTCGATGAGACAGCATCAGTATGGAATTTTTTAAGAAACTAATGATTGCTATTGGAGTGACTTCGTCTTCGAGTAAGAAAGTCGACTTTATCGCTGATCTTCCTGTTGAGGTTGCTCAGCATCTGCTTCGAATGTTGGATACTCCATCGCTGACCAACGCATCTAGTGTTTCTCGACGTTGGTTTGCTTTGTGCAAAAGTGATAAACGATTGCGACAATCGGTTCATCATCATTTAAGAATCACTAAACACAAAACGGTACAGTTAATGGACAATTCGCGTAGATCAAACAAAACGCGTAATAAAAGTGACACAAACAAAAAATTACATCACAAATTACCCGTCGTACAGACGTCGCACCAACAAAGTTCATTTTTTCCGAAACATTCAGATCCGCTCAGAAAACAAGTCAAATTCGTGCATGTAAGAAGTTGACGAATACTTTACAAAAACCTCGAATAACGAGAAGTGCTGCTACGCTTCGATTGATGTAAACCGTTTGGATATTCTTATAGAGATGGACTTGAAATTATGATATTTCAAAAATGACTCAGACTGCGTTCTGCAGTATATATTTTCTTTATAAGTTTGACAACCGCCGTAAGGTATCACTGTCGTGAGGCATTAATAGATAACTAGGTTTTTATATGAACGCCGGAATGATCGCCACAAAGTGAGCAATAATAAGAAGGATATCGGAGGATAACAAAATAAAAAAAAATAATTTACGACCACGATTTAAATTAGTAAACTCTGTTTCGGAGATAGATTGATTATGCCAAAAATGTAAAAAATTGAAATTCTATTTTTCTGTATATAAATCTACTAATACACCGCCATAATACTGGACAGAATGTTCGTGTGTTGACGGATTCATAGTATCATAGTATCATCCATGAACATACATGACTCAATAGGTGGAACAATCAGTGTCGTGACCGTTTAGTTTCTGAGTAATCGGCGCAATGAACTGGAACGATGATCACGAAACATACGACTATATAAACATCCACTCAGCCTTCTAAGAGTCACTCTCCATATGCGTTTCGATGAGACAGCATCAGTATGGAATTTTTTAAGAAACTAATGATTGCTATTGGAGTGACTTCGTCTTCGAGTAAGAAAGTCGACTTTAACGCGGATCTTCCTGTTGAGGTTGCTCAGCATCTGCTTCGAATGTTGGATACTCCATCGCTGATCAACGCATCTAGTGTTTCTCGACGTTGGTTTTCTTTGTGCAAAAGTGATAAACGATTGCGACAATCGGTTCATCATCATTTAAGAATCACTAAACACAAAATGGTACAGTTAATGGACAATTCGCGTAGATCAAACAAAACGCGTAATAAAAGTGACACAAACAAAAAGATTACATCACAAATTACTCGTCGTACAGACGTCGCACCAACAAAGTTCATTTTTTCTAAAACATCCAGGTCCGTTCAGAAGACAAGTCAAATTCGCGCATCTATGAAGTTGACGAATACTTTACAAAAACCTCGAATAACGAGAACTGCTGCTACGCTTCGATTGATTTAAACCGTTTGGATATTCTAATAGAGATGGACTTGAAATTATGATATTTCAAAAATGACTCAGACTGCGTTCTGCAGTATATATTTTCTTTATAAGTTTGACAACCGCCGTAAGGTATCACTGTCGTGAGGCATTAATAGATAACTAGGTTTTTATATGAACGCCGGAATGATCGCCACAAAGTGAGCAATAATAAGAAGGATATCGGAGGATAACAAAATTAAAAAAAAATAATTTACGACCAGGATTTAAATTAGTAAACTCTGTTTCGGAGATAGTTTGATTATGCCAAAAATGTAAAAAATTGAAATTCTATTTTTCTGTATATAAATCTACTAATATACCGCCATAATACTGGACAGAATGTTCGTGTGTTGACGGATTCATAGTATCATCCATGAACATACATGACTCAATAGGTGGAACAATCAGGGGCGTGACCGTTCAGTTTCTGAGTAGTCGGCGCAATGAACTGGAACAATGATCACGAAACATACGACTATATAAACATCCACTCAGCCATCTAAGAGTCACTCTCCATATGCGTTTCGATGAGACAGCATCAGTATGGAATTTTTTAAGAAACTAATGATTGCTATTGGAGTGACTTCGTCTTCGAGTAAGAAAGTCGACTTTATCGCTGATCTTCCTGTTGAGGTTGCTCAGCATCTGCTTCGAATGTTGGATAATCCATCGCTTACCAACGCATCTAGTGTTTCTCGACGTTGGTTTTCTTTGTGCAAAAGTGATAAACGATTGCGACAATAGGTTCATCATCATTTAAGAATCACTAAACACAAAATGGTACAGTTAATGGACAATTCGCGTAGATCAAACAAAACGCGTAATAAAAGTGACACAAACAAAAAGATTACATCACAAATTACCCGTCGTACAGACGTCGCACCAACAAAGTTCATTTTTTCCGGAACATTCAGATCCGCTCAGAAAACAAGTCAAATTCGAGCATCTAAGAAGTTGAGGAATACTTTACAAAAACCTCGAATAACGAGAAGTGCTGCTACGCTTCGATTGATGTAAACCGTTTGGATATTCTTATAGAGATGGACTTGAAATTATGATATTTCAAAAATGACTCAGACTGCGTTCTGCAGTATATATTTTCTTTATAAGTTTGACAACCGCCGTAAGGTATCACTGTCGTGAGGCATTAATAGATAACTAGGTTTTTATATGAACGCCGGAATGATCGCCACAAAGTGAGCAATAATAAGAAGGATATCGGAGGATAACAAAATAAAAAAAAATAATTTACGACCACGATTTAAATTAGTAAACTCTGTTTCGGAGATAGATTGATTATGCCAAAAATGTAAAAAATTGAAATTCTATTTTTCTGTATATAAATCTACTAATACACCGCCATAATACTGGACAGAATGTTCGTGTGTTGACGGATTCATAGTATCATAGTATCATCCATGAACATACATGACTCAATAGGTGGAACAATCAGGGGCGTGACCGTTCAGTTTCTGAGTAGTCGGCGCAATGAACTGGAACAATGATCACGAAACATACGACTATATAAACATCCACTCAGCCATCTAAGAGTCACTCTCCATATGCGTTTCGATGAGACAGCATCAGTATGGAATTTTTTAAGAAACTAATGATTGCTATTGGAGTGACTTCGTCTTCGAGTAAGAAAGTCGACTTTATCGCTGATCTTCCTGTTGAGGTTGCTCAGCATCTGCTTCGAATGTTGGATACTCCATCGCTGATCAACGCATCTAGTGTTTCTCGACGTTGGTTTTCTTTGTGCAAAAGTGATAAACGATTGCGACAATCGGTTCATCATCAATTAAGAATCACTAAACACAAAATGGTACAGTTAATGGACAATTCGCGTAGATCAAACAAAACGCGTAATAAAAGTGACACAAACAAAAAGATTACATCACAAATTACTCGTCGTACAGACGTCGCACCAACAAAGTTCATTTTTTCCAAAACATCCAGGTCCGTTCAGAAGACAAGTCAAATTCGCGCATCTATGAAGTTGACGAATACTTTACAAAAACCTCGAATAACGAGAACTGCTGCTACGCTTCGATTGATGTAAACCGTTTGGATAATCTTATAGAGATGGACTTGAAATTATGATATTTTAAAAATGACTCAGACTGCGTTCTGCAGTATATATTTTCTTTTTAAGTTTGACAACCGCGGTAAGGTATCACTGTCGTCAGGCATTAATAGATAACTAGGTTTTTATATGAATGCCGGAATGATCGCCACAAAGTGAGTAATAATAAGAAGGATATCGGAGGATAACGAAATAAAAACGAATAATTGACGACCACGATTTAAATAAGTAAACTCTGTTTCGGAGATAGATTGATTATGCCAAAAATGTAAAAATTGAAATTCTATTTTTCTGTATATAAATCTAGTAATACACCTCCATAATACTGGACAGAATGTTCGTGTGTTGACGGATTCATAGTATCATCCATGAACATACATGACTCAATAGGTGGAACAATCAGGGGCGTGACCGTTCAGTTTCTGAGTAGTCGGCGCAATGAACTGGAACAATGATCACGAAACATACGACTATATAAACATCCACTCAGCCATCTAAGAGTCACTCTCCATATGCGTTTTGATGAGACAGCATCAGTATGGAATTTTTTAAGAAACTAATGATTGCTATTGGAGTGACTTCGCCTTCGAGTAAGAAAGTCGACTTTATCGCGGATCTTCCTGTTGATTTTGCTCAGCATCTGCTTCGAATGTTGGATACTCCATCGCTGATCAACGCATCTAGTGTTTCTCGACGTTGGTTTTCTTTGTGCAAAAGTGATAAACGATTGCGACAATCGGTTCATCATCATTTAAGAATCACTAAACACAAAATGGTACAGGTAATGGACAATTCGCGTAGATCAAACAAAACGCGTAATAAAAGTGACACAAACAAAAAGATTACATCACAAATTACTCGTCGTACAGACGTCGCACCAACAAAGTTCATTTTTTCCAAAACATCCAGGTCCGTTCAGAAGACAAGTCAAATTCGCGCATCTATGAAGTTGACGAATACTTTACAAAAACCTCGAATAACGAGAACTGCTGCTACGCTTCGATTGATGTAAACCGTTTGGATAATCTTATAGAGATGGACTTGAAATTATGATATTTTAAAAATGACTCAGACTGCGTTCTGCAGTATATATTTTCTTTTTAAGTTTGACAACCGCGGTAAGGTATCACTGTCGTCAGGCATTAATAGATAACTAGGTTTTTATATGAACGCCAGAATGATCGCCACAAAGTGAGTAATAATAAGAAGGATATCGGAGGATAACGAAATAAAAACAAATAATTTACGACCACGATTTAAATAAGTAAACTCTGTTTCGGAGATAGATTGATTATGCCAAAAATGTAAAAATTGAAATTCTATTTTTCTGTATATAAATCTAGTAATACACCTCCATAATACTGGACAGAATGTTCGTGTGTTGAAGGATTCATAGTATCATCCATGAACATACATGACTCAATAGGTGGAACAATCAGGGGCGTGACCGTTCAGTTTCTGAGTAGTCGGCGCAATGAACTGGAACAATGATCACAAAACATACGACTATATAAACATCCACTCAGCTATCTAAGAGTCACTCTCCATATGCGTTTCGATGAGACAGCATCAGTATGGAATTTTTTAAGAAACTAATGATTGCTATTGGAGTGACTTCGCCTTCGAGTAAGAAAGTCGACTTTATCGCTGATCTTCCTGTTGAGGTTGCTCAGCATCTGCTTCGAATGTTGGATACTCCATCGCTGATCAACGCATCTAGTGTTTCTCGACGTTGGTTTTCTTTGTGCAAAAGTGATAAACGATTGCGACAATCGTTTCATCATCATTTAAGAATCACTAAACACAAAATGGTACAGTTAATGGACAATTCGCGTAGATCAAACAAAACGCGTAATAAAAGTGACACAAACAAAAAGATTACATCACAAATTACCCGTCGTACAGACGTCGCACCAACAAAGTTCATTTTTTCCGGAACATTCAGATCCGCTCAGAAAACAAGTCAAATTCGAGCATCTAAGAAGTTGAGGAATACTTTACAAAAACCTCGAATAACGAGAAGTGCTGCTACTCTTCGATTGGTGTAAACCGTTTGGATATTCTTATAGAGATGGACTTGAAATTATGATATTTCAAAAATGACTCAGACTGCGTTCTGCAGTATATATTTTCTTTATAAGTTTGACAACCGCCGTAAGGTATCACTGTCGTGAGGCATTAATAGATAACTAGGTTTTTATATGAACGCCGGAATGATCGCCACAAAGTGAGCAATAATAAGAAGGATATCGGAGGATAACAAAATAAAAAAAAATAATTTACGACCACGATTTAAATTAGTAAACTCTGTTTCGGAGATAGATTGATTATGCCAAAAATGTAAAAAATTGAAATTCTATTTTTCTGTATATAAATCTACTAATACACCGCCATAATACTGGACAGAATGTTCGTGTGTTGACGGATTCATAGTATCATAGTATCATCCATGAACATACATGACTCAATAGGTGGAACAATCAGGGGCGTGACCGTTCAGTTTCTGAGTAGTCGGCGCAATGAACTGGAACAATGATCACAAAACATACGACTATATAAACATCCACTCAGCTATCTAAGAGTCACTCTCCATATGCGTTTCGATGAGACAGCATCAGTATGGAATTTTTTAAGAAACTAATGATTGCTATTGGAGTGACTTCGCCTTCGAGTAAGAAAGTCGACTTTATCGCGGATCTTCCTGTTGAGGTTGCTCAGCATCTGCTTCGAATGTTGGATAATCCATCGCTGATCAACGCATCTAGTGTTTCTCGACGTTGGTTTTCTTTGTGCAAAAGTGATAAACGATTGCGACAATCGGTTCATCATCATTTAAGAATCACTAAACACAAAATGGTACAGGTAATGGACAATTCGCGTAGATCAAACAAAACGCGTAATAAAAGTGACACAAACAAAAAGATTACATCACAAATTACTCGTCGTACAGACGTCGCACCAACAAAGTTCATTTTTTCCAAAACATCCAGGTCCGTTCAGAAGACAAGTCAAATTCGCGCATCTATGAAGTTGACGAATACTTTACAAAAACCTCGAATAACGAGAACTGCTGCTACGCTTCGATTGATGTAAACCGTTTGGATAATCTTATAGAGATGGACTTGAAATTATGATATTTTAAAAATGACGCAGACTGCGTTCTGCAGTATATATTTTCTTTTTAAGTTTGACAACCGCGGTAAGGTATCACTGTCGTCAGGCATTAATAGATAACTAGGTTTTTATATGAACGCCGGAATGATCGCCACAAAGTGAGTAATAATAAGAAGGATATCGGAGGATAACGAAATAAAAACAAATAATTTACGACCACGATTTAAATAAGTAAACTCTGTTTCGGAGATAGATTGATTATGCCAAAAATGTAAAAATTGAAATTCTATTTTTCTATATATAAATCTAGTAATACACCCCCATAATACTGGACAGAATGTTCGTGTGTTGACGGATTCATAGTATCATCCATGAACATACATGACTCAATAGGTGGAACAATCAGGGGCGTGACCGTTCAGTTTCTGAGTAGTCGGCGCAATGAACTGGAACGATGATCACGAAACATACGACTATATAAACATCCACTCAGCCATCTAAGAGTCACTCTCCATATGCGTTTCGATGAGACAGCATCAGTATGGAATTTTTTAAGAAACTAATGATTGCTATTGGAGTGACTTCGTCTTCGAGTAAGAAAGTCGTCTTTATCGCTGATCTTCCTGTTGAGGTTGCTCAGCATCTGCTTCGAATGTTGGATACTCCATCGCTGATCAACGCATCTAGTGTTTCTCGACGTTGGTTTTCTTTGTGCAAAAGTGATAAACGATTGCGACAATCGGTTCATCATCAATTAAGAATCACTAAACACAAAATGGTACAGTTAATGGACAATTCGCGTAGATCAAACAAAACGCGTAATAAAAGTGACACAAACAAAAAGATTACATCACAAATTACTCGTCGTACAGACGTCGCACCAACAAAGTTCATTTTTTCCAAAACATCCAGGTCCGTTCAGAAGACAAGTCAAATTCGCGCATCTATGAAGTTGACGAATACTTTACAAAAACCTCGAATAACGAGAACTGCTGCTACGCTTCGATTGATGTAAACCGTTTGGATAATCTTATAGAGATGGACTTGAAATTATGATATTTTAAAAATGACTCAGACTGCGTTCTGCAGTATATATTTTCTTTTTAAGTTTGACAACCGCGGTAAGGTATCACTGTCGTCAGGCATTAATAGATAACTAGGTTTTTATATGAATGCCGGAATGATCGCCACAAAGTGAGTAATAATAAGAAGGATATCGGAGGATAACGAAATAAAAACGAATAATTGACGACCACGATTTAAATAAGTAAACTCTGTTTCGGAGATAGATTGATTATGCCAAAAATGTAAAAATTGAAATTCTATTTTTCTGTATATAAATCTAGTAATACACCTCCATAATACTGGACAGAATGTTCGTGTGTTGACGGATTCATAGTATCATCCATGAACATACATGACTCAATAGGTGGAACAATCAGGGGCGTGACCGTTCAGTTTCTGAGTAGTCGGCGCAATGAACTGGAACAATGATCACGAAACATACGACTATATAAACATCCACTCAGCCATCTAAGAGTCACTCTCCATATGCGTTTTGATGAGACAGCATCAGTATGGAATTTTTTAAGAAACTAATGATTGCTATTGGAGTGACTTCGCCTTCGAGTAAGAAAGTCGACTTTATCGCGGATCTTCCTGTTGATTTTGCTCAGCATCTGCTTCGAATGTTGGATACTCCATCGCTGATCAACGCATCTAGTGTTTCTCGACGTTGGTTTTCTTTGTGCAAAAGTGATAAACGATTGCGACAATCGGTTCATCATCATTTAAGAATCACTAAACACAAAATGGTACAGGTAATGGACAATTCGCGTAGATCAAACAAAACGCGTAATAAAAGTGACACAAACAAAAAGATTACATCACAAATTACTCGTCGTACAGACGTCGCACCAACAAAGTTCATTTTTTCCAAAACATCCAGGTCCGTTCAGAAGACAAGTCAAATTCGCGCATCTATGAAGTTGACGAATACTTTACAAAAACCTCGAATAACGAGAACTGCTGCTACGCTTCGATTGATGTAAACCGTTTGGATAATCTTATAGAGATGGACTTGAAATTATGATATTTTAAAAATGACTCAGACTGCGTTCTGCAGTATATATTTTCTTTTTAAGTTTGACAACCGCGGTAAGGTATCACTGTCGTCAGGCATTAATAGATAACTAGGTTTTTATATGAACGCCAGAATGATCGCCACAAAGTGAGTAATAATAAGAAGGATATCGGAGGATAACGAAATAAAAACAAATAATTGACGACCACGATTTAAATAAGTAAACTCTGTTTCGGAGATAGATTGATTATGCCAAAAATGTAAAAATTGAAATTCTATTTTTCTGTATATAAATCTAGTAATACACCTCCATAATACTGGACAGAATGTTCGTGTGTTGAAGGATTCATAGTATCATCCATGAACATACATGACTCAATAGGTGGAACAATCAGGGGCGTGACCGTTCAGTTTCTGAGTAGTCGGCGCAATGAACTGGAACAATGATCACAAAACATACGACTATATAAACATCCACTCAGCTATCTAAGAGTCACTCTCCATATGCGTTTCGATGAGACAGCATCAGTATGGAATTTTTTAAGAAACTAATGATTGCTATTGGAGTGACTTCGCCTTCGAGTAAGAAAGTCGACTTTATCGCGGATCTTCCTGTTGAGGTTGCTCAGCATCTGCTTCGAATGTTGGATACTCCATCGCTTACCAACGCATCTAGTGTTTCTCGACGTTGGTTTTCTTTGTGCAAAAGTGATAAACGATTGCGACAATAGGTTCATCATCATTTAAGAATCACTAAACACAAAATGGTACAGTTAATGGACAATTCGCGTAGATCAAACAAAACGCGTAATAAAAGTGACACAAACAAAAAGATTACATCACAAATTACCCGTCGTACAGACGTCGCACCAACAAAGTTCATTTTTTCCGGAACATTCAGATCCGCTCAGAAAACAAGTCAAATTCGAGCATCTAAGAAGTTGAGGAATACTTTACAAAAACCTCGAATAACGAGAAGTGCTGCTACGCTTCGATTGATGTAAACCGTTTGGATATTCTTATAGAGATGGACTTGAAATTATGATATTTCAAAAATGACTCAGACTGCGTTCTGCAGTATATATTTTCTTTATAAGTTTGACAACCGCCGTAAGGTATCACTGTCGTGAGGCATTAATAGATAACTAGGTTTTTATATGAACGCCGGAATGATCGCCACAAAGTGAGCAATAATAAGAAGGATATCGGAGGATAACAAAATAAAAAAAAATAATTTACGACCACGATTTAAATTAGTAAACTCTGTTTCGGAGATAGATTGATTATGCCAAAAATGTAAAAAATTGAAATTCTATTTTTCTGTATATAAATCTACTAATACACCGCCATAATACTGGACAGAATGTTCGTGTGTTGACGGATTCATAGTATCATAGTATCATCCATGAACATACATGACTCAATAGGTGGAACAATCAGTGTCGTGACCGTTTAGTTTCTGAGTAATCGGCGCAATGAACTGGAACGATGATCACGAAACATACGACTATATAAACATCCACTCAGCCTTCTAAGAGTCACTCTCCATATGCGTTTCGATGAGACAGCATCAGTATGGAATTTTTTAAGAAACTAATGATTGCTATTGGAGTGACTTCGTCTTCGAGTAAGAAAGTCGACTTTAACGCGGATCTTCCTGTTGAGGTTGCTCAGCATCTGCTTCGAATGTTGGATACTCCATCGCTGATCAACGCATCTAGTGTTTCTCGACGTTGGTTTTCTTTGTGCAAAAGTGATAAACGATTGCGACAATCGGTTCATCATCATTTAAGAATCACTAAACACAAAATGGTACAGTTAATGGACAATTCGCGTAGATCAAACAAAACGCGTAATAAAAGTGACACAAACAAAAAGATTACATCACAAATTACTCGTCGTACAGACGTCGCACCAACAAAGTTCATTTTTTCTAAAACATCCAGGTCCGTTCAGAAGACAAGTCAAATTCGCGCATCTATGAAGTTGACGAATACTTTACAAAAACCTCGAATAACGAGAACTGCTGCTACGCTTCGATTGATTTAAACCGTTTGGATATTCTAATAGAGATGGACTTGAAATTATGATATTTCAAAAATGACTCAGACTGCGTTCTGCAGTATATATTTTCTTTATAAGTTTGACAACCGCCGTAAGGTATCACTGTCGTGAGGCATTAATAGATAACTAGTTTTTTATATGAACGCCGGAATGATCGCCACAAAGTGAGCAATAATAAGAAGGATATCGGAGGATAACAAAATAAAAAAAAATAATTTACGACCAGGATTTAAATTAGTAAACTCTGTTTCGGAGATAGTTTGATTATGCCAAAAATGTAAAAAATTGAAATTCTATTTTTCTGTATATAAATCTACTAATATACCGCCATAATACTGGACAGAATGTTCGTGTGTTGACGGATTCATAGTATCATCCATGAACATACATGACTCAATAGGTGGAACAATCAGGGGCGTGACCGTTCAGTTTCTGAGTAGTCGGCGCAATGAACTGGAACAATGATCACGAAACATACGACTATATAAACATCCACTCAGCCATCTAAGAGTCACTCTCCATATGCGTTTCGATGAGACAGCATCAGTATGGAATTTTTTAAGAAACTAATGATTGCTATTGGAGTGACTTCGTCTTCGAGTAAGAAAGTCGACTTTATCGCTGATCTTCCTGTTGAGGTTGCTCAGCATCTGCTTCGAATGTTGGATACTCCATCGCTTACCAACGCATCTAGTGTTTCTCGACGTTGGTTTTCTTTGTGCAAAAGTGATAAACGATTGCGACAATAGGTTCATCATCATTTAAGAATCACTAAACACAAAATGGTACAGTTAATGGACAATTCGCGTAGATCAAACAAAACGCGTAATAAAAGTGACACAAACAAAAAGATTACATCACAAATTACCCGTCGTACAGACGTCGCACCAACAAAGTTCATTTTTTCCGGAACATTCAGATCCGCTCAGAAAACAAGTCAAATTCGAGCATCTAAGAAGTTGAGGAATACTTTACAAAAACCTCGAATAACGAGAAGTGCTGCTACGCTTCGATTGATGTAAACCGTTTGGATATTCTTATAGAGATGGACTTGAAATTATGATATTTCAAAAATGACTCAGACTGCGTTCTGCAGTATATATTTTCTTTATAAGTTTGACAACCGCCGTAAGGTATCACTGTCGTGAGGCATTAATAGATAACTAGGTTTTTATATGAACGCCGGAATGATCGCCACAAAGTGAGCAATAATAAGAAGGATATCGGAGGATAACAAAATAAAAAAAAATAATTTACGACCACGATTTAAATTAGTAAACTCTGTTTCGGAGATAGATTGATTATGCCAAAAATGTAAAAAATTGAAATTCTATTTTTCTGTATATAAATCTACTAATACACCGCCATAATACTGGACAGAATGTTCGTGTGTTGACGGATTCATAGTATCATAGTATCATCCATGAACATACATGACTCAATAGGTGGAACAATCAGGGGCGTGACCGTTCAGTTTCTGAGTAGTCGGCGCAATGAACTGGAACAATGATCACGAAACATACGACTATATAAACATCCACTCAGCCATCTAAGAGTCACTCTCCATATGCGTTTTGATGAGACAGCATCAGTATGGAATTTTTTAAGAAACTAATGATTGCTATTGGAGTGACTTCGCCTTCGAGTAAGAAAGTCGACTTTATCGCGGATCTTCCTGTTGATTTTGCTCAGCATCTGCTTCGAATGTTGGATACTCCATCGCTGATCAACGCATCTAGTGTTTCTCGACGTTGGTTTTCTTTGTGCAAAAGTGATAAACGATTGCGACAATCGGTTCATCATCATTTAAGAATCACTAAACACAAAATGGTACAGGTAATGGACAATTCGCGTAGATCAAACAAAACGCGTAATAAAAGTGACACAAACAAAAAGATTACATCACAAATTACTCGTCGTACAGACGTCGCACCAACAAAGTTCATTTTTTCCAAAACATCCAGGTCCGTTCAGAAGACAAGTCAAATTCGCGCATCTATGAAGTTGACGAATACTTTACAAAAACCTCGAATAACGAGAACTGCTGCTACGCTTCGATTGATGTAAACCGTTTGGATAATCTTATAGAGATGGACTTGAAATTATGATATTTTAAAAATGACTCAGACTGCGTTCTGCAGTATATATTTTCTTTTTAAGTTTGACAACCGCGGTAAGGTATCACTGTCGTCAGGCATTAATAGATAACTAGGTTTTTATATGAATGCCGGAATGATCGCCACAAAGTGAGTAATAATAAGAAGGATATCGGAGGATAACGAAATAAAAACGAATAATTGACGACCACGATTTAAATAAGTAAACTCTGTTTCGGAGATAGATTGATTATGCCAAAAATGTAAAAATTGAAATTCTATTTTTCTGTATATAAATCTAGTAATACACCTCCATAATACTGGACAGAATGTTCGTGTGTTGACGGATTCATAGTATCATCCATGAACATACATGACTCAATAGGTGGAACAATCAGGGGCGTGACCGTTCAGTTTCTGAGTAGTCGGCGCAATGAACTGGAACAATGATCACGAAACATACGACTATATAAACATCCACTCAGCCATCTAAGAGTCACTCTCCATATGCGTTTTGATGAGACAGCATCAGTATGGAATTTTTTAAGAAACTAATGATTGCTATTGGAGTGACTTCGCCTTCGAGTAAGAAAGTCGACTTTATCGCGGATCTTCCTGTTGAGTTTGCTCAGCATCTGCTTCGAATGTTGGATACTCCATCGCTGATCAACGCATCTAGTGTTTCTCGACGTTGGTTTTCTTTGTGCAAAAGTGATAAACGATTGCGTCAATCGGTTCATCATCATTTAAGAATCACTAAACACAAAATGGTACAGGTAATGGACAATTCGCGTAGATCAAACAAAACGCGTAATAAAAGTGACACAAACAAAAAGATTACATCACAAATTACTCGTCGTACAGACGTCGCACCAACAAAGTTCATTTTTTCCAAAACATCCAGGTCCGTTCAGAAGACAAGTCAAATTCGCGCATCTATGAAGTTGACGAATACTTTACAAAAACCTCGAATAACGAGAACTGCTGCTACGCTTCGATTGATGTAAACCGTTTGGATAATCTTATAGAGATGGACTTGAAATTATGATATTTTAAAAATGACTCAGACTGCGTTCTGCAGTATATATTAAGTTTGACAACCGCGGTAAGGTATCACTGTCGTCAGGCATTAATAGATAACTAGGTTTTTATATGAACGCCAGAATGATCGCCACAAAGTGAGTAATAATAAGAAGGATATCGGAGGATAACGAAATAAAAACAAATAATTTACGACCACGATTTAAATAAGTAAACTCTGTTTCGGAGATAGATTGATTATGCCAAAAATGTAAAAATTGAAATTCTATTTTTCTGTATATAAATCTAGTAATACACCTCCATAATACTGGACAGAATGTTCGTGTGTTGAAGGATTCATAGTATCATCCATGAACATACATGACTCAATAGGTGGAACAATCAGGGGCGTGACCGTTCAGTTTCTGAGTAGTCGGCGCAATGAACTGGAACAATGATCACAAAACATACGACTATATAAACATCCACTCAGCTATCTAAGAGTCACTCTCCATATGCGTTTCGATGAGACAGCATCAGTATGGAATTTTTTAAGAAACTAATGATTGCTATTGGAGTGACTTCGCCTTCGAGTAAGAAAGTCGACTTTATCGCGGATCTTCCTGTTGAGGTTGCTCAGCATCTGCTTCGAATGTTGGATAATCCATCGCTGATCAACGCATCTAGTGTTTCTCGACGTTGGTTTTCTTTGTGCAAAAGTGATAAACGATTGCGACAATCGGTTCATCATCATTTAAGAATCACTAAACACAAAATGGTACAGGTAATGGACAATTCGCGTAGATCAAACAAAACGCGTAATAAAAGTGACACAAACAAAAAGATTACATCACAAATTACTCGTCGTACAGACGTCGCACCAACAAAGTTCATTTTTTCCAAAACATCCAGGTACGTTCAGAAGACAAGTCAAATTCGCGCATCTATGAAGTTGACGAATACTTTACAAAAACCTCGAATAACGAGAACTGCTGCTACGCTTCGATTGATGTAAACCGTTTGGATAATCTTATAGAGATGGACTTGAAATTATGATATTTTAAAAATGACGCAGACTGCGTTCTGCAGTATATTTTTTCTTTTTAAGTTTGACAACCGCGGTAAGGTATCACTGTCGTCAGGCATTAATAGATACCTAGGTTTTTATATGAACGCCGGAATGATCGCCACAAAGTGAGTAATAATAAGAAGGATATCGGAGGATAACGAAATAAAAACAAATAATTTACGACCACGATTTAAATAAGTAAACTCTGTTTCGGAGATAGATTGATTATGCCAAAAATGTAAAAATTGAAATTCTATTTTTCTATATATAAATCTAGTAATACACCCCCATAATACTGGACAGAATGTTCGTGTGTTGACGGATTCATAGTATCATCCATGAACATACATGACTCAATAGGTGGAACAATCAGGGGCGTGACCGTTCAGTTTCTGAGTAGTCGGCGCAATGAACTGGAACGATGATCACGAAACATACGACTATATAAACATCCACTCAGCCATCTAAGAGTCACTCTCCATATGCGTTTCGATGAGACAGCATCAGTATGGAATTTTTTAAGAAACTAATGATTGCTATTGGAGTGACTTCGTCTTCGAGTAAGAAAGTCGACTTTATCGCTGATCTTCCTGTTGAGGTTGCTCAGCATCTGCTTCGAATGTTGGATACTCCATCGCTGATCAACGCATCTAGTGTTTCTCGACGTTGGTTTTCTTTGTGCAAAAGTGATAAACGATTGCGACAATCGGTTCATCATCAATTAAGAATCACTAAACACAAAATGGTACAGTTAATGGACAATTCGCGTAGATCAAACAAAACGCGTAATAAAAGTGACACAAACAAAAAGATTACATCACAAATTACTCGTCGTACAGACGTCGCACCAACAAAGTTCATTTTTTCCAAAACATCCAGGTCCGTTCAGAAGACAAGTCAAATTCGCGCATCTATGAAGTTGACGAATACTTTACAAAAACCTCGAATAACGAGAAGTGCTGCTACGCTTCGATTGATGTAAACCGTTTGGATATTCTTATAGAGATGGACTTGAAATTATGATATTTCAAAAATGACTCAGACTGCGTTCTGCAGTATATATTTTCTTTATAAGTTTGACAACCGCCGTAAGGTATCACTGTCGTGAGGCATTAATAGATAACTAGGTTTTTATATGAACGCCGGAATGATCGCCACAAAGTGAGCAATAATAAGAAGGATATCGGAGGATAACAAAATAAAAAAAAATAATTTACGACCACGATTTAAATTAGTAAACTCTGTTTCGGAGATAGATTGATTATGCCAAAAATGTAAAAAATTGAAATTCTATTTTTCTGTATATAAATCTACTAATACACCGCCATAATACTGGGCAGAATGTTCGTGTGTTGACGGATTCATAGTATCATAGTATCATCCATGAACATACATGACTCAATAGGTGGAACAATCAGGGGCGTGACCGTTCAGTTTCTGAGTAGTCGGCGCAATGAACTGGAACAATGATCACGAAACATACGACTATATAAACATCCACTCAGCCATCTAAGAGTCACTCTCCATATGCGTTTTGATGAGACAGCATCAGTATGGAATTTTTTAAGAAACTAATGATTGCTATTGGAGTGACTTCGCCTTCGAGTAAGAAAGTCGACTTTATCGCGGATCTTCCTGTTGAGTTTGCTCAGCATCTGCTTCGAATGTTGGATACTCCATTGCTGATCAACGCATCTAGTGTTTCTCGACGTTGGTTTTCTTTGTGCAAAAGTGATAAACGATTGCGACAATCGGTTCATCATCATTTAAGAATCACTAAACACAAAATGGTACAGGTAATGGACAATTCGCGTAGATCAAACAAAACGCGTAATAAAAGTGACACAAACAAAAAGATTACATCACAAATTACTCGTCGTACAGACGTCGCACCAACAAAGTTCATTTTTTCCAAAACATCCAGGTCCGTTCAGAAGACAAGTCAAATTCGCGCATCTATGAAGTTGACGAATACTTTACAAAAACCTCGAATAACGAGAACTGCTGCTACGCTTCGATTGATGTAAACCGTTTGGATAATCTTATAGAGATGGACTTGAAATTATGATATTTTAAAAATGACTCAGACTGCGTTCTGCAGTATATATTTTCTTTTTAAGTTTGACAACCGCGGTAAGGTATCACTGTCGTCAGGCATTAATAGATAACTAGGTTTTTATATGAACGCCAGAATGATCGCCACAAAGTGAGTAATAATAAGAAGGATATCGGAGGATAACGAAATAAAAACAAATAATTTACGACCACGATTTAAATAAGTAAACTCTGTTTCGGAGATAGATTGATTATGCCAAAAATGTAAAAATTGAAATTCTATTTTTCTGTATATAAATCTAGTAATACACCTCCATAATACTGGACAGAATGTTCGTGTGTTGAAGGATTCATAGTATCATCCATGAACATACATGACTCAATAGGTGGAACAATCAGGGGCGTGACCGTTCAGTTTCTGAGTAGTCGGCGCAATGAACTGGAACAATGATCACAAAACATACGACTATATAAACATCCACTCAGCTATCTAAGAGTCACTCTCCATATGCGTTTCGATGAGACAGCATCAGTATGGAATTTTTTAAGAAACTAATGATTGCTATTGGAGTGACTTCGCCTTCGAGTAAGAAAGTCGACTTTATCGCGGATCTTCCTGTTGAGGTTGCTCAGCATCTGCTTCGAATGTTGGATACTCCATCGCTGATCAACGCATCTAGTGTTTCTCGACGTTGGTTTTCTTTGTGCAAAAGTGATAAACGATTGCGACAATCGGTTCATCATCATTTAAGAATCACTAAACACAAAATGGTACAGGTAATGGACAATTCGCGTAGATCAAACAAAACGCGTAATAAAAGTGACACAAACAAAAAGATTACATCACAAATTACTCGTCGTACAGACGTCGCACCAACAAAGTTCATTTTTTCCAAAACATCCAGGTCCGTTCAGAAGACAAGTCAAATTCGCGCATCTATGAAGTTGACGAATACTTTACAAAAACCTCGAATAACGAGAACTGCTGCTACGCTTCGATTGATGTAAACCGTTTGGATAATCTTATAGAGATGGACTTGAAATTATGATATTTTAAAAATGACTCAGACTGCGTTCTGCAGTATATATTTTCTTTTTAAGTTTGACAACCGCGGTAAGGTATCACTGTCGTCAGGCATTAATAGATAACTACGTTTTTATATGAATGCCGGAATGATCGCCACAAAGTGAGTAATAATAAGAAGGATATCGGAGGATAACGAAATAAAAACGAATAATTGACGACCACGATTTAAATAAGTAAACTCTGTTTCGGAGACAGATTGATTATGCTAAAAATGTAAAAATTGAAATTCTATTTTTCTGTATATAAATCTAGTAATACACCTCCATAATACTGGACAGAATGTTCGTGTGTTGACGGATTCATAGTATCATCCATGAACATACATGACTCAATAGGTGGAACAATCAGTGTCGTGACCGTTCAGTTTCTGAGTAATCGGCGCAATGAACTGGAACGATGATCACGAAACATACGACTATATAAACATCCACTCAGCCATCTAAGAGTCACTCTCCATATGCGTTTCGATGAGACAGCATCAGTATGGAATTTTTTAAGAAACTAATGATTGCTATTGGAGTGACTTCGTCTTCGAGTAAGAAAGTCGACTTTATCGCTGATCTTCCTGTTGAGGTTGCTCAGCATCTGCTTCGAATGTTGGATACTCCATCGCTGATCAACGCATCTAGTGTTTCTCGACGTTGGTTTTCTTTGTGCAAAAGTGATAAACGATTGCGACAATCGTTTCATCATCATTTAAGAATCACTAAACACAAAATGGTACAGTTAATGGACAATTCGCGTAGATCAAACAAAACGCGTAATAAAAGTGACACAAACAAAAAGATTACATCACAAATTACCCGTCGTACAGACGTCGCACCAACAAAGTTCATTTTTTCCGGAACATTCAGATCCGCTCAGAAAACAAGTCAAATTCGAGCATCTAAGAAGTTGAGGAATACTTTACAAAAACCTCGAATAACGAGAAGTGCTGCTACGCTTCGATTGATGTAAACCGTTTGGATATTCTTATAGAGATGGACTTGAAATTATGATATTTCAAAAATGACTCAGACTGCGTTCTGCAGTATATATTTTCTTTATAAGTTTGAAAACCGCCGTAAGGTATCACTGTCGTGAGGCATTAATAGATAACTAGGTTTTTATATGAACGCCGGAATGATCGCCACAAAGTGAGCAATAATAAGAAGGATATCGGAGGATAACAAAATAAAAAAAAATAATTTACGACCACGATTTAAATTAGTAAACTCTGTTTCGGAGATAGATTGATTATGCCAAAAATGTAAAAAATTGAAATTCTATTTTTCTGTATATAAATCTACTAATACACCGCCATAATACTGGGCAGAATGTTCGTGTGTTGACGGATTCATAGTATCATAGTATCATCCATGAACATACATGACTCAATAGGTGGAACAATCAGGGGCGTGACCGTTCAGTTTCTGAGTAGTCGGCGCAATGAACTGGAACAATGATCACGAAATATACGACTATATAAACATCCACTCAGCCATCTAAGAGTCACTCTCCATATGCGTTTCGATGAGACAGCATCAGTATGAAATTTTTTAAGAAACTAATGATTGCTATTGGAGTGACTTCGTCTTCGAGTAAGAAAGTCGACTTTATCGCTGATCTTCCTGTTGAGGTTGCTCAGCATCTGCTTCGAATGTTGGATACTCCATCGCTGATCAACGCATCTAGTGTTTCTCGACGTTGGTTTTCTTTGTGCAAAAGTGATAAACGATTGCGACAATCGGTTCATCATCATTTAAGAATCACTAAACACAAAATGGTACAGTTAATGGACAATTCGCGTAGATCAAACAAAACGCGTAATAAAAGTGACACAAACAAAAAGATTACATCACAAATTACTCGTCGTACAGACGTCGCACCAACAAAGTTCATTTTTTCCAAAACATCCAGGTCCGTTCAGAAGACAAGTCAAATTCGCGCATCTATGAAGTTGACGAATACTTTACAAAAACCTCGAATAACGAGAACTGCTGCTACGCTTCGATTGATGTAAACCGTTTGGATAATCTTATAGAGATGGACTTGAAATTATGATATTTTAAAAATGACTCAGACTGCGTTCTGCAGTATATATTTTCTTTTTAAGTTTGACAACCGCGGTAAGGTATCACTGTCGTCAGGCATTAATAGATAACTAGGTTTTTATATGAACGCCAGAATGATCGCCACAAAGTGAGTAATAATAAGAAGGATATCGGAGGATAACGAAATAAAAACAAATAATTTACGACCACGATTTAAATAAGTAAACTCTGTTTCGGAGATAGATTGATTATGCCAAAAATGTAAAAATTGAAATTCTATTTTTCTGTATATAAATATAGTAATACACCTCCATAATACTGGACAGAATGTTCGTGTGTTGAAGGATTCATAGTATCATCCATGAACATACATGACTCAATAGGTGGAACAATCAGGGGCGTGACCGTTCAGTTTCTGAGTAGTCGGCGCAATGAACTGGAACAATGATCACAAAACATACGACTATATAAACATCCACTCAGCTATCTAAGTGTCACTCTCCATATGCGTTTCGATGAGACAGCATCAGTATGGAATTTTTTAAGAAACTAATGATTGCTATTGGAGTGACTTCGTCTTCGAGTAAGAAAGTCGACTTTATCGCTGATCTTCCTGTTGAGGTTGCTCAGCATCTGCTTCGAATGTTGGATACTCCATCGCTGATCAACGCATCTAGTGTTTCTCGACGTTGGTTTTCTTTGTGCAAAAGTGATAAACGATTGCGACAATCGTTTCATCATCATTTAAGAATCACTAAACACAAAATGGTACAGTTAATGGACAATTCGCGTAGATCAAACAAAACGCGTAATAAAAGTGACACAAACAAAAAGATTACATCACAAATTACCCGTCGTACAGACGTCGCACCAACAAAGTTCATTTTTTCCGGAACATTCAGATCCGCTCAGAAAACAAGTCAAATTCGAGCATCTAAGAAGTTGAGGAATACTTTACAAAAACCTCGAATAACGAGAAGTGCTGCTACGCTTCGATTGATGTAAACCGTTTGGATATTCTTATAGAGATGGACTTGAAATTATGATATTTCAAAAATGACTCAGACTGCGTTCTGCAGTATATATTTTCTTTATAAGTTTGACAACCGCCGTAAGGTATCACTGTCGTGAGGCATTAATAGATAACTAGGTTTTTATATGAACGCCGGAATGATCGCCACAAAGTGAGCAATAATAAGAAGGATATCGGAGGATAACAAAATAAAAAAAAATAATTTACGACCACGATTTAAATTAGTAAACTCTGTTTCGGAGATAGATTGATTATGCCAAAAATGTAAAAAATTGAAATTCTATTTTTCTGTATATAAATCTACTAATACACCGCCATAATACTGGACAGAATGTTCGTGTGTTGACGGATTCATAGTATCATAGTATCATCCATGAACATACATGACTCAATAGGTGGAACAATCAGGGGCGTGACCGTTCAGTTTCTGAGTAGTCGGCGCAATGAACTGGAACAATGATCACGAAACATACGACTATATAAACATCCACTCAGCCATCTAAGAGTCACTCTCCATATGCGTTTTGATGAGACAGCATCAGTATGGAATTTTTTAAGAAACTAATGATTGCTATTGGAGTGACTTCGCCTTCGAGTAAGAAAGTCGACTTTATCGCGGATCTTCCTGTTGAGTTTGCTCAGCATCTGCTTCGAATGTTGGATACTCCATCGCTGATCAACGCATCTAGTGTTTCTCGACGTTGGTTTTCTTTGTGCAAAAGTGATAAACGATTGCGACAATCGGTTCATCATCATTTAAGAATCACTAAACACAAAATGGTACAGGTAATGGACAATTCGCGTAGATCAAACAAAACGCGTAATAAAAGTGACACAAACAAAAAGATTACATCACAAATTACTCGTCGTACAGACGTCGCACCAACAAAGTTCATTTTTTCCAAAACATCCAGGTCCGTTCAGAAGACAAGTCAAATTCGCGCATCTATGAAGTTGACGAATACTTTACAAAAACCTCGAATAACGAGAACTGCTGCTACGCTTCGATTGATGTAAACCGTTTGGATAATCTTATAGAGATGGACTTGAAATTATGATATTTTAAAAATGACTCAGACTGCGTTCTGCAGTATATATTTTCTTTTTAAGTTTGACAACCGCGGTAAGGTATCACTGTCGTCAGGCATTAATAGATAACTAGGTTTTTATATGAACGCCAGAATGATCGCCACAAAGTGAGTAATAATAAGAAGGATATCGGAGGATAACGAAATAAAAACAAATAATTTACGACCACGATTTAAATAAGTAAACTCTGTTTCGGAGATAGATTGATTATGCCAAAAATGTAAAAATTGAAATTCTATTTTTCTGTATATAAATCTAGTAATACACCTCCATAATACTGGACAGAATGTTCGTGTGTTGAAGGATTCATAGTATCATCCATGAACATACATGACTCAATAGGTGGAACAATCAGGGGCGTGACCGTTCAGTTTCTGAGTAGTCGGCGCAATGAACTGGAACAATGATCACAAAACATACGACTATATAAACATCCACTCAGCTATCTAAGAGTCACTCTCCATATGCGTTTCGATGAGACAGCATCAGTATGGAATTTTTTAAGAAACTAATGATTGCTATTGGAGTGACTTCGCCTTCGAGTAAGAAAGTCGACTTTATCGCGGATCTTCCTGTTGAGGTTGCTCAGCATCTGCTTCGAATGTTGGATACTCCATCGCTGATCAACGCATCTAGTGTTTCTCGACGTTGGTTTTCTTTGTGCAAAAGTGATAAACGATTGCGACAATCGGTTCATCATCATTTAAGAATCACTAAACACAAAATGGTACAGGTAATGGACAATTCGCGTAGATCAAACAAAACGCGTAATAAAAGTGACACAAACAAAAAGATTACATCACAAATTACTCGTCGTACAGACGTCGCACCAACAAAGTTCATTTTTTCCAAAACATCCAGGTCCGTTCAGAAGACAAGTCAAATTCGCGCATCTATGAAGTTGACGAATACTTTACAAAAACCTCGAATAACGAGAACTGCTGCTACGCTTCGATTGATGTAAACCGTTTGGATAATCTTATAGAGATGGACTTGAAATTATGATATTTTAAAAATGACTCAGACTGCGTTCTGCAGTATATATTTTCTTTTTAAGTTTGACAACCGCGGTAAGGTATCACTGTCGTCAGGCATTAATAGATAACTAGGTTTTTATATGAACGCCAGAATGATCGCCACAAAGTGAGTAATAATAAGAAGGATATCGGAGGATAACGAAATAAAAACAAATAATTTACGACCACGATTTAAATAAGTAAACTCTGTTTCGGAGATAGATTGATTATGCCAAAAATGTAAAAATTGAAATTCTATTTTTCTGTATATAAATCTAGTAATACACCTCCATAATACTGGACAGAATGTTCGTGTGTTGAAGGATTCATAGTATCATCCATGAACATACATGACTCAATAGGTGGAACAATCAGGGGCGTGACCGTTCAGTTTCTGAGTAGTCGGCGCAATGAACTGGAACAATGATCACAAAACATACGACTATATAAACATCCACTCAGCTATCTAAGAGTCACTCTCCATATGCGTTTCGATGAGACAGCATCAGTATGGAATTTTTTAAGAAACTAATGATTGCTATTGGAGTGACTTCGCCTTCGAGTAAGAAAGTCGACTTTATCGCGGATCTTCCTGTTGAGGTTGCTCAGCATCTGCTTCGAATGTTGGATACTCCATCGCTGATCAACGCATCTAGTGTTTCTCGACGTTGGTTTTCTTTGTGCAAAAGTGATAAACGATTGCGACAATCGGTTCATCATCATTTAAGAATCACTAAACACAAAATGGTACAGTTAATGGACAATTCGCGTAGATCAAACAAAACGCGTAATAAAAGTGACACAAACAAAAAGATTACATCACAAATTACTCGTCGTACAGACGTCGCACCAACAAAGTTCATTTTTTCCAAAACATCCAGGTCCGTTCAGAAGACAAGTCAAATTCGAGCATCTAAGAAGTTGAGGAATACTTTACAAAAACCTCGAATAACGAGAAGTGCTGCTACGCTTCGATTGATGTAAACCGTTTGGATATTCTTATAGAGATGGACTTGAAATTATGATATTTCAAAAATGACTCAGACTGCGTTCTGCAGTATATATTTTCTTTATAAGTTTGACAACCGCCGTAAGGTATCACTGTCGTGAGGCATTAATAGATATCTAGGTTTTTATATGAACGCCGGAATGATCGCCACAAAGTGAGCAATAATAAGAAGGATATCGGAGGATAACAAAATAAAAAAAAATAATTTACGACCACGATTTAAATTAGTAAACTCTGTTTCGGAGATAGATTGATTATGCCAAAAATGTAAAAAATTGAAATTCTATTTTTCTGTATATAAATCTACTAATACACCGCCATAATACTGGGCAGAATGTTCGTGTGTTGACGGATTCATAGTATCATAGTATCATCCATGAACATACATGACTCAATAGGTGGAACAATCAGGGGCGTGACCGTTCAGTTTCTGAGTAGTCGGCGCAATGAACTGGAACAATGATCACGAAATATACGACTATATAAACATCCACTCAGCCATCTAAGGGTCACTCTCCATATGCGTTTCGATGAGACAGCATCAGTATGGAATTTTTTAAGAAACTAATGATTGCTATTGGAGTGACTTCGTCTTCGAGTAAGAAAGTCGACTTTATCGCTGATCTTCCTGTTGAGGTTGCTCAGCATCTGCTTCGAATGTTGGATACTCCATCGCTGATCAACGCATCTAGTGTTTCTCGACGTTGGTTTTCTTTGTGCAAAAGTGATAAACGATTGCGACAATCGTTTCATCATCATTTAAGAATCACTAAACACAAAATGGTACAGTTAATGGACAATTCGCGTAGATCAAACAAAACGCGTAATAAAAGTGACACAAACAAAAAGATTACATCACAAATTACCCGTCGTACAGACGTCGCACCAACAAAGTTCATTTTTTCCGGAACATTCAGATCCGCTCAGAAAACAAGTCAAATTCGAGCATCTAAGAAGTTGAGGAATACTTTACAAAAACCTCGAATAACGAGAAGTGCTGCTACGCTTCGATTGATGTAAACCGTTTGGATATTCTTATAGAGATGGACTTGAAATTATGATATTTCAAAAATGACTCAGACTGCGTTCTGCAGTATATATTTTCTTTATAAGTTTGACAACCGCCGTAAGGTATCACTGTCGTGAGGCATTAATAGATAACTAGGTTTTTATATGAACGCCGGAATGATCGCCACAAAGTGAGCAATAATAAGAAGGATATCGGAGGATAACAAAATAAAAAAAAATAATTTACGACCACGATTTAAATTAGTAAACTCTGTTTCGGAGATAGATTGATTATGCCAAAAATGTAAAAAATTGAAATTCTATTTTTCTGTATATAAATCTACTAATACACCGCCATAATACTGGGCAGAATGTTCGTGTGTTGACGGATTCATAGTATCATAGTATCATCCATGAACATACATGACTCAATAGGTGGAACAATCAGGGGCGTGACCGTTCAGTTTCTGAGTAGTCGGCGCAATGAACTGGAACAATGATCACGAAACATACGACTATATAAACATCCACTCAGCCATCTAAGAGTCACTCTCCATATGCGTTTTGATGAGACAGCATCAGTATGGAATTTTTTAAGAAACTAATGATTGCTATTGGAGTGACTTCGCCTTCGAGTAAGAAAGTCGACTTTATCGCGGATCTTCCTGTTGAGTTTGCTCAGCATCTGCTTCGAATGTTGGATACTCCATCGCTGATCAACGCATCTAGTGTTTCTCGACGTTGGTTTTCTTTGTGCAAAAGTGATAAACGATTGCGACAATCGGTTCATCATCATTTAAGAATCACTAAACACAAAATGGTACAGGTAATGGACAATTCGCGTAGATCAAACAAAACGCGTAATAAAAGTGACACAAACAAAAAGATTACATCACAAATTACTCGTCGTACAGACGTCGCACCAACAAAGTTCATTTTTTCCAAAACATCCAGGTCCGTTCAGAAGACAAGTCAAATTCGCGCATCTATGAAGTTGACGAATACTTTACAAAAACCTCGAATAACGAGAACTGCTGCTACGCTTCGATTGATGTAAACCGTTTGGATAATCTTATAGAGATCGACTTGAAATTATGATATTTTAAAAATGACGCAGACTGCGTTCTGCAGTATATATTTTCTTTTTAAGTTTGACAACCGCGGTAAGGTATCACTGTCGTCAGGCATTAATAGATAACTAGGTTTTTATATGAACGCCGGAATGATCGCCACAAAGTGAGTAATAATAAGAAGGATATCGGAGGATAACGAAATAAAAACAAATAATTTACGACCACGATTTTAATAAGTAAACTCTGTTTCGGAGATAGATTGATTATGCCAAAAATGTAAAAATTGAAATTCTATTTTTCTGTATATAAATCTAGTAATACACCTCCATAATACTGGACAGAATGTTCGTGTGTTGAAGGATTCATAGTATCATCCATGAACATACATGACTCAATAGGTGGAACAATCAGTGTCGTGACCGTTCAGTTTCTGAGTAATCGGCGCAATGAACTGGAACGATGATCACGAAACATACGACTATATAAACATCCACTCAGCCATCTAAGAGTCACTCTCCATATGCGTTTCGATGAGACAGCATCAGTATGGAATTTTTTAAGAAACTAATGATTGCTATTGGAGTGACTTCGTCTTCGAGTAAGAAAGTCGACTTTATCGCTGATCTTCCTGTTGAGGTTGCTCAGCATCTGCTTCGAATGTTGGATACTCCATCGCTGATCAACGCATCTAGTGTTTCTCGACGTTGGTTTTCTTTGTGCAAAGTGATAAACGATTGCGACAATCGTTTCATCATCATTTAAGAATCACTAAACACAAAATGGTACAGTTAATGGACAATTCGCGTAGATCAAACAAAACGCGTAATAAAAGTGACACAAACAAAAAGATTACATCACAAATTACCCGTCGTACAGACGTCGCACCAACAAAGTTCATTTTTTCCGGAACATTCAGATCCGCTCAGAAAACAAGTCAAATTCGAGCATCTAAGAAGTTGAGGAATACTTTACAAAAACCTCGAATAACGAGAAGTGCTGCTACGCTTCGATTGATGTAAACCGTTTGGATATTCTTATAGAGATGGACTTGAAATTATGATATTTCAAAAATGACTCAGACTGCGTTCTGCAGTATATATTTTCTGTATAAGTTTGACAACCGCCGTAAGGTATCACTGTCGTGAGGCATTAATAGATAACTAGGTTTTTATATGAACGCCGGAATGATCGCCACAAAGTGAGCAATAATAAGAAGGATATCGGAGGATAACAAAATAAAAAAAAATAATTTACGACCACGATTTAAATTAGTAAACTCTGTTTCGGAGATAGATTGATTATGCCAAAAATGTAAAAAATTGAAATTCTATTTTTCTGTATATAAATCTACTAATACACCGCCATAATACTGGGCAGAATGTTCGTGTGTTGACGGATTCATAGTATCATAGTATCATCCATGAACATACATGACTCAATAGGTGGAACAATCAGGGGCGTGACCGTTCAGTTTCTGAGTAGTCGGCGCAATGAACTGGAACAATGATCACGAAATATACGACTATATAAACATCCACTCAGCCATCTAAGAGTCACTCTCCATATGCGTTTCGATGAGACAGCATCAGTATGGAATTTTTTAAGAAACTAATGATTGCTATTGGAGTGACTTCGTCTTCGAGTAAGAAAGTCGACTTTATCGCTGATCTTCCTGTTGAGGTTGCTCAGCATCTGCTTCGAATGTTGGATACTCCATCGCTGATCAACGCATCTAGTGTTTCTCGACGTTGGTTTTCTTTGTGCAAAAGTGATAAACGATTGCGACAATCGGTTCATCATCATTTAAGAATCACTAAACACAAAATGGTACAGTTAATGGACAATTCGCGTAGATCAAACAAAACGCGTAATAAAAGTGACACAAACAAAAAGATTACATCACAAATTACTCGTCGTACAGACGTCGCACCAACAAAGTTCATTTTTTCCAAAACATCCAGGTCCGTTCAGAAGACAAGTCAAATTCGCGCATCTATGAAGTTGACGAATACTTTACAAAAACCTCGAATAACGAGAACTGCTGCTACGCTTCGATTGATGTAAACCGTTTGGATAATCTTATAGAGATGGACTTGAAATTATGATATTTTAAAAATGACTCAGACTGCGTTCTGCAGTATATATTTTCTTTTTAAGTTTGACAACCGCGGTAAGGTATCACTGTCGTCAGGCATTAATAGATAACTAGGTTTTTATATGAACGCCAGAATGATCGCCACAAAGTGAGTAATAATAAGAAGGATATCGGAGGATAACGAAATAAAAACAAATAATTTACGACCACGATTTAAATAAGTAAACTCTGTTTCGGAGATAGATTGATTATGCCAAAAATGTAAAAATTGAAATTCTATTTTTCTGTATATAAATATAGTAATACACCTCCATAATACTGGACAGAATGTTCGTGTGTTGAAGGATTCATAGTATCATCCATGAACATACATGACTCAATAGGTGGAACAATCAGGGGCGTGACCGTTCAGTTTCTGAGTAGTCGGCGCAATGAACTGGAACAATGATCACAAAACATACGACTATATAAACATCCACTCAGCTATCTAAGTGTCACTCTCCATATGCGTTTCGATGAGACAGCATCAGTATGGAATTTTTTAAGAAACTAATGATTGCTATTGGAGTGACTTCGTCTTCGAGTAAGAAAGTCGACTTTATCGCTGATCTTCCTGTTGAGGTTGCTCAGCATCTGCTTCGAATGTTGGATACTCCATCGCTGATCAACGCATCTAGTGTTTCTCGACGTTGGTTTTCTTTGTGCAAAAGTGATAAACGATTGCGACAATCGTTTCATCATCATTTAAGAATCACTAAACACAAAATGGTACAGTTAATGGACAATTCGCGTAGATCAAACAAAACGCGTAATAAAAGTGACACAAACAAAAAGATTACATCACAAATTACCCGTCGTACAGACGTCGCACCAACAAAGTTCATTTTTTCCGGAATATTCAGATCCGCTCAGAAAACAAGTCAAATTCGAGCATCTAAGAAGTTGAGGAATACTTTACAAAAACCTCGAATAACGAGAAGTGCTGCTACGCTTCGATTGATGTAAACCGTTTGGATATTCTTATAGAGATGGACTTGAAATTATGATATTTCAAAAATGACTCAGACTGCGTTCTGCAGTATATATTTTCTTTATAAGTTTGACAACCGCCGTAAGGTATCACTGTCGTGAGGCATTAATAGATAACTAGGTTTTTATATGAACGCCGGAATGATCGCCACAAAGTGAGCAATAATAAGAAGGATATCGGAGGATAACAAAATAAAAAAAAATAATTTACGACCACGATTTAAATTAGTAAACTCTGTTTCGGAGATAGATTGATTATGCCAAAAATGTAAAAAATTGAAATTCTATTTTTCTGTATATAAATCTACTAATACACCGCCATAATACTGGACAGAATGTTCGTGTGTTGACGGATTCATAGTATCATAGTATCATCCATGAACATACATGACTCAATAGGTGGAACAATCAGGGGCGTGACCGTTCAGTTTCTGAGTAGTCGGCGCAATGAACTGGAACAATGATCACGAAACATACGACTATATAAACATCCACTCAGCCATCTAAGAGTCACTCTCCATATGCGTTTTGATGAGACAGCATCAGTATGGAATTTTTTAAGAAACTAATGATTGCTATTGGAGTGACTTCGCCTTCGAGTAAGAAAGTCGACTTTATCGCGGATCTTCCTGTTGAGTTTGCTCAGCATCTGCTTCGAATGTTGGATACTCCATCGCTGATCAACGCATCTAGTGTTTCTCGACGTTGGTTTTCTTTGTGCAAAAGTGATAAACGATTGCGACAATCGGTTCATCATCATTTAAGAATCACTAAACACAAAATGGTACAGGTAATGGACAATTCGCGTAGATCAAACAAAACGCGTAATAAAAGTGACACAAACAAAAAGATTACATCACAAATTACTCGTCGTACAGACGTCGCACCAACAAAGTTCATTTTTTCCAAAACATCCAGGTCCGTTCAGAAGACAAGTCAAATTCGCGCATCTATGAAGTTGACGAATACTTTACAAAAACCTCGAATAACGAGAACTGCTGCTACGCTTCGATTGATGTAAACCGTTTGGATAATCTTATAGAGATGGACTTGAAATTATGATATTTTAAAAATGACTCAGACTGCGTTCTGCAGTATATATTTTCTTTTTAAGTTTGACAACCGCGGTAAGGTATCACTGTCGTCAGGCATTAATAGATAACTAGGTTTTTATATGAACGCCAGAATGATCGCCACAAAGTGAGTAATAATAAGAAGGATATCGGAGGATAACGAAATAAAAACAAATAATTTACGACCACGATTTAAATAAGTAAACTCTATTTCGGAGATAGATTGATTATGCCAAAAATGTAAAAATTGAAATTCTATTTTTCTTTATATAAATCTAGTAATACACCTCCATAATACTGGACAGAATGTTCGTGTGTTGAAGGATTCATAGTATCATCCATGAACATACATGACTCAATAGGTGGAACAATCAGGGGCGTGACCGTTCAGTTTCTGAGTAGTCGGCGCAATGAACTGGAACAATGATCACAAAACATACGACTATATAAACATCCACTCAGCTATCTAAGAGTCACTCTCCATATGCGTTTCGATGAGACAGCATCAGTATGGAATTTTTTAAGAAACTAATGATTGCTATTGGAGTGACTTCGCCTTCGAGTAAGAAAGTCGACTTTATCGCGGATCTTCCTGTTGAGGTTGCTCAGCATCTGCTTCGAATGTTGGATACTCCATCGCTGATCAACGCATCTAGTGTTTCTCGACGTTGGTTTTCTTTGTGCAAAAGTGATAAACGATTGCGACAATCGGTTCATCATCATTTAAGAATCACTAAACACAAAATGGTACAGGTAATGGACAATTCGCGTAGATCAAACAAAACGCGTAATAAAAGTGACACAAACAAAAAGATTACATCACAAATTACTCGTCGTACAGACGTCGCACCAACAAAGTTCATTTTTTCCAAAACATCCAGGTCCGTTCAGAAGACAAGTCAAATTCGCGCATCTATGAAGTTGACGAATACTTTACAAAAACCTCGAATAACGAGAACTGCTGCTACGCTTCGATTGATGTAAACCGTTTGGATAATCTTATAGAGATCGACTTGAAATTATGATATTTTAAAAATGACGCAGACTGCGTTCTGCAGTATATATTTTCTTTTTAAGTTTGACAACCGCGGTAAGGTATCACTGTCGTCAGGCATTAATAGATAACTAGGTTTTTATATGAACGCCGGAATGATCGCCACAAAGTGAGTAATAATAAGAAGGATATCGGAGGATAACGAAATAAAAACAAATAATTTACGACCACGATTTAAATAAGTAAACTCTGTTTCGGAGATAGATTGATTATGCCAAAAATGTAAAAATTGAAATTCTATTTTTCTGTATATAAATCTAGTAATACACCTCCATAATACTGGACAGAATGTTCGTGTGTTGAAGGATTCATAGTATCATCCATGAACATACATGACTCAATAGGTGGAACAATCAGGGGCGTGACCGTTCAGTTTCTGAGTAGTCGGCGCAATGAACTGGAACAATGATCACAAAACATACGACTATATAAACATCCACTCAGCTATCTAAGAGTCACTCTCCATATGCGTTTCGATGAGACAGCATCAGTATGGAATTTTTTAAGAAACTAATGATTGCTATTGGAGTGACTTCGCCTTCGAGTAAGAAAGTCGACTTTATCGCTGATCTTCCTGTTGAGGTTGCTCAGCATCTGCTTCGAATGTTGGATACTCCATCGCTGATCAACGCATCTAGTGTTTCTCGACGTTGGTTTTCTTTGTGCAAAGTGATAAACGATTGCGACAATCGTTTCATCATCATTTAAGAATCACTAAACACAAAATGGTACAGTTAATGGACAATTCGCGTAGATCAAACAAAACGCGTAATAAAAGTGACACAAACAAAAAGATTACATCACAAATTACCCGTCGTACAGACGTCGCACCAACAAAGTTCATTTTTTCCGGAACATTCAGATCCGCTCAGAAAACAAGTCAAATTCGAGCATCTAAGAAGTTGAGGAATACTTTACAAAAACCTCGAATAACGAGAAGTGCTGCTACGCTTCGATTGATGTAAACCGTTTGGATATTCTTATAGAGATGGACTTGAAATTATGATATTTCAAAAATGACTCAGACTGCGTTCTGCAGTATATATTTTCTTTATAAGTTTGACAACCGCCGTAAGGTATCACTGTCGTGAGGCATTAATAGATAACTAGGGTTTTTATATGAACGCCGGAATGATCGCCACAAAGTGAGCAATAATAAGAAGGATATCGGAGGATAACAAAATAAAAAAAAATAATTTACGACCACGATTTAAATTAGTAAACTCTGTTTCGGAGATAGATTGATTATGCCAAAAATGTAAAAAATTGAAATTCTATTTTTCTGTATATAAATCTACTAATACACCGCCATAATACTGGGCAGAATGTTCGTGTGTTGACGGATTCATAGTATCATAGTATCATCCATGAACATACATGACTCAATAGGTGGAACAATCAGGGGCGTGACCGTTCAGTTTCTGAGTAGTCGGCGCAATGAACTGGAACAATGATCACGAAATATACGACTATATAAACATCCACTCAGCCATCTAAGAGTCACTCTCCATATGCGTTTCGATGAGACAGCATCAGTATGGAATTTTTTAAGAAACTAATGATTGCTATTGGAGTGACTTCGTCTTCGAGTAAGAAAGTCGACTTTATCGCTGATCTTCCTGTTGAGGTTGCTCAGCATCTGCTTCGAATGTTGGATACTCCATCGCTGATCAACGCATCTAGTGTTTCTCGACGTTGGTTTTCTTTGTGCAAAAGTGATAAACGATTGCGACAATCGGTTCATCATCATTTAAGAATCACTAAACACAAAATGGTACAGTTAATGGACAATTCGCGTAGATCAAACAAAACGCGTAATAAAAGTGACACAAACAAAAAGATTACATCACAAATTACTCGTCGTACAGACGTCGCACCAACAAAGTTCATTTTTTCCAAAACATCCAGGTCCGTTCAGAAGACAAGTCAAATTCGCGCATCTATGAAGTTGACGAATACTTTACAAAAACCTCGAATAACGAGAACTGCTGCTACGCTTCGATTGATGTAAACCGTTTGGATAATCTTATAGAGATGGACTTGAAATTATGATATTTTAAAAATGACTCAGACTGCGTTCTGCAGTATATATTTTCTTTTTAAGTTTGACAACCGCGGTAAGGTATCACTGTCGTCAGGCATTAATAGATAACTAGGTTTTTATATGAACGCCAGAATGATCGCCACAAAGTGAGTAATAATAAGAAGGATATCGGAGGATAACGAAATAAAAACAAATAATTTACGACCACGATTTAAATAAGTAAACTCTGTTTCGGAGATAGATTGATTATGCCAAAAATGTAAAAATTGAAATTCTATTTTTCTGTATATAAATATAGTAATACACCTCCATAATACTGGACAGAATGTTCGTGTGTTGAAGGATTCATAGTATCATCCATGAACATACATGACTCAATAGGTGGAACAATCAGGGGCGTGACCGTTCAGTTTCTGAGTAGTCGGCGCAATGAACTGGAACAATGATCACAAAACATACGACTATATAAACATCCACTCAGCTATCTAAGTGTCACTCTCCATATGCGTTTCGATGAGACAGCATCAGTATGGAATTTTTTAAGAAACTAATGATTGCTATTGGAGTGACTTCGTCTTCGAGTAAGAAAGTCGACTTTATCGCTGATCTTCCTGTTGAGGTTGCTCAGCATCTGCTTCGAATGTTGGATACTCCATCGCTGATCAACGCATCTAGTGTTTCTCGACGTTGGTTTTCTTTGTGCAAAAGTGATAAACGATTGCGACAATCGTTTCATCATCATTTAAGAATCACTAAACACAAAATGGTACAGTTAATGGACAATTCGCGTAGATCAAACAAAACGCGTAATAAAAGTGACACAAACAAAAAGATTACATCACAAATTACCCGTCGTACAGACGTCGCACCAACAAAGTTCATTTTTTCCGGAATATTCAGATCCGCTCAGAAAACAAGTCAAATTCGAGCATCTAAGAAGTTGAGGAATACTTTACAAAAACCTCGAATAACGAGAAGTGCTGCTACGCTTCGATTGATGTAAACCGTTTGGATATTCTTATAGAGATGGACTTGAAATTATGATATTTCAAAAATGACTCAGACTGCGTTCTGCAGTATATATTTTCTTTATAAGTTTGACAACCGCCGTAAGGTATCACTGTCGTGAGGCATTAATAGATAACTAGGTTTTTATATGAACGCCGGAATGATCGCCACAAAGTGAGCAATAATAAGAAGGATATCGGAGGATAACAAAATAAAAAAAAATAATTTACGACCACGATTTAAATTAGTAAACTCTGTTTCGGAGATAGATTGATTATGCCAAAAATGTAAAAAATTGAAATTCTATTTTTCTGTATATAAATCTACTAATACACCGCCATAATACTGGACAGAATGTTCGTGTGTTGACGGATTCATAGTATCATAGTATCATCCATGAACATACATGACTCAATAGGTGGAACAATCAGGGGCGTGACCGTTCAGTTTCTGAGTAGTCGGCGCAATGAACTGGAACAATGATCACGAAACATACGACTATATAAACATCCACTCAGCCATCTAAGAGTCACTCTCCATATGCGTTTTGATGAGACAGCATCAGTATGGAATTTTTTAAGAAACTAATGATTGCTATTGGAGTGACTTCGCCTTCGAGTAAGAAAGTCGACTTTATCGCGGATCTTCCTGTTGAGTTTGCTCAGCATCTGCTTCGAATGTTGGATACTCCATCGCTGATCAACGCATCTAGTGTTTCTCGACGTTGGTTTTCTTTGTGCAAAAGTGATAAACGATTGCGACAATCGGTTCATCATCATTTAAGAATCACTAAACACAAAATGGTACAGGTAATGGACAATTCGCGTAGATCAAACAAAACGCGTAATAAAAGTGACACAAACAAAAAGATTACATCACAAATTACTCGTCGTACAGACGTCGCACCAACAAAGTTCATTTTTTCCAAAACATCCAGGTCCGTTCAGAAGACAAGTCAAATTCGCGCATCTATGAAGTTGACGAATACTTTACAAAAACCTCGAATAACGAGAACTGCTGCTACGCTTCGATTGATGTAAACCGTTTGGATAATCTTATAGAGATGGACTTGAAATTATGATATTTTAAAAATGACTCAGACTGCGTTCTGCAGTATATATTTTCTTTTTAAGTTTGACAACCGCGGTAAGGTATCACTGTCGTCAGGCATTAATAGATAACTAGGTTTTTATATGAACGCCAGAATGATCGCCACAAAGTGAGTAATAATAAGAAGGATATCGGAGGATAACGAAATAAAAACAAATAATTTACGACCACGATTTAAATAAGTAAACTCTATTTCGGAGATAGATTGATTATGCCAAAAATGTAAAAATTGAAATTCTATTTTTCTTTATATAAATCTAGTAATACACCTCCATAATACTGGACAGAATGTTCGTGTGTTGAAGGATTCATAGTATCATCCATGAACATACATGACTCAATAGGTGGAACAATCAGGGGCGTGACCGTTCAGTTTCTGAGTAGTCGGCGCAATGAACTGGAACAATGATCACAAAACATACGACTATATAAACATCCACTCAGCTATCTAAGAGTCACTCTCCATATGCGTTTCGATGAGACAGCATCAGTATGGAATTTTTTAAGAAACTAATGATTGCTATTGGAGTGACTTCGCCTTCGAGTAAGAAAGTCGACTTTATCGCGGATCTTCCTGTTGAGGTTGCTCAGCATCTGCTTCGAATGTTGGATACTCCATCGCTGATCAACGCATCTAGTGTTTCTCGACGTTGGTTTTCTTTGTGCAAAAGTGATAAACGATTGCGACAATCGGTTCATCATCATTTAAGAATCACTAAACACAAAATGGTACAGGTAATGGACAATTCGCGTAGATCAAACAAAACGCGTAATAAAAGTGACACAAACAAAAAGATTACATCACAAATTACTCGTCGTACAGACGTCGCACCAACAAAGTTCATTTTTTCCAAAACATCCAGGTCCGTTCAGAAGACAAGTCAAATTCGCGCATCTATGAAGTTGACGAATACTTTACAAAAACCTCGAATAACGAGAACTGCTGCTACGCTTCGATTGATGTAAACCGTTTGGATAATCTTATAGAGATCGACTTGAAATTATGATATTTTAAAAATGACGCAGACTGCGTTCTGCAGTATATATTTTCTTTTTAAGTTTGACAACCGCGGTAAGGTATCACTGTCGTCAGGCATTAATAGATAACTAGGTTTTTATATGAACGCCGGAATGATCGCCACAAAGTGAGTAATAATAAGAAGGATATCGGAGGATAACGAAATAAAAACAAATAATTTACGACCACGATTTAAATAAGTAAACTCTGTTTCGGAGATAGATTGATTATGCCAAAAATGTAAAAATTGAAATTCTATTTTTCTGTATATAAATCTAGTAATACACCTCCATAATACTGGACAGAATGTTCGTGTGTTGAAGGATTCATAGTATCATCCATGAACATACATGACTCAATAGGTGGAACAATCAGGGGCGTGACCGTTCAGTTTCTGAGTAGTCGGCGCAATGAACTGGAACAATGATCACAAAACATACGACTATATAAACATCCACTCAGCTATCTAAGAGTCACTCTCCATATGCGTTTCGATGAGACAGCATCAGTATGGAATTTTTTAAGAAACTAATGATTGCTATTGGAGTGACTTCGCCTTCGAGTAAGAAAGTCGACTTTATCGCGGATCTTCCTGTTGAGGTTGCTCAGCATCTGCTTCGAATGTTGGATACTCCATCGCTGATCAACGCATCTAGTGTTTCTCGACGTTGGTTTTCTTTGTGCAAAAGTGATAAACGATTGCGACAATCGGTTCATCATCATTTAAGAATCACTAAACACAAAATGGTACAGGTAATGGACGATTCGCGTAGATCAAACAAAACGCGTAATAAAAGTGACACAAACAAAAAGATTACATCACAAATTACTCGTCGTACAGACGTCGCACCAACAAAGTTCATTTTTTCCAAAACATCCAGGTCCGTTCAGAAGACAAGTCAAATTCGCGCATCTATGAAGTTGACGAATACTTTACAAAAACCTCGAATAACGAGAACTGCTGCTACGCTTCGATTGATGTAAACCGTTTGGATAATCTTATAGAGATGGACTTGAAATTATGATATTTTAAAAATGACTCAGACTGCGTTCTGCAGTATATATTTTCTTTTTAAGTTTGACAACCGCGGTAAGGTATCACTGTCGTCAGGCATTAATAGATAACTACGTTTTTATATGAATGCCGGAATGATCGCCACAAAGTGAGTAATAATAAGAAGGATATCGGAGGATAACGAAATAAAAACGAATAATTGACGACCACGATTTAAATAAGTAAACTCTGTTTCGGAGATAGATTGATTATGCTAAAAATGTAAAAATTGAAATTCTATTTTTCTGTATATAAATCTAGTAATACACCTCCATAATACTGGACAGAATGTTCGTGTGTTGACGGATTCATAGTATCATCCATGAACATACATGACTCAATAGGTGGAACAATCAGTGTCGTGACCGTTCAGTTTCTGAGTAATCGGCGCAATGAACTGGAACGATGATCACGAAACATACGACTATATAAACATCCACTCAGCCATCTAAGAGTCACTCTCCATATGCGTTTCGATGAGACAGCATCAGTATGGAATTTTTTAAGAAACTAATGATTGCTATTGGAGTGACTTCGTCTTCGAGTAAGAAAGTCGACTTTATCGCTGATCTTCCTGTTGAGGTTGCTCAGCATCTGCTTCGAATGTTGGATACTCCATCGCTGATCAACGCATCTAGTGTTTCTCGACGTTGGTTTTCTTTGTGCAAAAGTGATAAACGATTGCGACAATCGTTTCATCATCATTTAAGAATCACTAAACACAAAATGGTACAGTTAATGGACAATTCGCGTAGATCAAACAAAACGCGTAATAAAAGTGACACAAACAAAAAGATTACATCACAAATTACCCGTCGTACAGACGTCGCACCAACAAAGTTCATTTTTTCCGGAACATTCAGATCCGCTCAGAAAACAAGTCAAATTCGAGCATCTAAGAAGTTGAGGAATACTTTACAAAAACCTCGAATAACGAGAAGTGCTGCTACGCTTCGATTGATGTAAACCGTTTGGATATTCTTATAGAGATGGACTTGAAATTATGATATTTCAAAAATGACTCAGACTGCGTTCTGCAGTATATATTTTCTTTATAAGTTTGACAACCGCCGTAAGGTATCACTGTCGTGAGGCATTAATAGATAACTAGGTTTTTATATGAACGCCGGAATGATCGCCACAAAGTGAGCAATAATAAGAAGGATATCGGAGGATAACAAAATAAAAAAAAATAATTTACGACCACGATTTAAATTAGTAAACTCTGTTTCGGAGATAGATTGATTATGCCAAAAATGTAAAAAATTGAAATTCTATTTTTCTGTATATAAATCTACTAATACACCGCCATAATACTGGGCAGAATGTTCGTGTGTTGACGGATTCATAGTATCATAGTATCATCCATGAACATACATGACTCAATAGGTGGAACAATCAGGGGCGTGACCGTTCAGTTTCTGAGTAGTCGGCGCAATGAACTGGAACAATGATCACGAAACATACGACTATATAAACATCCACTCAGCCATCTAAGAGTCACTCTCCATATGCGTTTTGATGAGACAGCATCAGTATGGAATTTTTTAAGAAACTAATGATTGCTATTGGAGTGACTTCGCCTTCGAGTAAGAAAGTCGACTTTATCGCGGATCTTCCTGTTGAGTTTGCTCAGCATCTGCTTCGAATGTTGGATACTCCATTGCTGATCAACGCATCTAGTGTTTCTCGACGTTGGTTTTCTTTGTGCAAAAGTGATAAACGATTGCGACAATCGGTTCATCATCATTTAAGAATCACTAAACACAAAATGGTACAGGTAATGGACAATTCGCGTAGATCAAACAAAACGCGTAATAAAAGTGACACAAACAAAAAGATTACATCACAAATTACTCGTCGTACAGACGTCGCACCAACAAAGTTCATTTTTTCCAAAACATCCAGGTCCGTTCAGAAGACAAGTCAAATTCGCGCATCTATGAAGTTGACGAATACTTTACAAAAACCTCGAATAACGAGAACTGCTGCTACGCTTCGATTGATGTAAACCGTTTGGATAATCTTATAGAGATGGACTTGAAATTATGATATTTTAAAAATGACTCAGACTGCGTTCTGCAGTATATATTTTCTTTTTAAGTTTGACAACCGCGGTAAGGTATCACTGTCGTCAGGCATTAATAGATAACTACGTTTTTATATGAATGCCGGAATGATCGCCACAAAGTGAGTAATAATAAGAAGGATATCGGAGGATAACGAAATAAAAACGAATAATTGACGACCACGATTTAAATAAGTAAACTCTGTTTCGGAGATAGATTGATTATGCTAAAAATGTAAAAATTGAAATTCTATTTTTCTGTATATAAATCTAGTAATACACCTCCATAATACTGGACAGAATGTTCGTGTGTTGACGGATTCATAGTATCATCCATGAACATACATGACTCAATAGGTGGAACAATCAGTGTCGTGACCGTTCAGTTTCTGAGTAATCGGCGCAATGAACTGGAACGATGATCACGAAACATACGACTATATAAACATCCACTCAGCCATCTAAGAGTCACTCTCCATATGCGTTTCGATGAGACAGCATCAGTATGGAATTTTTTAAGAAACTAATGATTGCTATTGGAGTGACTTCGTCTTCGAGTAAGAAAGTCGACTTTATCGCTGATCTTCCTGTTGAGGTTGCTCAGCATCTGCTTCGAATGTTGGATACTCCATCGCTGATCAACGCATCTAGTGTTTCTCGACGTTGGTTTTCTTTGTGCAAAAGTGATAAACGATTGCGACAATCGTTTCATCATCATTTAAGAATCACTAAACACAAAATGGTACAGTTAATGGACAATTCGCGTAGATCAAACAAAACGCGTAATAAAAGTGACACAAACAAAAAGATTACATCACAAATTACCCGTCGTACAGACGTCGCACCAACAAAGTTCATTTTTTCCGGAACATTCAGATCCGCTCAGAAAACAAGTCAAATTCGAGCATCTAAGAAGTTGAGGAATACTTTACAAAAACCTCGAATAACGAGAAGTGCTGCTACGCTTCGATTGATGTAAACCGTTTGGATATTCTTATAGAGATGGACTTGAAATTATGATATTTCAAAAATGACTCAGACTGCGTTCTGCAGTATATATTTTCTTTATAAGTTTGACAACCGCCGTAAGGTATCACTGTCGTGAGGCATTAATAGATAACTAGGTTTTTATATGAACGCCGGAATGATCGCCACAAAGTGAGCAATAATAAGAAGGATATCGGAGGATAACAAAATAAAAAAAAATAATTTACGACCACGATTTAAATTAGTAAACTCTGTTTCGGAGATAGATTGATTATGCCAAAAATGTAAAAAAATGAAATTCTATTTTTCTGTATATAAATCTACTAATACACCGCCATAATACTGGGCAGAATGTTCGTGTGTTGACGGATTCATAGTATCATAGTATCATCCATGAACATACATGACTCAATAGGTGGAACAATTAGGGGCGTGACCGTTCAGTTTCTGAGTAGTCGGCGCAATGAACTGGAACAATGATCACGAAATATACGACTATATAAACATCCACTCAGCCATCTAAGGGTCACTCTCCATATGCGTTTCGATGAGACAGCATCAGTATGGAATTTTTTAAGAAACTAATGATTGCTATTGGAGTGACTTCGTCTTCGAGTAAGAAAGTCGACTTTATCGCTGATCTTCCTGTTGAGGTTGCTCAGCATCTGCTTCGAATGTTGGATACTCCATCGCTGATCAACGCATCTAGTGTTTCTCGACGTTGGTTTTCTTTGTGCAAAAGTGATAAACGATTGCGACAATCGTTTCATCATCATTTAAGAATCACTAAACACAAAATGGTACAGTTAATGGACAATTCGCGTAGATCAAACAAAACGCGTAATAAAAGTGACACAAACAAAAAGATTACATCACAAATTACCCGTCGTACAGACGTCGCACCAACAAAGTTCATTTTTTCCGGAACATTCAGATCCGCTCAGAAAACAAGTCAAATTCGAGCATCTAAGAAGTTGAGGAATACTTTACAAAAACCTCGAATAACGAGAAGTGCTGCTACGCTTCGATTGATGTAAACCGTTTGGATATTCTTATAGAGATGGACTTGAAATTATGATATTTCAAAAATGACTCAGACTGCGTTCTGCAGTATATATTTTCTTTATAAGTTTGACAACCGCCGTAAGGTATCACTGTCGTGAGGCATTAATAGATAACTAGGTTTTTATATGAACGCCGGAATGATCGCCACAAAGTGAGCAATAATAAGAAGGATATCGGAGGATAACAAAATAAAAAAAAATAATTTACGACCACGATTTAAATTAGTAAACTCTGTTTCGGAGATAGATTGCTTATGCCAAAAATGTAAAAAATTGAAATTCTATTTTTCTGTATATAAATCTACTAATACACCGCCATAATACTGGGCAGAATGTTCGTGTGTTGACGGATTCATAGTATCATAGTATCATCCATGAACATACATGACTCAATAGGTGGAAAAATCAGGGGCGTGACCGTTCAGTTTCTGAGTAGTCGGCGCAATGAACTGGAACAATGATCACGAAACATACGACTATATAAACATCCACTCAGCCATCTAAGAGTCACTCTCCATATGCGTTTTGATGAGACAGCATCAGTATGGAATTTTTTAAGAAACTAATGATTGCTATTGGAGTGACTTCGCCTTCGAGTAAGAAAGTCGACTTTATCGCGGATCTTCCTGTTGAGTTTGCTCAGCATCTGCTTCGAATGTTGGATACTCCATCGCTGATCAACGCATCTAGTGTTTCTCGACGTTGGTTTTCTTTGTGCAAAAGTGATAAACGATTGCGACAATCGGTTCATCATCATTTAAGAATCACTAAACACAAAATGGTACAGGTAATGGACAATTCGCGTAGATCAAACAAAACGCGTAATAAAAGTGACACAAACAAAAAGATTACATCACAAATTACTCGTCGTACAGACGTCGCACCAACAAAGTTCATTTTTTCCAAAACATCCAGGTCCGTTCAGAAGACAAGTCAAATTCGCGCATCTATGAAGTTGACGAATACTTTACAAAAACCTCGAATAACGAGAACTGCTGCTACGCTTCGATTGATGTAAACCGTTTGGATAATCTTATAGAGATGGACTTGAAATTATGATGTTTTAAAAATGACTCAGACTGCGTTCTGCAGTATATATTTTCTTTTTAAGTTTGACAACCGCGGTAAGGTATCACTGTCGTCAGGCATTAATAGATAACTAGGTTTTTATATGAACGCCAGAATGATCGCCACAAAGTGAGTAATAATAAGAAGGATATCGGAGGATAGCGAAATAAAAACAAATAATTTACGACCACGATTTAAATAAGTAAACTCTATTTCGGAGATAGATTGATTATGCCAAAAATGTAAAAATTGAAATTCTATTTTTCTTTATATAAATCTAGTAATACACCTCCATAATACTGGACAGAATGTTCGTGTGTTGAAGGATTCATAGTATCATCCATGAACATACATGACTCAATAGGTGGAACAATCAGGGGCGTGACCGTTCAGTTTCTGAGTAGTCGGCGCAATGAACTGGAACAATGATCACAAAACATACGACTATATAAACATCCACTCAGCTATCTAAGAGTCACTCTCCATATGCGTTTCGATGAGACAGCATCAGTATGGAATTTTTTAAGAAACTAATGATTGCTATTGGAGTGACTTCGCCTTCGAGTAAGAAAGTCGACTTTATCGCGGATCTTCCTGTTGAGGTTGCTCAGCATCTGCTTCGAATGTTGGATACTCCATCGCTGATCAACGCATCTAGTGTTTCTCGACGTTGGTTTTCTTTGTGCAAAAGTGATAAACGATTGCGACAATCGGTTCATCATCATTTAAGAATCACTAAACACAAAATGGTACAGGTAATGGACAATTCGCGTAGATCAAACAAAACGCGTAATAAAAGTGACACAAACAAAAAGATTACATCACAAATTACTCGTCGTACAGACGTCGCACCAACAAAGTTCATTTTTTCCAAAACATCCAGGTCCGTTCAGAAGACAAGTCAAATTCGCGCATCTATGAAGTTGACGAATACTTTACAAAAACCTCGAATAACGAGAACTGCTGCTACGCTTCGATTGATGTAAACCGTTTGGATAATCTTATAGAGATGGACTTGAAATTATGATATTTTAAAAATGACTCAGACTGCGTTCTGCAGTATATATTTTCTTTTTAAGTTTGACAACCGCGGTAAGGTATCACTGTCGTCAGGCATTAATAGATAACTAGGTTTTTATATGAACGCCAGAATGATCGCCACAAAGTGAGTAATAATAAGAAGGATATCGGAGGATAACGAAATAAAAACAAATAATTTACGACCACGATTTAAATAAGTAAACTCTGTTTCGGAGATAGATTGATTATGCCAAAAATGTAAAAATTGAAATTCTATTTTTCTGTATATAAATATAGTAATACACCTCCATAATACTGGACAGAATGTTCGTGTGTTGAAGGATTCATAGTATCATCCATGAACATACATGACTCAATAGGTGGAACAATCAGGGGCGTGACCGTTCAGTTTCTGAGTAGTCGGCGCAATGAACTGGAACAATGATCACAAAACATACGACTATATAAACATCCACTCAGCTATCTAAGTGTCACTCTCCATATGCGTTTCGATGAGACAGCATCAGTATGGAATTTTTTAAGAAACTAATGATTGCTATTGGAGTGACTTCGTCTTCGAGTAAGAAAGTCGACTTTATCGCTGATCTTCCTGTTGAGGTTGCTCAGCATCTGCTTCGAATGTTGGATACTCCATCGCTGATCAACGCATCTAGTGTTTCTCGACGTTGGTTTTCTTTGTGCAAAAGTGATAAACGATTGCGACAATCGTTTCATCATCATTTAAGAATCACTAAACACAAAATGGTACAGTTAATGGACAATTCGCGTAGATCAAACAAAACGCGTAATAAAAGTGACACAAACAAAAAGATTACATCACAAATTACCCGTCGTACAGACGTCGCACCAACAAAGTTCATTTTTTCCGGAATATTCAGATCCGCTCAGAAAACAAGTCAAATTCGAGCATCTAAGAAGTTGAGGAATACTTTACAAAAACCTCGAATAACGAGAAGTGCTGCTACGCTTCGATTGATGTAAACCGTTTGGATATTCTTATAGAGATGGACTTGAAATTATGATATTTCAAAAATGACTCAGACTGCGTTCTGCAGTATATATTTTCTTTATAAGTTTGACAACCGCCGTAAGGTATCACTGTCGTGAGGCATTAATAGATAACTAGGTTTTTATATGAACGCCGGAATGATCGCCACAAAGTGAGCAATAATAAGAAGGATATCGGAGGATAACAAAATAAAAAAAAATAATTTACGACCACGATTTAAATTAGTAAACTCTGTTTCGGAGATAGATTGATTATGCCAAAAATGTAAAAAATTGAAATTCTATTTTTCTGTATATAAATCTACTAATACACCGCCATAATACTGGACAGAATGTTCGTGTGTTGACGGATTCATAGTATCATAGTATCATCCATGAACATACATGACTCAATAGGTGGAACAATCAGGGGCGTGACCGTTCAGTTTCTGAGTAGTCGGCGCAATGAACTGGAACAATGATCACGAAACATACGACTATATAAACATCCACTCAGCCATCTAAGAGTCACTCTCCATATGCGTTTTGATGAGACAGCATCAGTATGGAATTTTTTAAGAAACTAATGATTGCTATTGGAGTGACTTCGCCTTCGAGTAAGAAAGTCGACTTTATCGCGGATCTTCCTGTTGAGTTTGCTCAGCATCTGCTTCGAATGTTGGATACTCCATCGCTGATCAACGCATCTAGTGTTTCTCGACGTTGGTTTTCTTTGTGCAAAAGTGATAAACGATTGCGACAATCGGTTCATCATCATTTAAGAATCACTAAACACAAAATGGTACAGGTAATGGACAATTCGCGTAGATCAAACAAAACGCGTAATAAAAGTGACACAAACAAAAAGATTACATCACAAATTACTCGTCGTACAGACGTCGCACCAACAAAGTTCATTTTTTCCAAAACATCCAGGTCCGTTCAGAAGACAAGTCAAATTCGCGCATCTATGAAGTTGACGAATACTTTACAAAAACCTCGAATAACGAGAACTGCTGCTACGCTTCGATTGATGTAAACCGTTTGGATAATCTTATAGAGATGGACTTGAAATTATGATATTTTAAAAATGACTCAGACTGCGTTCTGCAGTATATATTTTCTTTTTAAGTTTGACAACCGCGGTAAGGTATCACTGTCGTCAGGCATTAATAGATAACTAGGTTTTTATATGAACGCCAGAATGATCGCCACAAAGTGAGTAATAATAAGAAGGATATCGGAGGATAACGAAATAAAAACAAATAATTTACGACCACGATTTAAATAAGTAAACTCTATTTCGGAGATAGATTGATTATGCCAAAAATGTAAAAATTGAAATTCTATTTTTCTTTATATAAATCTAGTAATACACCTCCATAATACTGGACAGAATGTTCGTGTGTTGAAGGATTCATAGTATCATCCATGAACATACATGACTCAATAGGTGGAACAATCAGGGGCGTGACCGTTCAGTTTCTGAGTAGTCGGCGCAATGAACTGGAACAATGATCACAAAACATACGACTATATAAACATCCACTCAGCTATCTAAGAGTCACTCTCCATATGCGTTTCGATGAGACAGCATCAGTATGGAATTTTTTAAGAAACTAATGATTGCTATTGGAGTGACTTCGCCTTCGAGTAAGAAAGTCGACTTTATCGCGGATCTTCCTGTTGAGGTTGCTCAGCATCTGCTTCGAATGTTGGATACTCCATCGCTGATCAACGCATCTAGTGTTTCTCGACGTTGGTTTTCTTTGTGCAAAAGTGATAAACGATTGCGACAATCGGTTCATCATCATTTAAGAATCACTAAACACAAAATGGTACAGGTAATGGACAATTCGCGTAGATCAAACAAAACGCGTAATAAAAGTGACACAAACAAAAAGATTACATCACAAATTACTCGTCGTACAGACGTCGCACCAACAAAGTTCATTTTTTCCAAAACATCCAGGTCCGTTCAGAAGACAAGTCAAATTCGCGCATCTATGAAGTTGACGAATACTTTACAAAAACCTCGAATAACGAGAACTGCTGCTACGCTTCGATTGATGTAAACCGTTTGGATAATCTTATAGAGATCGACTTGAAATTATGATATTTTAAAAATGACGCAGACTGCGTTCTGCAGTATATATTTTCTTTTTAAGTTTGACAACCGCGGTAAGGTATCACTGTCGTCAGGCATTAATAGATAACTAGGTTTTTATATGAACGCCGGAATGATCGCCACAAAGTGAGTAATAATAAGAAGGATATCGGAGGATAACGAAATAAAAACAAATAATTTACGACCACGATTTAAATAAGTAAACTCTGTTTCGGAGATAGATTGATTATGCCAAAAATGTAAAAATTGAAATTCTATTTTTCTGTATATAAATCTAGTAATACACCTCCATAATACTGGACAGAATGTTCGTGTGTTGAAGGATTCATAGTATCATCCATGAACATACATGACTCAATAGGTGGAACAATCAGGGGCGTGACCGTTCAGTTTCTGAGTAGTCGGCGCAATGAACTGGAACAATGATCACAAAACATACGACTATATAAACATCCACTCAGCTATCTAAGAGTCACTCTCCATATGCGTTTCGATGAGACAGCATCAGTATGGAATTTTTTAAGAAACTAATGATTGCTATTGGAGTGACTTCGCCTTCGAGTAAGAAAGTCGACTTTATCGCGGATCTTCCTGTTGAGGTTGCTCAGCATCTGCTTCGAATGTTGGATACTCCATCGCTGATCAACGCATCTAGTGTTTCTCGACGTTGGTTTTCTTTGTGCAAAAGTGATAAACGATTGCGACAATCGGTTCATCATCATTTAAGAATCACTAAACACAAAATGGTACAGGTAATGGACAATTCGCGTAGATCAAACAAAACGCGTAATAAAAGTGACACAAACAAAAAGATTACATCACAAATTACCCGTCGTACAGACGTCGCACCAACAAAGTTCATTTTTTCCGGAACATTCAGATCCGCTCAGAAAACAAGTCAAATTCGAGCATCTAAGAAGTTGAGGAATACTTTACAAAAACCTCGAATAACGAGAAGTGCTGCTACGCTTCGATTGATGTAAACCGTTTGGATATTCTTATAGAGATGGACTTGAAATTATGATATTTCAAAAATGACTCAGACTGCGTTCTGCAGTATATATTTTCTTTATAAGTTTGACAACCGCCGTAAGGTATCACTGTCGTGAGGCATTAATAGATAACTAGGTTTTTATATGAACGCCGGAATGATCGCCACAAAGTGAGCAATAATAAGAAGGATATCGGAGGATAACAAAATAAAAAAAAATAATTTACGACCACGATTTAAATTAGTAAACTCTGTTTCGGAGATAGATTGATTATGCCAAAAATGTAAAAAAATGAAATTCTATTTTTCTGTATATAAATCTACTAATACACCGCCATAATACTGGGCAGAATGTTCGTGTGTTGACGGATTCATAGTATCATAGTATCATCCATGAACATACATGACTCAATAGGTGGAACAATCAGGGGCGTGACCGTTCAGTTTCTGAGTAGTCGGCGCAATGAACTGGAACAATGATCACGAAATATACGACTATATAAACATCCACTCAGCCATCTAAGGGTCACTCTCCATATGCGTTTCGATGAGACAGCATCAGTATGGAATTTTTTAAGAAACTAATGATTGCTATTGGAGTGACTTCGTCTTCGAGTAAGAAAGTCGACTTTATCGCTGATCTTCCTGTTGAGGTTGCTCAGCATCTGCTTCGAATGTTGGATACTCCATCGCTGATCAACGCATCTAGTGTTTCTCGACGTTGGTTTTCTTTGTGCAAAAGTGATAAACGATTGCGACAATCGTTTCATCATCATTTAAGAATCACTAAACACAAAATGGTACAGTTAATGGACAATTCGCGTAGATCAAACAAAACGCGTAATAAAAGTGACACAAACAAAAAGATTACATCACAAATTACCCGTCGTACAGACGTCGCACCAACAAAGTTCATTTTTTCCGGAACATTCAGATCCGCTCAGAAAACAAGTCAAATTCGAGCATCTAAGAAGTTGAGGAATACTTTACAAAAACCTCGAATAACGAGAAGTGCTGCTACGCTTCGATTGATGTAAACCGTTTGGATATTCTTATAGAGATGGACTTGAAATTATGATATTTCAAAAATGACTCAGACTGCGTTCTGCAGTATATATTTTCTTTATAAGTTTGACAACCGCCGTAAGGTATCACTGTCGTGAGGCATTAATAGATAACTAGGTTTTTATATGAACGCCGGAATGATCGCCACAAAGTGAGCAATAATAAGAAGGATATCGGAGGATAACAAAATAAAAAAAAATAATTTACGACCACGATTTAAATTAGTAAACTCTGTTTCGGAGATAGATTGCTTATGCCAAAAATGTAAAAAATTGAAATTCTATTTTTCTGTATATAAATCTACTAATACACCGCCATAATACTGGGCAGAATGTTCGTGTGTTGACGGATTCATAGTATCATAGTATCATCCATGAACATACATGACTCAATAGGTGGAAAAATCAGGGGCGTGACCGTTCAGTTTCTGAGTAGTCGGCGCAATGAACTGGAACAATGATCACGAAACATACGACTATATAAACATCCACTCAGCCATCTAAGAGTCACTCTCCATATGCGTTTTGATGAGACAGCATCAGTATGGAATTTTTTAAGAAACTAATGATTGCTATTGGAGTGACTTCGCCTTCGAGTAAGAAAGTCGACTTTATCGCGGATCTTCCTGTTGAGTTTGCTCAGCATCTGCTTCGAATGTTGGATACTCCATCGCTGATCAACGCATCTAGTGTTTCTCGACGTTGGTTTTCTTTGTGCAAAAGTGATAAACGATTGCGACAATCGGTTCATCATCATTTAAGAATCACTAAACACAAAATGGTACAGGTAATGGACAATTCGCGTAGATCAAACAAAACGCGTAATAAAAGTGACACAAACAAAAAGATTACATCACAAATTACTCGTCGTACAGACGTCGCACCAACAAAGTTCATTTTTTCCAAAACATCCAGGTCCGTTCAGAAGACAAGTCAAATTCGCGCATCTATGAAGTTGACGAATACTTTACAAAAACCTCGAATAACGAGAACTGCTGCTACGCTTCGATTGATGTAAACCGTTTGGATAATCTTATAGAGATGGACTTGAAATTATGATGTTTTAAAAATGACTCAGACTGCGTTCTGCAGTATATATTTTCTTTTTAAGTTTGACAACCGCGGTAAGGTATCACTGTCGTCAGGCATTAATAGATAACTAGGTTTTTATATGAACGCCAGAATGATCGCCACAAAGTGAGTAATAATAAGAAGGATATCGGAGGATAGCGAAATAAAAACAAATAATTTACGACCACGATTTAAATAAGTAAACTCTATTTCGGAGATAGATTGATTATGCCAAAAATGTAAAAATTGAAATTCTATTTTTCTTTATATAAATCTAGTAATACACCTCCATAATACTGGACAGAATGTTCGTGTGTTGAAGGATTCATAGTATCATCCATGAACATACATGACTCAATAGGTGGAACAATCAGGGGCGTGACCGTTCAGTTTCTGAGTAGTCGGCGCAATGAACTGGAACAATGATCACAAAACATACGACTATATAAACATCCACTCAGCTATCTAAGAGTCACTCTCCATATGCGTTTCGATGAGACAGCATCAGTATGGAATTTTTTAAGAAACTAATGATTGCTATTGGAGTGACTTCGCCTTCGAGTAAGAAAGTCGACTTTATCGCGGATCTTCCTGTTGAGGTTGCTCAGCATCTGCTTCGAATGTTGGATACTCCATCGCTGATCAACGCATCTAGTGTTTCTCGACGTTGGTTTTCTTTGTGCAAAAGTGATAAACGATTGCGACAATCGGTTCATCATCATTTAAGAATCACTAAACACAAAATGGTACAGGTAATGGACAATTCGCGTAGATCAAACAAAACGCGTAATAAAAGTGACACAAACAAAAAGATTACATCACAAATTACTCGTCGTACAGACGTCGCACCAACAAAGTTCATTTTTTCCAAAACATCCAGGTCCGTTCAGAAGACAAGTCAAATTCGCGCATCTATGAAGTTGACGAATACTTTACAAAAACCTCGAATAACGAGAACTGCTGCTACGCTTCGATTGATGTAAACCGTTTGGATAATCTTATAGAGATGGACTTGAAATTATGATATTTTAAAAATGACTCAGACTGCGTTCTGCAGTATATATTTTCTTTTTAAGTTTGACAACCGCGGTAAGGTATCACTGTCGTCAGGCATTAATAGATAACTAGGTTTTTATATGAACGCCAGAATGATCGCCACAAAGTGAGTAATAATAAGAAGGATATCGGAGGATAACGAAATAAAAACAAATAATTTACGACCACGATTTAAATAAGTAAACTCTGTTTCGGAGATAGATTGATTATGCCAAAAATGTAAAAATTGAAATTCTATTTTTCTGTATATAAATATAGTAATACACCTCCATAATACTGGACAGAATGTTCGTGTGTTGAAGGATTCATAGTATCATCCATGAACATACATGACTCAATAGGTGGAACAATCAGGGGCGTGACCGTTCAGTTTCTGAGTAGTCGGCGCAATGAACTGGAACAATGATCACAAAACATACGACTATATAAACATCCACTCAGCTATCTAAGAGTCACTCTCCATATGCGTTTCGATGAGACAGCATCAGTATGGAATTTTTTAAGAAACTAATGATTGCTATTGGAGTGACTTCGCCTTCGAGTAAGAAAGTCGACTTTATCGCGGATCTTCCTGTTGAGGTTGCTCAGCATCTGCTTCGAATGTTGGATACTCCATCGCTGATCAACGCATCTAGTGTTTCTCGACGTTGGTTTTCTTTGTGCAAAAGTGATAAACGATTGCGACAATCGGTTCATCATCATTTAAGAATCACTAAACACAAAATGGTACAGGTAATGGACAATTCGCGTAGATCAAACAAAACGCGTAATAAAAGTGACACAAACAAAAAGATTACATCACAAATTACTCGTCGTACAGACGTCGCACCAACAAAGTTCATTTTTTCCAAAACATCCAGGTCCGTTCAGAAGACAAGTCAAATTCGCGCATCTATGAAGTTGACGAATACTTTACAAAAACCTCGAATAACGAGAACTGCTGCTACGCTTCGATTGATGTAAACCGTTTGGATAATCTTATAGAGATCGACTTGAAATTATGATATTTTAAAAATGACGCAGACTGCGTTCTGCAGTATATATTTTCTTTTTAAGTTTGACAACCGCGGTAAGGTATCACTGTCGTCAGGCATTAATAGATAACTAGGTTTTTATATGAACGCCGGAATGATCGCCACAAAGTGAGTAATAATAAGAAGGATATCGGAGGATAACGAAATAAAAACAAATAATTTACGACCACGATTTAAATAAGTAAACTCTGTTTCGGAGATAGATTGATTATGCCAAAAATGTAAAAATTGAAATTCTATTTTTCTGTATATAAATCTAGTAATACACCTCCATAATACTGGACAGAATGTTCGTGTGTTGAAGGATTCATAGTATCATCCATGAACATACATGACTCAATAGGTGGAACAATCAGGGGCGTGACCGTTCAGTTTCTGAGTAGTCGGCGCAATGAACTGGAACAATGATCACAAAACATACGACTATATAAACATCCACTCAGCTATCTAAGAGTCACTCTCCATATGCGTTTCGATGAGACAGCATCAGTATGGAATTTTTTAAGAAACTAATGATTGCTATTGGAGTGACTTCGCCTTCGAGTAAGAAAGTCGACTTTATCGCGGATCTTCCTGTTGAGGTTGCTCAGCATCTGCTTCGAATGTTGGATACTCCATCGCTGATCAACGCATCTAGTGTTTCTCGACGTTGGTTTTCTTTGTGCAAAAGTGATAAACGATTGCGACAATCGGTTCATCATCATTTAAGAATCACTAAACACAAAATGGTACAGGTAATGGACAATTCGCGTAGATCAAACAAAACGCGTAATAAAAGTGACACAAACAAAAAGATTACATCACAAATTACCCGTCGTACAGACGTCGCACCAACAAAGTTCATTTTTTCCGGAACATTCAGATCCGCTCAGAAAACAAGTCAAATTCGAGCATCTAAGAAGTTGAGGAATACTTTACAAAAACCTCGAATAACGAGAAGTGCTGCTACGCTTCGATTGATGTAAACCGTTTGGATATTCTTATAGAGATGGACTTGAAATTATGATATTTCAAAAATGACTCAGACTGCGTTCTGCAGTATATATTTTCTTTATAAGTTTGACAACCGCCGTAAGGTATCACTGTCGTGAGGCATTAATAGATAACTAGGTTTTTATATGAACGCCGGAATGATCGCCACAAAGTGAGCAATAATAAGAAGGATATCGGAGGATAACAAAATAAAAAAAAATAATTTACGACCACGATTTAAATTAGTAAACTCTGTTTCGGAGATAGATTGATTATGCCAAAAATGTAAAAAAATGAAATTCTATTTTTCTGTATATAAATCTACTAATACACCGCCATAATACTGGGCAGAATGTTCGTGTGTTGACGGATTCATAGTATCATAGTATCATCCATGAACATACATGACTCAATAGGTGGAACAATCAGGGGCGTGACCGTTCAGTTTCTGAGTAGTCGGCGCAATGAACTGGAACAATGATCACGAAATATACGACTATATAAACATCCACTCAGCCATCTAAGGGTCACTCTCCATATGCGTTTCGATGAGACAGCATCAGTATGGAATTTTTTAAGAAACTAATGATTGCTATTGGAGTGACTTCGTCTTCGAGTAAGAAAGTCGACTTTATCGCTGATCTTCCTGTTGAGGTTGCTCAGCATCTGCTTCGAATGTTGGATACTCCATCGCTGATCAACGCATCTAGTGTTTCTCGACGTTGGTTTTCTTTGTGCAAAAGTGATAAACGATTGCGACAATCGTTTCATCATCATTTAAGAATCACTAAACACAAAATGGTACAGTTAATGGACAATTCGCGTAGATCAAACAAAACGCGTAATAAAAGTGACACAAACAAAAAGATTACATCACAAATTACCCGTCGTACAGACGTCGCACCAACAAAGTTCATTTTTTCCGGAACATTCAGATCCGCTCAGAAAACAAGTCAAATTCGAGCATCTAAGAAGTTGAGGAATACTTTACAAAAACCTCGAATAACGAGAAGTGCTGCTACGCTTCGATTGATGTAAACCGTTTGGATATTCTTATAGAGATGGACTTGAAATTATGATATTTCAAAAATGACTCAGACTGCGTTCTGCAGTATATATTTTCTTTATAAGTTTGACAACCGCCGTAAGGTATCACTGTCGTGAGGCATTAATAGATAACTAGGTTTTTATATGAACGCCGGAATGATCGCCACAAAGTGAGCAATAATAAGAAGGATATCGGAGGATAACAAAATAAAAAAAAATAATTTACGACCACGATTTAAATTAGTAAACTCTGTTTCGGAGATAGATTGCTTATGCCAAAAATGTAAAAAATTGAAATTCTATTTTTCTGTATATAAATCTACTAATACACCGCCATAATACTGGGCAGAATGTTCGTGTGTTGACGGATTCATAGTATCATAGTATCATCCATGAACATACATGACTCAATAGGTGGAAAAATCAGGGGCGTGACCGTTCAGTTTCTGAGTAGTCGGCGCAATGAACTGGAACAATGATCACGAAACATACGACTATATAAACATCCACTCAGCCATCTAAGAGTCACTCTCCATATGCGTTTTGATGAGACAGCATCAGTATGGAATTTTTTAAGAAACTAATGATTGCTATTGGAGTGACTTCGCCTTCGAGTAAGAAAGTCGACTTTATCGCGGATCTTCCTGTTGAGTTTGCTCAGCATCTGCTTCGAATGTTGGATACTCCATCGCTGATCAACGCATCTAGTGTTTCTCGACGTTGGTTTTCTTTGTGCAAAAGTGATAAACGATTGCGACAATCGGTTCATCATCATTTAAGAATCACTAAACACAAAATGGTACAGGTAATGGACAATTCGCGTAGATCAAACAAAACGCGTAATAAAAGTGACACAAACAAAAAGATTACATCACAAATTACTCGTCGTACAGACGTCGCACCAACAAAGTTCATTTTTTCCAAAACATCCAGGTCCGTTCAGAAGACAAGTCAAATTCGCGCATCTATGAAGTTGACGAATACTTTACAAAAACCTCGAATAACGAGAACTGCTGCTACGCTTCGATTGATGTAAACCGTTTGGATAATCTTATAGAGATGGACTTGAAATTATGATGTTTTAAAAATGACTCAGACTGCGTTCTGCAGTATATATTTTCTTTTTAAGTTTGACAACCGCGGTAAGGTATCACTGTCGTCAGGCATTAATAGATAACTAGGTTTTTATATGAACGCCAGAATGATCGCCACAAAGTGAGTAATAATAAGAAGGATATCGGAGGATAGCGAAATAAAAACAAATAATTTACGACCACGATTTAAATAAGTAAACTCTATTTCGGAGATAGATTGATTATGCCAAAAATGTAAAAATCGAAATTCTATTTTTCTTTATATAAATCTAGTAATACACCTCCATAATACTGGACAGAATGTTCGTGTGTTGAAGGATTCATAGTATCATCCATGAACATACATGACTCAATAGGTGGAACAATCAGGGGCGTGACCGTTCAGTTTCTGAGTAGTCGGCGCAATGAACTGGAACAATGATCACAAAACATACGACTATATAAACATCCACTCAGCTATCTAAGAGTCACTCTCCATATGCGTTTCGATGAGACAGCATCAGTATGGAATTTTTTAAGAAACTAATGATTGCTATTGGAGTGACTTCGCCTTCGAGTAAGAAAGTCGACTTTATCGCGGATCTTCCTGTTGAGGTTGCTCAGCATCTGCTTCGAATGTTGGATACTCCATCGCTGATCAACGCATCTAGTGTTTCTCGACGTTGGTTTTCTTTGTGCAAAAGTGATAAACGATTGCGACAATCGGTTCATCATCATTTAAGAATCACTAAACACAAAATGGTACAGGTAATGGACAATTCGCGTAGATCAAACAAAACGCGTAATAAAAGTGACACAAACAAAAAGATTACATCACAAATTACTCGTCGTACAGACGTCGCACCAACAAAGTTCATTTTTTCCAAAACATCCAGGTCCGTTCAGAAGACAAGTCAAATTCGCGCATCTATGAAGTTGACGAATACTTTACAAAAACCTCGAATAACGAGAACTGCTGCTACGCTTCGATTGATGTAAACCGTTTGGATAATCTTATAGAGATGGACTTGAAATTATGATATTTTAAAAATGACTCAGACTGCGTTCTGCAGTATATATTTTCTTTTTAAGTTTGACAACCGCGGTAAGGTATCACTGTCGTCAGGCATTAATAGATAACTAGGTTTTTATATGAACGCCAGAATGATCGCCACAAAGTGAGTAATAATAAGAAGGATATCGGAGGATAACGAAATAAAAACAAATAATTTACGACCACGATTTAAATAAGTAAACTCTGTTTCGGAGATAGATTGATTATGCCAAAAATGTAAAAATTGAAATTCTATTTTTCTGTATATAAATATAGTAATACACCTCCATAATACTGGACAGAATGTTCGTGTGTTGAAGGATTCATAGTATCATCCATGAACATACATGACTCAATAGGTGGAACAATCAGGGGCGTGACCGTTCAGTTTCTGAGTAGTCGGCGCAATGAACTGGAACAATGATCACAAAACATACGACTATATAAACATCCACTCAGCTATCTAAGTGTCACTCTCCATATGCGTTTCGATGAGACAGCATCAGTATGGAATTTTTTAAGAAACTAATGATTGCTATTGGAGTGACTTCGTCTTCGAGTAAGAAAGTCGACTTTATCGCTGATCTTCCTGTTGAGGTTGCTCAGCATCTGCTTCGAATGTTGGATACTCCATCGCTGATCAACGCATCTAGTGTTTCTCGACGTTGGTTTTCTTTGTGCAAAAGTGATAAACGATTGCGACAATCGTTTCATCATCATTTAAGAATCACTAAACACAAAATGGTACAGTTAATGGACAATTCGCGTAGATCAAACAAAACGCGTAATAAAAGTGACACAAACAAAAAGATTACATCACAAATTACCCGTCGTACAGACGTCGCACCAACAAAGTTCATTTTTTCCGGAATATTCAGATCCGCTCAGAAAACAAGTCAAATTCGAGCATCTAAGAAGTTGAGGAATACTTTACAAAAACCTCGAATAACGAGAAGTGCTGCTACGCTTCGATTGATGTAAACCGTTTGGATATTCTTATAGAGATGGACTTGAAATTATGATATTTCAAAAATGACTCAGACTGCGTTCTGCAGTATATATTTTCTTTATAAGTTTGACAACCGCCGTAAGGTATCACTGTCGTGAGGCATTAATAGATAACTAGGTTTTTATATGAACGCCGGAATGATCGCCACAAAGTGAGCAATAATAAGAAGGATATCGGAGGATAACAAAATAAAAAAAAATAATTTACGACCACGATTTAAATTAGTAAACTCTGTTTCGGAGATAGATTGATTATGCCAAAAATGTAAAAAATTGAAATTCTATTTTTCTGTATATAAATCTACTAATACACCGCCATAATACTGGACAGAATGTTCGTGTGTTGACGGATTCATAGTATCATAGTATCATCCATGAACATACATGACTCAATAGGTGGAACAATCAGGGGCGTGACCGTTCAGTTTCTGAGTAGTCGGCGCAATGAACTGGAACAATGATCACGAAACATACGACTATATAAACATCCACTCAGCCATCTAAGAGTCACTCTCCATATGCGTTTTGATGAGACAGCATCAGTATGGAATTTTTTAAGAAACTAATGATTGCTATTGGAGTGACTTCGCCTTCGAGTAAGAAAGTCGACTTTATCGCGGATCTTCCTGTTGAGTTTGCTCAGCATCTGCTTCGAATGTTGGATACTCCATCGCTGATCAACGCATCTAGTGTTTCTCGACGTTGGTTTTCTTTGTGCAAAAGTGATAAACGATTGCGACAATCGGTTCATCATCATTTAAGAATCACTAAACACAAAATGGTACAGGTAATGGACAATTCGCGTAGATCAAACAAAACGCGTAATAAAAGTGACACAAACAAAAAGATTACATCACAAATTACTCGTCGTACAGACGTCGCACCAACAAAGTTCATTTTTTCCAAAACATCCAGGTCCGTTCAGAAGACAAGTCAAATTCGCGCATCTATGAAGTTGACGAATACTTTACAAAAACCTCGAATAACGAGAACTGCTGCTACGCTTCGATTGATGTAAACCGTTTGGATAATCTTATAGAGATGGACTTGAAATTATGATATTTTAAAAATGACTCAGACTGCGTTCTGCAGTATATATTTTCTTTTTAAGTTTGACAACCGCGGTAAGGTATCACTGTCGTCAGGCATTAATAGATAACTAGGTTTTTATATGAACGCCAGAATGATCGCCACAAAGTGAGTAATAATAAGAAGGATATCGGAGGATAACGAAATAAAAACAAATAATTTACGACCACGATTTAAATAAGTAAACTCTATTTCGGAGATAGATTGATTATGCCAAAAATGTAAAAATTGAAATTCTATTTTTCTTTATATAAATCTAGTAATACACCTCCATAATACTGGACAGAATGTTCGTGTGTTGAAGGATTCATAGTATCATCCATGAACATACATGACTCAATAGGTGGAACAATCAGGGGCGTGACCGTTCAGTTTCTGAGTAGTCGGCGCAATGAACTGGAACAATGATCACAAAACATACGACTATATAAACATCCACTCAGCTATCTAAGAGTCACTCTCCATATGCGTTTCGATGAGACAGCATCAGTATGGAATTTTTTAAGAAACTAATGATTGCTATTGGAGTGACTTCGCCTTCGAGTAAGAAAGTCGACTTTATCGCGGATCTTCCTGTTGAGGTTGCTCAGCATCTGCTTCGAATGTTGGATACTCCATCGCTGATCAACGCATCTAGTGTTTCTCGACGTTGGTTTTCTTTGTGCAAAAGTGATAAACGATTGCGACAATCGGTTCATCATCATTTAAGAATCACTAAACACAAAATGGTACAGGTAATGGACAATTCGCGTAGATCAAACAAAACGCGTAATAAAAGTGACACAAACAAAAAGATTACATCACAAATTACTCGTCGTACAGACGTCGCACCAACAAAGTTCATTTTTTCCAAAACATCCAGGTCCGTTCAGAAGACAAGTCAAATTCGCGCATCTATGAAGTTGACGAATACTTTACAAAAACCTCGAATAACGAGAACTGCTGCTACGCTTCGATTGATGTAAACCGTTTGGATAATCTTATAGAGATCGACTTGAAATTATGATATTTTAAAAATGACGCAGACTGCGTTCTGCAGTATATATTTTCTTTTTAAGTTTGACAACCGCGGTAAGGTATCACTGTCGTCAGGCATTAATAGATAACTAGGTTTTTATATGAACGCCGGAATGATCGCCACAAAGTGAGTAATAATAAGAAGGATATCGGAGGATAACGAAATAAAAACAAATAATTTACGACCACGATTTAAATAAGTAAACTCTGTTTCGGAGATAGATTGATTATGCCAAAAATGTAAAAATTGAAATTCTATTTTTCTGTATATAAATCTAGTAATACACCTCCATAATACTGGACAGAATGTTCGTGTGTTGAAGGATTCATAGTATCATCCATGAACATACATGACTCAATAGGTGGAACAATCAGGGGCGTGACCGTTCAGTTTCTGAGTAGTCGGCGCAATGAACTGGAACAATGATCACAAAACATACGACTATATAAACATCCACTCAGCTATCTAAGAGTCACTCTCCATATGCGTTTCGATGAGACAGCATCAGTATGGAATTTTTTAAGAAACTAATGATTGCTATTGGAGTGACTTCGCCTTCGAGTAAGAAAGTCGACTTTATCGCGGATCTTCCTGTTGAGGTTGCTCAGCATCTGCTTCGAATGTTGGATACTCCATCGCTGATCAACGCATCTAGTGTTTCTCGACGTTGGTTTTCTTTGTGCAAAAGTGATAAACGATTGCGACAATCGGTTCATCATCATTTAAGAATCACTAAACACAAAATGGTACAGGTAATGGACAATTCGCGTAGATCAAACAAAACGCGTAATAAAAGTGACACAAACAAAAAGATTACATCACAAATTACTCGTCGTACAGACGTCGCACCAACAAAGTTCATTTTTTCCAAAACATCCAGGTCCGTTCAGAAGACAAGTCAAATTCGCGCATCTATGAAGTTGACGAATACTTTACAAAAACCTCGAATAACGAGAACTGCTGCTACGCTTCGATTGATGTAAACCGTTTGGATAATCTTATAGAGATGGACTTGAAATTATGATATTTTAAAAATGACTCAGACTGCGTTCTGCAGTATATATTTTCTTTTTAAGTTTGACAACCGCGGTAAGGTATCACTGTCGTCAGGCATTAATAGATAACTACGTTTTTATATGAATGCCGGAATGATCGCCACAAAGTGAGTAATAATAAGAAGGATATCGGAGGATAACGAAATAAAAACGAATAATTGACGACCACGATTTAAATAAGTAAACTCTGTTTCGGAGATAGATTGATTATGCTAAAAATGTAAAAATTGAAATTCTATTTTTCTGTATATAAATCTAGTAATACACCTCCATAATACTGGACAGAATGTTCGTGTGTTGACGGATTCATAGTATCATCCATGAACATACATGACTCAATAGGTGGAACAATCAGTGTCGTGACCGTTCAGTTTCTGAGTAATCGGCGCAATGAACTGGAACGATGATCACGAAACATACGACTATATAAACATCCACTCAGCCATCTAAGAGTCACTCTCCATATGCGTTTCGATGAGACAGCATCAGTATGGAATTTTTTAAGAAACTAATGATTGCTATTGGAGTGACTTCGTCTTCGAGTAAGAAAGTCGACTTTATCGCTGATCTTCCTGTTGAGGTTGCTCAGCATCTGCTTCGAATGTTGGATACTCCATCGCTGATCAACGCATCTAGTGTTTCTCGACGTTGGTTTTCTTTGTGCAAAAGTGATAAACGATTGCGACAATCGTTTCATCATCATTTAAGAATCACTAAACACAAAATGGTACAGTTAATGGACAATTCGCGTAGATCAAACAAAACGCGTAATAAAAGTGACACAAACAAAAAGATTACATCACAAATTACCCGTCGTACAGACGTCGCACCAACAAAGTTCATTTTTTCCGGAACATTCAGATCCGCTCAGAAAACAAGTCAAATTCGAGCATCTAAGAAGTTGAGGAATACTTTACAAAAACCTCGAATAACGAGAAGTGCTGCTACGCTTCGATTGATGTAAACCGTTTGGATATTCTTATAGAGATGGACTTGAAATTATGATATTTCAAAAATGACTCAGACTGCGTTCTGCAGTATATATTTTCTTTATAAGTTTGACAACCGCCGTAAGGTATCACTGTCGTGAGGCATTAATAGATAACTAGGTTTTTATATGAACGCCGGAATGATCGCCACAAAGTGAGCAATAATAAGAAGGATATCGGAGGATAACAAAATAAAAAAAAATAATTTACGACCACGATTTAAATTAGTAAACTCTGTTTCGGAGATAGATTGATTATGCCAAAAATGTAAAAAATTGAAATTCTATTTTTCTGTATATAAATCTACTAATACACCGCCATAATACTGGGCAGAATGTTCGTGTGTTGACGGATTCATAGTATCATAGTATCATCCATGAACATACATGACTCAATAGGTGGAACAATCAGGGGCGTGACCGTTCAGTTTCTGAGTAGTCGGCGCAATGAACTGGAACAATGATCACGAAACATACGACTATATAAACATCCACTCAGCCATCTAAGAGTCACTCTCCATATGCGTTTTGATGAGACAGCATCAGTATGGAATTTTTTAAGAAACTAATGATTGCTATTGGAGTGACTTCGCCTTCGAGTAAGAAAGTCGACTTTATCGCGGATCTTCCTGTTGAGTTTGCTCAGCATCTGCTTCGAATGTTGGATACTCCATTGCTGATCAACGCATCTAGTGTTTCTCGACGTTGGTTTTCTTTGTGCAAAAGTGATAAACGATTGCGACAATCGGTTCATCATCATTTAAGAATCACTAAACACAAAATGGTACAGGTAATGGACAATTCGCGTAGATCAAACAAAACGCGTAATAAAAGTGACACAAACAAAAAGATTACATCACAAATTACTCGTCGTACAGACGTCGCACCAACAAAGTTCATTTTTTCCAAAACATCCAGGTCCGTTCAGAAGACAAGTCAAATTCGCGCATCTATGAAGTTGACGAATACTTTACAAAAACCTCGAATAACGAGAACTGCTGCTACGCTTCGATTGATGTAAACCGTTTGGATAATCTTATAGAGATGGACTTGAAATTATGATATTTTAAAAATGACTCAGACTGCGTTCTGCAGTATATATTTTCTTTTTAAGTTTGACAACCGCGGTAAGGTATCACTGTCGTCAGGCATTAATAGATAACTACGTTTTTATATGAATGCCGGAATGATCGCCACAAAGTGAGTAATAATAAGAAGGATATCGGAGGATAACGAAATAAAAACGAATAATTGACGACCACGATTTAAATAAGTAAACTCTGTTTCGGAGATAGATTGATTATGCTAAAAATGTAAAAATTGAAATTCTATTTTTCTGTATATAAATCTAGTAATACACCTCCATAATACTGGACAGAATGTTCGTGTGTTGACGGATTCATAGTATCATCCATGAACATACATGACTCAATAGGTGGAACAATCAGTGTCGTGACCGTTCAGTTTCTGAGTAATCGGCGCAATGAACTGGAACGATGATCACGAAACATACGACTATATAAACATCCACTCAGCCATCTAAGAGTCACTCTCCATATGCGTTTCGATGAGACAGCATCAGTATGGAATTTTTTAAGAAACTAATGATTGCTATTGGAGTGACTTCGTCTTCGAGTAAGAAAGTCGACTTTATCGCTGATCTTCCTGTTGAGGTTGCTCAGCATCTGCTTCGAATGTTGGATACTCCATCGCTGATCAACGCATCTAGTGTTTCTCGACGTTGGTTTTCTTTGTGCAAAAGTGATAAACGATTGCGACAATCGTTTCATCATCATTTAAGAATCACTAAACACAAAATGGTACAGTTAATGGACAATTCGCGTAGATCAAACAAAACGCGTAATAAAAGTGACACAAACAAAAAGATTACATCACAAATTACCCGTCGTACAGACGTCGCACCAACAAAGTTCATTTTTTCCGGAACATTCAGATCCGCTCAGAAAACAAGTCAAATTCGAGCATCTATGAAGTTGAGGAATACTTTACAAAAACCTCGAATAACGAGAAGTGCTGCTACGCTTCGATTGATGTAAACCGTTTGGATATTCTTATAGAGATGGACTTGAAATTATGATATTTCAAAAATGACTCAGACTGCGTTCTGCAGTATATATTTTCTTTATAAGTTTGACAACCGCCGTAAGGTATCACTGTCGTGAGGCATTAATAGATAACTAGGTTTTTATATGAACGCCGGAATGATCGCCACAAAGTGAGCAATAATAAGAAGGATATCGGAGGATAACAAAATAAAAAAAAATAATTTACGACCACGATTTAAATTAGTAAACTCTGTTTCGGAGATAGATTGATTATGCCAAAAATGTAAAAAAATGAAATTCTATTTTTCTGTATATAAATCTACTAATACACCGCCATAATACTGGGCAGAATGTTCGTGTGTTGACGGATTCATAGTATCATAGTATCATCCATGAACATACATGACTCAATAGGTGGAACAATCAGGGGCGTGACCGTTCAGTTTCTGAGTAGTCGGCGCAATGAACTGGAACAATGATCACGAAATATACGACTATATAAACATCCACTCAGCCATCTAAGGGTCACTCTCCATATGCGTTTCGATGAGACAGCATCAGTATGGAATTTTTTAAGAAACTAATGATTGCTATTGGAGTGACTTCGTCTTCGAGTAAGAAAGTCGACTTTATCGCTGATCTTCCTGTTGAGGTTGCTCAGCATCTGCTTCGAATGTTGGATACTCCATCGCTGATCAACGCATCTAGTGTTTCTCGACGTTGGTTTTCTTTGTGCAAAAGTGATAAACGATTGCGACAATCGTTTCATCATCATTTAAGAATCACTAAACACAAAATGGTACAGTTAATGGACAATTCGCGTAGATCAAACAAAACGCGTAATAAAAGTGACACAAACAAAAAGATTACATCACAAATTACCCGTCGTACAGACGTCGCACCAACAAAGTTCATTTTTTCCGGAACATTCAGATCCGCTCAGAAAACAAGTCAAATTCGAGCATCTAAGAAGTTGAGGAATACTTTACAAAAACCTCGAATAACGAGAAGTGCTGCTACGCTTCGATTGATGTAAACCGTTTGGATATTCTTATAGAGATGGACTTGAAATTATGATATTTCAAAAATGACTCAGACTGCGTTCTGCAGTATATATTTTCTTTATAAGTTTGACAACCGCCGTAAGGTATCACTGTCGTGAGGCATTAATAGATAACTAGGTTTTTATATGAACGCCGGAATGATCGCCACAAAGTGAGCAATAATAAGAAGGATATCGGAGGATAACAAAATAAAAAAAAATAATTTACGACCACGATTTAAATTAGTAAACTCTGTTTCGGAGATAGATTGCTTATGCCAAAAATGTAAAAAATTGAAATTCTATTTTTCTGTATATAAATCTACTAATACACCGCCATAATACTGGGCAGAATGTTCGTGTGTTGACGGATTCATAGTATCATAGTATCATCCATGAACATACATGACTCAATAGGTGGAAAAATCAGGGGCGTGACCGTTCAGTTTCTGAGTAGTCGGCGCAATGAACTGGAACAATGATCACGAAACATACGACTATATAAACATCCACTCAGCCATCTAAGAGTCACTCTCCATATGCGTTTTGATGAGACAGCATCAGTATGGAATTTTTTAAGAAACTAATGATTGCTATTGGAGTGACTTCGCCTTCGAGTAAGAAAGTCGACTTTATCGCGGATCTTCCTGTTGAGTTTGCTCAGCATCTGCTTCGAATGTTGGATACTCCATCGCTGATCAACGCATCTAGTGTTTCTCGACGTTGGTTTTCTTTGTGCAAAAGTGATAAACGATTGCGACAATCGGTTCATCATCATTTAAGAATCACTAAACACAAAATGGTACAGGTAATGGACAATTCGCGTAGATCAAACAAAACGCGTAATAAAAGTGACACAAACAAAAAGATTACATCACAAATTACTCGTCGTACAGACGTCGCACCAACAAAGTTCATTTTTTCCAAAACATCCAGGTCCGTTCAGAAGACAAGTCAAATTCGCGCATCTATGAAGTTGACGAATACTTTACAAAAACCTCGAATAACGAGAACTGCTGCTACGCTTCGATTGATGTAAACCGTTTGGATAATCTTATAGAGATGGACTTGAAATTATGATGTTTTAAAAATGACTCAGACTGCGTTCTGCAGTATATATTTTCTTTTTAAGTTTGACAACCGCGGTAAGGTATCACTGTCGTCAGGCATTAATAGATAACTAGGTTTTTATATGAACGCCAGAATGATCGCCACAAAGTGAGTAATAATAAGAAGGATATCGGAGGATAGCGAAATAAAAACAAATAATTTACGACCACGATTTAAATAAGTAAACTCTATTTCGGAGATAGATTGATTATGCCAAAAATGTAAAAATTGAAATTCTATTTTTCTTTATATAAATCTAGTAATACACCTCCATAATACTGGACAGAATGTTCGTGTGTTGAAGGATTCATAGTATCATCCATGAACATACATGACTCAATAGGTGGAACAATCAGGGGCGTGACCGTTCAGTTTCTGAGTAGTCGGCGCAATGAACTGGAACAATGATCACAAAACATACGACTATATAAACATCCACTCAGCTATCTAAGAGTCACTCTCCATATGCGTTTCGATGAGACAGCATCAGTATGGAATTTTTTAAGAAACTAATGATTGCTATTGGAGTGACTTCGCCTTCGAGTAAGAAAGTCGACTTTATCGCGGATCTTCCTGTTGAGGTTGCTCAGCATCTGCTTCGAATGTTGGATACTCCATCGCTGATCAACGCATCTAGTGTTTCTCGACGTTGGTTTTCTTTGTGCAAAAGTGATAAACGATTGCGACAATCGGTTCATCATCATTTAAGAATCACTAAACACAAAATGGTACAGGTAATGGACAATTCGCGTAGATCAAACAAAACGCGTAATAAAAGTGACACAAACAAAAAGATTACATCACAAATTACTCGTCGTACAGACGTCGCACCAACAAAGTTCATTTTTTCCAAAACATCCAGGTCCGTTCAGAAGACAAGTCAAATTCGCGCATCTATGAAGTTGACGAATACTTTACAAAAACCTCGAATAACGAGAACTGCTGCTACGCTTCGATTGATGTAAACCGTTTGGATAATCTTATAGAGATCGACTTGAAATTATGATATTTTAAAAATGACGCAGACTGCGTTCTGCAGTATATATTTTCTTTTTAAGTTTGACAACCGCGGTAAGGTATCACTGTCGTCAGGCATTAATAGATAACTAGGTTTTTATATGAACGCCGGAATGATCGCCACAAAGTGAGTAATAATAAGAAGGATATCGGAGGATAACGAAATAAAAACAAATAATTTACGACCACGATTTAAATAAGTAAACTCTGTTTCGGAGATAGATTGATTATGCCAAAAATGTAAAAATTGAAATTCTATTTTTCTGTATATAAATCTAGTAATACACCTCCATAATACTGGACAGAATGTTCGTGTGTTGAAGGATTCATAGTATCATCCATGAACATACATGACTCAATAGGTGGAACAATCAGGGGCGTGACCGTTCAGTTTCTGAGTAGTCGGCGCAATGAACTGGAACAATGATCACAAAACATACGACTATATAAACATCCACTCAGCTATCTAAGAGTCACTCTCCATATGCGTTTCGATGAGACAGCATCAGTATGGAATTTTTTAAGAAACTAATGATTGCTATTGGAGTGACTTCGCCTTCGAGTAAGAAAGTCGACTTTATCGCGGATCTTCCTGTTGAGGTTGCTCAGCATCTGCTTCGAATGTTGGATACTCCATCGCTGATCAACGCATCTAGTGTTTCTCGACGTTGGTTTTCTTTGTGCAAAAGTGATAAACGATTGCGACAATCGGTTCATCATCATTTAAGAATCACTAAACACAAAATGGTACAGGTAATGGACAATTCGCGTAGATCAAACAAAACGCGTAATAAAAGTGACACAAACAAAAAGATTACATCACAAATTACTCGTCGTACAGACGTCGCACCAACAAAGTTCATTTTTTCCAAAACATCCAGGTCCGTTCAGAAGACAAGTCAAATTCGCGCATCTATGAAGTTGACGAATACTTTACAAAAACCTCGAATAACGAGAACTGCTGCTACGCTTCGATTGATGTAAACCGTTTGGATAATCTTATAGAGATGGACTTGAAATTATGATATTTTAAAAATGACTCAGACTGCGTTCTGCAGTATATATTTTCTTTTTAAGTTTGACAACCGCGGTAAGGTATCACTGTCGTGAGGCATTAATAGATAACTAGGTTTTTATATGAACGCCGGAATGATCGCCACAAAGTGAGCAATAATAAGAAGGATATCGGAGGATAACAAAATAAAAAAAAAAAATTTACGACCACGATTTAAATTAGTAAACTCTGTTTCGGAGATAGATTGATTATGCCAAAAATGTAAAAAATTGAAATTCTATTTTTCTGTATATAAATCTACTAATACACCGCCATAATACTGGGCAGAATGTTCGTGTGTTGACGGATTCATAGTATCATAGTATCATCCATGAACATACATGACTCAATAGGTGGAACAATCAGGGGCGTGACCGTTCAGTTTCTGAGTAGTCGGCGCAATGAACTGGAACAATGATCACGAAATATACGACTATATAAACATCCACTCAGCCATCTAAGGGTCACTCTCCATATGCGTTTCGATGAGACAGCATCAGTATGGAATTTTTTAAGAAACTAATGATTGCTATTGGAGTGACTTCGTCTTCGAGTAAGAAAGTCGACTTTATCGCTGATCTTCCTGTTGAGGTTGCTCAGCATCTGCTTCGAATGTTGGATACTCCATCGCTGATCAACGCATCTAGTGTTTCTCGACGTTGGTTTTCTTTGTGCAAAAGTGATAAACGATTGCGACAATCGTTTCATCATCATTTAAGAATCACTAAACACAAAATGGTACAGTTAATGGACAATTCGCGTAGATCAAACAAAACGCGTAATAAAAGTGACACAAACAAAAAGATTACATCACAAATTACCCGTCGTACAGACGTCGCACCAACAAAGTTCATTTTTTCCGGAACATTCAGATCCGCTCAGAAAACAAGTCAAATTCGAGCATCTAAGAAGTTGAGGAATACTTTACAAAAACCTCGAATAACGAGAAGTGCTGCTACGCTTCGATTGATGTAAACCGTTTGGATATTCTTATAGAGATGGACTTGAAATTATGATATTTCAAAAATGACTCAGACTGCGTTCTGCAGTATATATTTTCTTTATAAGTTTGACAACCGCCGTAAGGTATCACTGTCGTGAGGCATTAATAGATAACTAGGTTTTTATATGAACGCCGGAATGATCGCCACAAAGTGAGCAATAATAAGAAGGATATCGGAGGATAACAAAATAAAAAAAAATAATTTACGACCACGATTTAAATTAGTAAACTCTGTTTCGGAGATAGATTGATTATGCCAAAAATGTAAAAAATTGAAATTCTATTTTTCTGTATATAAATCTACTAATACACCGCCATAATACTGGGCAGAATGTTCGTGTGTTGACGGATTCATAGTATCATAGTATCATGCATGAACATACATGACTCAATAGGTGGAACAATCAGGGGCGTGACCGTTCAGTTTCTGAGTAGTCGGCGCAATGAACTGGAACAATGATCACGAAACATACGACTATATAAACATCCACTCAGCCATCTAAGAGTCACTCTCCATATGCGTTTTGATGAGACAGCATCAGTATGGAATTTTTTAAGAAACTAATGATTGCTATTGGAGTGACTTCGCCTTCGAGTAAGAAAGTCGACTTTATCGCGGATCTTCCTGTTGAGTTTGCTCAGCATCTGCTTCGAATGTTGGATACTCCATTGCTGATCAACGCATCTAGTGTTTCTCGACGTTGGTTTTCTTTGTGCAAAAGTGATAAACGATTGCGACAATCGGTTCATCATCATTTAAGAATCACTAAACACAAAATGGTACAGGTAATGGACAATTCGCGTAGATCAAACAAAACGCGTAATAAAAGTGACACAAACAAAAAGATTACATCACAAATTACTCGTCGTACAGACGTCGCACCAACAAAGTTCATTTTTTCCAAAACATCCAGGTCCGTTCAGAAGACAAGTCAAATTCGCGCATCTATGAAGTTGACGAATACTTTACAAAAACCTCGAATAACGAGAACTGCTGCTACGCTTCGATTGATGTAAACCGTTTGGATAATCTTATAGAGATGGACTTGAAATTATGATATTTTAAAAATGACTCAGACTGCGTTCTGCAGTATATATTTTCTTTTTAAGTTTGACAACCGCGGTAAGGTATCACTGTCGTCAGGCATTAATAGATAACTAGGTTTTTATATGAACGCCAGAATGATCGCCACAAAGTGAGTAATAATAAGAAGGATATCGGAGGATAACGAAATAAAAACAAATAATTTACGACCACGATTTAAATAAGTAAACTCTGTTTCGGAGATAGATTGATTATGCCAAAAATGTAAAAATTGAAATTCTATTTTTCTGTATATAAATCTAGTAATACACCTCCATAATACTGGACAGAATGTTCGTGTGTTGAAGGATTCATAGTATCATCCATGAACATACATGACTCAATAGGTGGAACAATCAGGGGCGTGACCGTTCAGTTTCTGAGTAGTCGGCGCAATGAACTGGAACAATGATCACAAAACATACGACTATATAAACATCCACTCAGCTATCTAAGAGTCACTCTCCATATGCGTTTCGATGAGACAGCATCAGTATGGAATTTTTTAAGAAACTAATGATTGCTATTGGAGTGACTTCGCCTTCGAGTAAGAAAGTCGACTTTATCGCGGATCTTCCTGTTGAGGTTGCTCAGCATCTGCTTCGAATGTTGGATACTCCATCGCTGATCAACGCATCTAGTGTTTCTCGACGTTGGTTTTCTTTGTGCAAAAGTGATAAACGATTGCGACAATCGGTTCATCATCATTTAAGAATCACTAAACACAAAATGGTACAGGTAATGGACAATTCGCGTAGATCAAACAAAACGCGTAATAAAAGTGACACAAACAAAAAGATTACATCACAAATTACTCGTCGTACAGACGTCGCACCAACAAAGTTCATTTTTTCCAAAACATCCAGGTCCGTTCAGAAGACAAGTCAAATTCGCGCATCTATGAAGTTGACGAATACTTTACAAAAACCTCGAATAACGAGAACTGCTGCTACGCTTCGATTGATGTAAACCGTTTGGATAATCTTATAGAGATCGACTTGAAATTATGATATTTTAAAAATGACGCAGACTGCGTTCTGCAGTATATATTTTCTTTTTAAGTTTGACAACCGCGGTAAGGTATCACTGTCGTCAGGCATTAATAGATAACTAGGTTTTTATATGAACGCCGGAATGATCGCCACAAAGTGAGTAATAATAAGAAGGATATCGGAGGATAACGAAATAAAAACAAATAATTTACGACCACGATTTAAATAAGTAAACTCTGTTTCGGAGATAGATTGGTTATGCCAAAAATGTAAAAATTGAAATTCTATTTTTCTGTATATAAATCTAGTAATACACCTCCATAATACTGGACAGAATGTTCGTGTGTTGAAGGATTCATAGTATCATCCATGAACATACATGACTCAATAGGTGGAACAATCAGGGGCGTGACCGTTCAGTTTCTGAGTAGTCGGTGCAATGAACTGGAACAATGATCACGAAATATACGACTATATAAACATCCACTCAGCCATCTAAGAGTCACTCTCCATATGCGTTTCGATGAGACAGCATCAGTATGGAATTTTTTAAGAAACTAATGATTGCTATTGGAGTGACTTCGTCTTCGAGTAAGAAAGTCGACTTTATCGCTGATCTTCCTGTTGAGGTTGCTCAGCATCTGCTTCGAATGTTGGATACTCCATCGCTGATCAACGCATCTAGTGTTTCTCGACGTTGGTTTTCTTTGTGCAAAAGTGATAAACGATTGCGACAATCGGTTCATCATCATTTAAGAATCACTAAACACAAAATGGTACAGTTAATGGACAATTCGCGTAGATCAAACAAAACGCGTAATAAAAGTGACACAAACAAAAAGATTACATCACAAATTACTCGTCGTACAGACGTCGCACCAACAAAGTTCATTTTTTCCAAAACATCCAGGTCCGTTCAGAAGACAAGTCAAATTCGCGCATCTATGAAGTTGACGAATACTTTACAAAAACCTCGAATAACGAGAACTGCTGCTACGCTTCGATCGATGTAAACCGTTTGGATAATCTTATAGAGATGGACTTGAAATTATGATATTTTAAAAATGACTCAGACTGCGTTCTGCAGTATATATTTTCTTTTTAAGTTTGACAACCGCGGTAAGGTATCACTGTCGTCAGGCATTAATAGATAACTAGGTTTTTATATGAACGCCGGAATGATCGCCACAAAGTGAGCAATAATAAGAAGGATATCGGAGGATAACAAAATAAAAAAAAATAATTTACGACCACGATTTAAATTAGTAAACTCTGTTTCGGAGATAGATTGATTATGCCAAAAATGTAAAAAATTGAAATTCTATTTTTCTGTATATAAATCTACTAATACACCGCCATAATACTGGACAGAATGTTCGTGTGTTGACGGATTCATAGTATCATAGTATCATCCATGAACATACATGACTCAATAGGTGGAACAATCAGGGGCGTGACCGTTCAGTTTCTGAGTAGTCGGCGCAATGAACTGGAACAATGATCACGAAACATACGACTATATAAACATCCACTCAGCCATCTAAGAGTCACTCTCCATATGCGTTTTGATGAGACAGCATCAGTATGGAATTTTTTAAGAAACTAATGATTGCTATTGGAGTGACTTCGCCTTCGAGTAAGAAAGTCGACTTTATCGCGGATCTTCCTGTTGAGTTTGCTCAGCATCTGCTTCGAATGTTGGATACTCCATCGCTGATCAACGCATCTAGTGTTTCTCGACGTTGGTTTTCTTTGTGCAAAAGTGATAAACGATTGCGACAATCGGTTCATCATCATTTAAGAATCACTAAACACAAAATGGTACAGGTAATGGACAATTCGCGTAGATCAAACAAAACGCGTAATAAAAGTGACACAAACAAAAAGATTACATCACAAATTACTCGTCGTACAGACGTCGCACCAACAAAGTTCATTTTTTCCAAAACATCCAGGTCCGTTCAGAAGACAAGTCAAATTCGCGCATCTATGAAGTTGACGAATACTTTACAAAAACCTCGAATAACGAGAACTGCTGCTACGCTTCGATTGATGTAAACCGTTTGGATAATCTTATAGAGATGGACTTGAAATTATGATATTTTAAAAATGACTCAGACTGCGTTCTGCAGTATATATTTTCTTTTTAAGTTTGACAACCGCGGTAAGGTATTACTGTCGTCAGGCATTAATAGATAACTACGTTTTTATATGAATGCCGGAATGATCGCCACAAAGTGAGTAATAATAAGAAGGATATCGGAGGATAACGAAATAAAAACGAATAATTGACGACCACGATTTAAATAAGTAAACTCTGTTTCGGAGATAGATTGATTATGCTAAAAATGTAAAAATTGAAATTCTATTTTTCTGTATATAAATCTAGTAATACACCTCCATAATACTGGACAGAATGTTCGTGTGTTGACGGATTCATAGTATCATCCATGAACATACATGACTCAATAGGTGGAACAATCAGTGTCGTGACCGTTCAGTTTCTGAGTAATCGGCGCAATGAACTGGAACGATGATCACGAAACATACGACTATATAAACATCCACTCAGCCATCTAAGAGTCACTCTCCATATGCGTTTCGATGAGACAGCATCAGTATGGAATTTTTTAAGAAACTAATGATTGCTATTGGAGTGACTTCGTCTTCGAGTAAGAAAGTCGACTTTATCGCTGATCTTCCTGTTGAGGTTGCTCAGCATCTGCTTCGAATGTTGGATACTCCATCGCTGATCAACGCATCTAGTGTTTCTCGACGTTGGTTTTCTTTGTGCAAAAGTGATAAACGATTGCGACAATCGTTTCATCATCATTTAAGAATCACTAAACACAAAATGGTACAGTTAATGGACAATTCGCGTAGATCAAACAAAACGCGTAATAAAAGTGACACAAACAAAAAGATTACATCACAAATTACCCGTCGTACAGACGTCGCACCAACAAAGTTCATTTTTTCCGGAACATTCAGATCCGCTCAGAAAACAAGTCAAATTCGAGCATCTAAGAAGTTGAGGAATACTTTACAAAAACCTCGAATAACGAGAAGTGCTGCTACGCTTCGATTGATGTAAACCGTTTGGATATTCTTATAGAGATGGACTTGAAATTATGATATTTCGAAATGACTCAGACTGCGTTCTGCAGTATATATTTTCTTTATAAGTTTGACAACCGCCGTAAGGTATCACTGTCGTGAGGCATTAATAGATAACTAGGTTTTTATATGAACGCCGGAATGATCGCCACAAAGTGAGCAATAATAAGAAGGATATCGGAGGATAACAAAATAAAAAAAAAAAATTTACGACCACGATTTAAATTAGTAAACTCTGTTTCGGAGATAGATTGATTATGCCAAAAATGTAAAAAATTGAAATTCTATTTTTCTGTATATAAATCTACTAATACACCGCCATAATACTGGGCAGAATGTTCGTGTGTTGACGGATTCATAGTATCATAGTATCATCCATGAACATACATGACTCAATAGGTGGAACAATCAGGGGCGTGACCGTTCAGTTTCTGAGTAGTCGGCGCAATGAACTGGAACAATGATCACGAAATATACGACTATATAAACATCCACTCAGCCATCTAAGGGTCACTCTCCATATGCGTTTCGATGAGACAGCATCAGTATGGAATTTTTTAAGAAACTAATGATTGCTATTGGAGTGACTTCGTCTTCGAGTAAGAAAGTCGACTTTATCGCTGATCTTCCTGTTGAGGTTGCTCAGCATCTGCTTCGAATGTTGGATACTCCATCGCTGATCAACGCATCTAGTGTTTCTCGACGTTGGTTTTCTTTGTGCAAAAGTGATAAACGATTGCGACAATCGTTTCATCATCATTTAAGAATCACTAAACACAAAATGGTACAGTTAATGGACAATTCGCGTAGATCAAACAAAACGCGTAATAAAAGTGACACAAACAAAAAGATTACATCACAAATTACCCGTCGTACAGACGTCGCACCAACAAAGTTCATTTTTTCCGGAACATTCAGATCCGCTCAGAAAACAAGTCAAATTCGAGCATCTAAGAAGTTGAGGAATACTTTACAAAAACCTCGAATAACGAGAAGTGCTGCTACGCTTCGATTGATGTAAACCGTTTGGATATTCTTATAGAGATGGACTTGAAATTATGATATTTCAAAAATGACTCAGACTGCGTTCTGCAGTATATATTTTCTTTATAAGTTTGACAACCGCCGTAAGGTATCACTGTCGTGAGGCATTAATAGATAACTAGGTTTTTATATGAACGCCGGAATGATCGCCACAAAGTGAGCAATAATAAGAAGGATATCGGAGGATAACAAAATAAAAAAAAATAATTTACGACCACGATTTAAATTAGTAAACTCTGTTTCGGAGATAGATTGATTATGCCAAAAATGTAAAAAATTGAAATTCTATTTTTCTGTATATAAATCTACTAATACACCGCCATAATACTGGGCAGAATGTTCGTGTGTTGACGGATTCATAGTATCATAGTATCATCCATGAACATACATGACTCAATAGGTGGAACAATCAGGGGCGTGACCGTTCAGTTTCTGAGTAGTCGGCGCAATGAACTGGAACAATGATCACGAAACATACGACTATATAAACATCCACTCAGCCATCTAAGAGTCACTCTCCATATGCGTTTTGATGAGACAGCATCAGTATGGAATTTTTTAAGAAACTAATGATTGCTATTGGAGTGACTTCGCCTTCGAGTAAGAAAGTCGACTTTATCGCGGATCTTCCTGTTGAGTTTGCTCAGCATCTGCTTCGAATGTTGGATACTCCATTGCTGATCAACGCATCTAGTGTTTCTCGACGTTGGTTTTCTTTGTGCAAAAGTGATAAACGATTGCGACAATCGGTTCATCATCATTTAAGAATCACTAAACACAAAATGGTACAGGTAATGGACAATTCGCGTAGATCAAACAAAACGCGTAATAAAAGTGACACAAACAAAAAGATTACATCACAAATTACTCGTCGTACAGACGTCGCACCAACAAAGTTCATTTTTTCCAAAACATCCAGGTCCGTTCAGAAGACAAGTCAAATTCGCGCATCTATGAAGTTGACGAATACTTTACAAAAACCTCGAATAACGAGAACTGCTGCTACGCTTCGATTGATGTAAACCGTTTGGATAATCTTATAGAGATGGACTTGAAATTATGATATTTTAAAAATGACTCAGACTGCGTTCTGCAGTATATATTTTCTTTTTAAGTTTGACAACCGCGGTAAGGTATCACTGTCGTCAGGCATTAATAGATAACTAGGTTTTTATATGAACGCCAGAATGATCGCCACAAAGTGAGTAATAATAAGAAGGATATCGGAGGATAACGAAATAAAAACAAATAATTTACGACCACGATTTAAATAAGTAAACTCTGTTTCGGAGATAGATTGATTATGCCAAAAATGTAAAAATTGAAATTCTATTTTTCTGTATATAAATCTAGTAATACACCTCCATAATACTGGACAGAATGTTCGTGTGTTGAAGGATTCATAGTATCATCCATGAACATACATGACTCAATAGGTGGAACAATCAGGGGCGTGACCGTTCAGTTTCTGAGTAGTCGGCGCAATGAACTGGAACAATGATCACAAAACATACGACTATATAAACATCCACTCAGCTATCTAAGAGTCACTCTCCATATGCGTTTCGATGAGACAGCATCAGTATGGAATTTTTTAAGAAACTAATGATTGCTATTGGAGTGACTTCGCCTTCGAGTAAGAAAGTCGACTTTATCGCGGATCTTCCTGTTGAGGTTGCTCAGCATCTGCTTCGAATGTTGGATACTCCATCGCTGATCAACGCATCTAGTGTTTCTCGACGTTGGTTTTCTTTGTGCAAAAGTGATAAACGATTGCGACAATCGGTTCATCATCATTTAAGAATCACTAAACACAAAATGGTACAGGTAATGGACAATTCGCGTAGATCAAACAAAACGCGTAATAAAAGTGACACAAACGAAAAGATTACATCACAAATTACTCGTCGTACAGACGTCGCACCAACAAAGTTCATTTTTTCCAAAACATCCAGGTCCGTTCAGAAGACAAGTCAAATTCGCGCATCTATGAAGTTGACGAATACTTTACAAAAACCTCGAATAACGAGAACTGCTGCTACGCTTCGATTGATGTAAACCGTTTGGATAATCTTATAGAGATCGACTTGAAATTATGATATTTTAAAAATGACGCAGACTGCGTTCTGCAGTATATATTTTCTTTTTAAGTTTGACAACCGCGGTAAGGTATCACTGTCGTCAGGCATTAATAGATAACTAGGTTTTTATATGAACGCCGGAATGATCGCCACAAAGTGAGTAATAATAAGAAGGATATCGGAGGATAACGAAATAAAAACAAATAATTTACGACCACGATTTAAATAAGTAAACTCTGTTTCGGAGATAGATTGATTATGCCAAAAATGTAAAAATTGAAATTCTATTTTTCTGTATATAAATCTAGTAATACACCTCCATAATACTGGACAGAATGTTCGTGTGTTGAAGGATTCATAGTATCATCCATGAACATACATGACTCAATAGGTGGAACAATCAGGGGCGTGACCGTTCAGTTTCTGAGTAGTCGGCGCAATGAACTGGAACAATGATCACAAAACATACGACTATATAAACATCCACTCAGCTATCTAAGAGTCACTCTCCATATGCGTTTCGATGAGACAGCATCAGTATGGAATTTTTTAAGAAACTAATGATTGCTATTGGAGTGACTTCGCCTTCGAGTAAGAAAGTCGACTTTATCGCGGATCTTCCTGTTGATTTTGCTCAGCATCTGCTTCGAATGTTGGATACTCCATCGCTGATCAACGCATCTAGTGTTTCTCGACGTTGGTTTTCTTTGTGCAAAAGTGATAAACGATTGCGACAATCGGTTCATCATCATTTAAGAATCACTAAACACAAAATGGTACAGGTAATGGACAATTCGCGTAGATCAAACAAAACGCGTAATAAAAGTGACACAAACAAAAAGATTACATCACAAATTACTCGTCGTACAGACGTCGCACCAACAAAGTTCATTTTTTCCAAAACATCCAGGTCCGTTCAGAAGACAAGTCAAATTCGCGCATCTATGAAGTTGACGAATACTTTACAAAAACCTCGAATAACGAGAACTGCTGCTACGCTTCGATTGATGTAAACCGTTTGGATAATCTTATAGAGATGGACTTGAAATTATGATATTTTAAAAATGACTCAGACTGCGTTCTGCAGTATATATTTTCTTTTTAAGTTTGACAACCGCGGTAAGGTATCACTGTCGTCAGGCATTAATAGATAACTACGTTTTTATATGAATGCCGGAATGATCGCCACAAAGTGAGTAATAATAAGAAGGATATCGGAGGATAACGAAATAAAAACGAATAATTGACGACCACGATTTAAATAAGTAAACTCTGTTTCGGAGATAGATTGATTATGCTAAAAATGTAAAAATTGAAATTCTATTTTTCTGTATATAAATCTAGTAATACACCTCCATAATACTGGACAGAATGTTCGTGTGTTGACGGATTCATAGTATCATCCATGAACATACATGACTCAATAGGTGGAACAATCAGTGTCGTGACCGTTCAGTTTCTGAGTAATCGGCGCAATGAACTGGAACGATGATCACGAAACATACGACTATATAAACATCCACTCAGCCATCTAAGAGTCACTCTCCATATGCGTTTCGATGAGACAGCATCAGTATGGAATTTTTTAAGAAACTAATGATTGCTATTGGAGTGACTTCGTCTTCGAGTAAGAAAGTCGACTTTATCGCTGATCTTCCTGTTGAGGTTGCTCAGCATCTGCTTCGAATGTTGGATACTCCATCGCTGATCAACGCATCTAGTGTTTCTCGACGTTGGTTTTCTTTGTGCAAAAGTGATAAACGATTGCGACAATCGTTTCATCATCATTTAAGAATCACTAAACACAAAATGGTACAGTTAATGGACAATTCGCGTAGATCAAACAAAACGCGTAATAAAAGTGACACAAACAAAAAGATTACATCACAAATTACCCGTCGTACAGACGTCGCACCAACAAAGTTCATTTTTTCCGGAACATTCAGATCCGCTCAGAAAACAAGTCAAATTCGAGCATCTAAGAAGTTGAGGAATACTTTACAAAAACCTCGAATAACGAGAAGTGCTGCTACGCTTCGATTGATGTAAACCGTTTGGATATTCTTATAGAGATGGACTTGAAATTATGATATTTCAAAAATGACTCAGACTGCGTTCTGCAGTATATATTTTCTTTATAAGTTTGACAACCGCCGTAAGGTATCACTGCCGTGAGGCATTAATAGATAACTAGGTTTTTATATGAACGCCGGAATGATCGCCACAAAGTGAGCAATAATAAGAAGGATATCGGAGGATAACAAAATAAAAAAAAATAATTTACGACCACGATTTAAATTAGTAAACTCTGTTTCGGAGATAGATTGATTATGCCAAAAATGTAAAAAATTGAAATTCTATTTTTCTGTATATAAATCTACTAATACACCGCCATAATACTGGGCAGAATGTTCGTGTGTTGACGGATTCATAGTATCATAGTATCATCCATGAACATACATGACTCAATAGGTGGAACAATCAGGGGCGTGACCGTTCAGTTTCTGAGTAGTCGGCGCAATGAACTGGAACAATGATCACGAAATATACGACTATATAAACATCCACTCAGCCATCTAAGAGTCACTCTCCATATGCGTTTCGATGAGACAGCATCAGTATGGAATTTTTTAAGAAACTAATGATTGCTATTGGAGTGACTTCGTCTTCGAGTAAGAAAGTCGACTTTATCGCTGATCTTCCTGTTGAGGTTGCTCAGCATCTGCTTCGAATGTTGGATACTCCATCGCTGATCAACGCATCTAGTGTTTCTCGACGTTGGTTTTCTTTGTGCAAAAGTGATAAACGATTGCGACAATCGGTTCATCATCATTTAAGAATCACTAAACACAAAATGGTACAGTTAATGGACAATTCGCGTAGATCAAACAAAACGCGTAATAAAAGTGACACAAACAAAAAGATTACATCACAAATTACTCGTCGTACAGACGTCGCACCAACAAAGTTCATTTTTTCCAAAACATCCAGGTCCGTTCAGAAGACAAGTCAAATTCGCGAATCTATGAAGTTGACGAATACTTTACAAAAACCTCGAATAACGAGAACTGCTGCTACGCTTCGATTGATGTAAACCGTTTGGATAATCTTATAGAGATGGACTTGAAATTATGATATTTTAAAAATGACTCAGACTGCGTTCTGCAGTATATATTTTCTTTTTAAGTTTGACAACCGCGGTAAGGTATCACTGTCGTCAGGCATTAATAGATAACTAGGTTTTTATATGAACGCCAGAATGATCGCCACAAAGTGAGTAATAATAAGAAGGATATCGGAGGATAACGAAATAAAAACAAATAATTTACGACCACGATTTAAATAAGTAAACTCTGTTTCGGAGATAGATTGATTATGCCAAAAATGTAAAAATTGAAATTCTATTTTTCTGTATATAAATATAGTAATACACCTCCATAATACTGGACAGAATGTTCGTGTGTTGAAGGATTCATAGTATCATCCATGAACATACATGACTCAATAGGTGGAACAATCAGGGGCGTGACCGTTCAGTTTCTGAGTAGTCGGCGCAATGAACTGGAACAATGATCACGAAACATACGACTATATAAACATCCACTCAGCCATCTAAGAGTCACTCTCCATATGCGTTTTGATGAGACAGCATCAGTATGGAATTTTTTAAGAAACTAATGATTGCTATTGGAGTGACTTCGCCTTCGAGTAAGAAAGTCGACTTTATCGCGGATCTTCCTGTTGAGTTTGCTCAGCATCTGCTTCGAATGTTGGATACTCCATTGCTGATCAACGCATCTAGTGTTTCTCGACGTTGGTTTTCTTTGTGCAAAAGTGATAAACGATTGCGACAATCGGTTCATCATCATTTAAGAATCACTAAACACAAAATGGTACAGGTAATGGACAATTCGCGTAGATCAAACAAAACGCGTAATAAAAGTGACACAAACAAAAAGATTACATCACAAATTACTCGTCGTACAGACGTCGCACCAACAAAGTTCATTTTTTCCAAAACATCCAGGTCCGTTCAGAAGACAAGTCAAATTCGCGCATCTATGAAGTTGACGAATACTTTACAAAAACCTCGAATAACGAGAACTGCTGCTACGCTTCGATTGATGTAAACCGTTTGGATAATCTTATAGAGATCGACTTGAAATTATGATATTTTAAAAATGACGCAGACTGCGTTCTGCAGTATATATTTTCTTTTTAAGTTTGACAACCGCGGTAAGGTATCACTGTCGTCAGGCATTAATAGATAACTAGGTTTTTATATGAACGCCGGAATGATCGCCACAAAGTGAGTAATAATAAGAAGGATATCGGAGGATAACGAAATAAAAACAAATAATTTACGACCACGATTTAAATAAGTAAACTCTGTTTCGGAGATAGATTGATTATGCCAAAAATGTAAAAATTGAAATTCTATTTTTCTGTATATAAATCTAGTAATACACCTCCATAATACTGGACAGAATGTTCGTGTGTTGAAGGATTCATAGTATCATCCATGAACATACATGACTCAATAGGTGGAACAATCAGGGGCGTGACCGTTCAGTTTCTGAGTAGTCGGCGCAATGAACTGGAACAATGATCACGAAACATACGACTATATAAACATCCACTCAGCCATCTAAGAGTCACTCTCCATATGCGTTTTGATGAGACAGCATCAGTATGGAATTTTTTAAGAAACTAATGATTGCTATTGGAGTGACTTCGCCTTCGAGTAAGAAAGTCGACTTTATCGCGGATCTTCCTGTTGAGTTTGCTCAGCATCTGCTTCGAATGTTGGATACTCCATCGCTGATCAACGCATCTAGTGTTTCTCGACGTTGGTTTTCTTTGTGCAAAAGTGATAAACGATTGCGACAATCGGTTCATCATCATTTAAGAATCACTAAACACAAAATGGTACAGGTAATGGACAATTCGCGTAGATCAAACAAAACGCGTAATAAAAGTGACACAAACAAAAAGATTACATCACAAATTACTCGTCGTACAGACGTCGCACCAACAAAGTTCATTTTTTCCAAAACATCCAGGTCCGTTCAGAAGACAAGTCAAATTCGCGCATCTATGAAGTTGACGAATACTTTACAAAAACCTCGAATAACGAGAACTGCTGCTACGCTTCGATTGATGTAAACCGTTTGGATAATCTTATAGAGATGGACTTGAAATTATGATATTTTAAAAATGACTCAGACTGCGTTCTGCAGTATATATTTTCTTTTTAAGTTTGACAACCGCGGTAAGGTATCACTGTCGTCAGGCATTAATAGATAACTAGGTTTTTATATGAACGCCAGAATGATCGCCACAAAGTGAGTAATAATAAGAAGGATATCGGAGGATAACGAAATAAAAACAAATAATTTACGACCACGATTTAAATAAGTAAACTCTGTTTCGGAGATAGATTGATTATGCCAAAAATGTAAAAATTGAAATTCTATTTTTCTGTATATAAATCTAGTAATACACCTCCATAATACTGGACAGAATGTTCGTGTGTTGAAGGATTCATAGTATCATCCATGAACATACATGACTCAATAGGTGGAACAATCAGGGGCGTGACCGTTCAGTTTCTGAGTAGTCGGCGCAATGAACTGGAACAATGATCACAAAACATACGACTATATAAACATCCACTCAGCTATCTAAGTGTCACTCTCCATATGCGTTTCGATGAGACAGCATCAGTATGGAATTTTTTAAGAAACTAATGATTGCTATTGGAGTGACTTCGTCTTCGAGTAAGAAAGTCGACTTTATCGCTGATCTTCCTGTTGAGGTTGCTCAGCATCTGCTTCGAATGTTGGATACTCCATCGCTGATCAACGCATCTAGTGTTTCTCGACGTTGGTTTTCTTTGTGCAAAAGTGATAAACGATTGCGACAATCGTTTCATCATCATTTAAGAATCACTAAACACAAAATGGTACAGTTAATGGACAATTCGCGTAGATCAAACAAAACGCGTAATAAAAGTGACACAAACAAAAAGATTACATCACAAATTACCCGTCGTACAGACGTCGCACCAACAAAGTTCATTTTTTCCGGAACATTCAGATCCGCTCAGAAAACAAGTCAAATTCGAGCATCTAAGAAGTTGAGGAATACTTTACAAAAACCTCGAATAACGAGAAGTGCTGCTACGCTTCGATTGATGTAAACCGTTTGGATATTCTTATAGAGATGGACTTGAAATTATGATATTTCAAAAATGACTCAGACTGCGTTCTGCAGTATATATTTTCTTTATAAGTTTGACAACCGCCGTAAGGTATCACTGTCGTGAGGCATTAATAGATAACTAGGTTTTTATATGAACGCCGGAATGATCGCCACAAAGTGAGCAATAATAAGAAGGATATCGGAGGATAACAAAATAAAAAAAAATAATTTACGACCACGATTTAAATTAGTAAACTCTGTTTCGGAGATAGATTGATTATGCCAAAAATGTAAAAAATTGAAATTCTATTTTTCTGTATATAAATCTACTAATACACCGCCATAATACTGGACAGAATGTTCGTGTGTTGACGGATTCATAGTATCATAGTATCATCCATGAACATACATGACTCAATAGGTGGAACAATCAGGGGCGTGACCGTTCAGTTTCTGAGTAGTCGGCGCAATGAACTGGAACAATGATCACGAAACATACGACTATATAAACATCCACTCAGCCATCTAAGAGTCACTCTCCATATGCGTTTTGATGAGACAGCATCAGTATGGAATTTTTTAAGAAACTAATGATTGCTATTGGAGTGACTTCGCCTTCGAGTAAGAAAGTCGACTTTATCGCGGATCTTCCTGTTGAGTTTGCTCAGCATCTGCTTCGAATGTTGGATACTCCATCGCTGATCAACGCATCTAGTGTTTCTCGACGTTGGTTTTCTTTGTGCAAAAGTGATAAACGATTGCGACAATCGGTTCATCATCATTTAAGAATCACTAAACACAAAATGGTACAGGTAATGGACAATTCGCGTAGATCAAACAAAACGCGTAATAAAAGTGACACAAACAAAAAGATTACATCACAAATTACTCGTCGTACAGACGTCGCACCAACAAAGTTCATTTTTTCCAAAACATCCAGGTCCGTTCAGAAGACAAGTCAAATTCGCGCATCTATGAAGTTGACGAATACTTTACAAAAACCTCGAATAACGAGAACTGCTGCTACGCTTCGATTGATGTAAACCGTTTGGATAATCTTATAGAGATGGACTTGAAATTATGATATTTTAAAAATGACTCAGACTGCGTTCTGCAGTATATATTTTCTTTTTAAGTTTGACAACCGCGGTAAGGTATCACTGTCGTCAGGCATTAATAGATAACTAGGTTTTTATATGAACGCCAGAATGATCGCCACAAAGTGAGTAATAATAAGAAGGATATCGGAGGATAACGAAATAAAAACAAATAATTTACGACCACGATTTAAATAAGTAAACTCTATTTCGGAGATAGATTGATTATGCCAAAAATGTAAAAATTGAAATTCTATTTTTCTGTATATAAATCTAGTAATACACCTCCATAATACTGGACAGAATGTTCGTGTGTTGAAGGATTCATAGTATCATCCATGAACATACATGACTCAATAGGTGGAACAATCAGGGGCGTGACCGTTCAGTTTCTGAGTAGTCGGCGCAATGAACTGGAACAATGATCACAAAACATACGACTATATAAACATCCACTCAGCTATCTAAGAGTCACTCTCCATATGCGTTTCGATGAGACAGCATCAGTATGGAATTTTTTAAGAAACTAATGATTGCTATTGGAGTGACTTCGCCTTCGAGTAAGAAAGTCGACTTTATCGCGGATCTTCCTGTTGAGGTTGCTCAGCATCTGCTTCGAATGTTGGATACTCCATCGCTGATCAACGCATCTAGTGTTTCTCGACGTTGGTTTTCTTTGTGCAAAAGTGATAAACGATTGCGACAATCGGTTCATCATCATTTAAGAATCACTTAACACAAAATGGTACAGGTAATGGACAATTCGCGTAGATCAAACAAAACGCGTAATAAAAGTGACACAAACAAAAAGATTACATCACAAATTACTCGTCGTACAGACGTCGCACCAACAAAGTTCATTTTTTCCAAAACATCCAGGTCCGTTCAGAAGACAAGTCAAATTCGCGCATCTATGAAGTTGACGAATACTTTACAAAAACCTCGAATAACGAGAACTGCTGCTACGCTTCGATTGATGTAAACCGTTTGGATTATCTTATAGAGATGGACTTGAAATTATGATATTTTAAAAATGACGCAGACTGCGTTCTGCAGTATATATTTTCTTTTTAAGTTTGACAACCGCGGTAAGGTATCACTGTCGTCAGGCATTAATAGATAACTAGGTTTTTATGTGAACGCCGGAATGATCGCCACAAAGTGAGTAATAATAAGAAGGATATCGGAGGATAACGAAATAAAAACAAATAATTTACGACCACGATTTAAATAAGTAAACTCTGTTTCGGAGATAGATTGATTATTCCAAAAATGTAAAAATTGAAATTCTATTTTTCTATATATAAATCTAGTAATACACCCCCATAATACTGGACAGAATGTTCGTGTGTTGACGGATTCATAGTATCATCCATGAACATACATGACTCAATAGGTGGAACAATCAGGGGCGAGACCGTTCAGTTTCTGAGTAGTCGGCGCAATGAACTGGAACAATGATCACAAAACATACGACTATATAAACATCCACTCAGCTATCTAAGTGTCACTCTCCATATGCGTTTCGATGAGACAGCATCAGTATGGAATTTTTTAAGAAACTAATGATTGCTATTGGAGTGACTTCGTCTTCGAGTAAGAAAGTCGACTTCATCGCTGATCTTCCTGTTGAGGTTGCTCAGCATCTGCTTCGAATGTTGGATACTCCATCGCTGATCAACGCATCTAGTGTTTCTCGACGTTGGTTTTCTTTGTGCAAAAGTGATAAACGATTGCGACAATCGTTTCATCATCATTTAAGAATCACTAAACACAAAATGGTACAGTTAATGGACAATTCGCGTAGATCAAACAAAACGCGTAATAAAAGTGACACAAACAAAAAGATTACATCACAAATTACCCGTCGTACAGACGTCGCACCAACAAAGTTCATTTTTTCCGGAACATTCAGATCCGCTCAGAAAACAAGTCAAATTCGAGCATCTAAGAAGTTGAGGAATACTTTACAAAAACCTCGAATAACGAGAAGTGCTGCTACGCTTCGATTGATGTAAACCGTTTGGATATTCTTATAGAGATGGACTTGAAATTATGATATTTCAAAAATGACTCAGACTGCGTTCTGCAGTATATATTTTCTTTATAAGTTTGACAACCGCCGTAAGGTATCACTGTCGTGAGGCATTAATAGATAACTAGGTTTTTATATGAACGCCGGAATGATCGCCACAAAGTGAGCAATAATAAGAAGGATATCGGAGGATAACAAAATAAAAAAAAATAATTTACGACCACGATTTAAATTAGTAAACTCTGTTTCGGAGATAGATTGATTATGCCAAAAATGTAAAAAATTGAAATTCTATTTTTCTGTATATAAATCTACTAATACACCGCCATAATACTGGACAGAATGTTCGTGTGTTGACGGATTCATAGTATCATAGTATCATCCATGAACATACATGACTCAATAGGTGGAACAATCAGGGGCGTGACCGTTCAGTTTCTGAGTAGTCGGCGCAATGAACTGGAACAATGATCACGAAACATACGACTATATAAACATCCACTCAGCCATCTAAGAGTCACTCTCCATATGCGTTTCGATGAGACAGCATCAGTATGGAATTTTTTAAGAAACTAATGATTGCTATTGGAGTGACTTCGTCTTCGAGTAAGAAAGTCGACTTTATCGCTGATCTTCCTGTTGAGGTTGCTCAGCATCTGCTTCGAATGTTGGATACTCCATCGCTGATCAACGCATCTAGTGTTTCTCGACGTTGGTTTTCTTTGTGCAAAAGTGATAAACGATTGCGACAATCGGTTCATCATCAATTAAGAATCACTAAACACAAAATGGTACAGTTAATGGACAATTCGCGTAGATCAAACAAAACGCGTAATAAAAGTGACACAAACAAAAAGATTACATCACAAATTACTCGTCGTACAGACGTCGCACCAACAAAGTTCATTTTTTCCAAAACATCCAGGTCCGTTCAGAAGACAAGTCAAATTCGCGCATCTATGAAGTTGACGAATACTTTACAAAAACCTCGAATAACGAGAACTGCTGCTACGCTTCGATTGATGTAAACCGTTTGGATAATCTTATAGAGATGGACTTGAAATTATGATATTTTAAAAATGACTCAGACTGCGTTCTGCAGTATATATTTTCTTTTTAAGTTTGACAACCGCGGTAAGTTATCACTGTCGTCAGGCATTAATAGATAACTAGGTTTTTATATGAATGCCGGAATGATCGCCACAAAGTGAGTAATAATAAGAAGGATATCGGAGGATAACGAAATAAAAACGAATAATTGACGACCACGATTTAAATAAGTAATTTCTGTTTCGGAGATAGATTGATTATGCCAAAAATGTAAAAATTGAAATTCTATTTTTCTGTATATAAATCTAGTAATACACCTCCATAATACTGGACAGAATGTTCGTGTGTTGACGGATTCATAGTATCATCCATGAACATACATGACTCAATAGGTGGAACAATCAGTGTCGTGACCGTTCAGTTTCTGAGTAATCGGCGCAATGAACTGGAACGATGATCACGAAACATACGACTATATAAACATCCACTCAGCCATCTAAGAGTCACTCTCCATATGCGTTTCGATGAGACAGCATCAGTATGGAATTTTTTAAGAAACTAATGATTGCTATTGGAGTGACTTCGTCTTCGAGTAAGAAAGTCGACTTTATCGCTGATCTTCCTGTTGAGGTTGCTCAGCATCTGCTTCGAATGTTGGATACTCCATCGCTGATCAACGCATCTAGTGTTTCTCGACGTTGGTTTTCTTTGTGCAAAAGTGATAAACGATTGCGACAATCGTTTCATCATCATTTAAGAATCACTAAACACAAAATGGTACAGTTAATGGACAATTCGCGTAGATCAAACAAAACGCGTAATAAAAGTGACACAAACAAAAAGATTACATCACAAATTACCCGTCGTACAGACGTCGCACCAACAAAGTTCATTTTTTCCGGAACATTCAGATCCGCTCAGAAAACAAGTCAAATTCGCGCATCTAAGAAGTTGACGAATACTTTACAAAAACCTCGAATAACGAGAAGTGCTGCTACGCTTCGATTGATGTAAACCGTTTGGATATTCTTATAGAGATGGACTTGAAATTATGATATTTCAAAAATTACTCAGACTGCGTTCTGCAGTATATATTTTCTTTATAAGTTTGACAACCGCCGTAAGGTATCACTGTCGTGAGGCATTAATAGATAACTAGGTTTTTATATGAACGCCGGAATGATCGCCACAAAGTGAGAAATAATAAGAAGGATATCGGAGGATAACAAAATATAAAGAAAAAATTTACGACCACGATTTAAATTAGCAAACTCTGTTTCGGAGATAGATTGATTATGCCAAAAATGTAAAAAATTGAAATTCTATTTTTCTGTATATAAATCTACTAATACACCGCCATAATACTGGACAGAATGTTCGTGTGTTGACGGATTCATAGTATCATAGTATCATCCATGAACATACATGACTCAATAGGTGGAACAATCAGGGGCGTGACCGTTCAGTTTCTGAGTAGTCGGCGCAATGAACTGGAACAATGATCACGAAACATACGACTATATAAACATCCACTCAGCCATCTAAGAGTCACTCTCCATATGCGTTTTGATGAGACAGCATCAGTATGGAATTTTTTAAGAAACTAATGATTGCTATTGGAGTGACTTCGCCTTCGAGTAAGAAAGTCGACTTTATCGCGGATCTTCCTGTTGATTTTGCTCAGCATCTGCTTCGAATGTTGGATACTCCATCGCTGATCAACGCATCTAGTGTTTCTCGACGTTGGTTTTCTTTGTGCAAAAGTGATAAACGATTGCGACAATCGGTTCATCATCATTTAAGAATCACTAAACACAAAATGGTACAGGTAATGGACAATTCGCGTAGATCAAACAAAACGCGTAATAAAAGTGACACAAACAAAAAGATTACATCACAAATTACTCGTCGTACAGACGTCGCACCAACAAAGTTCATTTTTTCCAAAACATCCAGGTCCGTTCAGAAGACAAGTCAAATTCGCGCATCTATGAAGTTGACGAATACTTTACAAAAACCTCGAATAACGAGAACTGCTGCTACGCTTCGATTGATGTAAACCGTTTGGATAATCTTATAGAGATGGACTTGAAATTATGATATTTTAAAAATGACTCAGACTGCGTTCTGCAGTATATATTTTCTTTTTAAGTTTGACAACCGCGGTAAGGTATCACTGTCGTCAGGCATTAATAGATAACTAGGTTTTTATATGAATGCCGGAATGATCGCCACAAAGTGAGTAATAATAAGAAGGATATCGGAGGATAACGAAATAAAAACGAATAATTGACGACCACGATTTAAATAAGTAAACTCTGTTTCGGAGATAGATTGATTATGCTAAAAATGTAAAAATTGAAATTGTATTTTTCTATATATAAATCTAGTAATACACCCCCATAATACTGGACAGAATGTTCGTGTGTTGACGGATTCATAGTATCATCCATGAACATACATGACTCAATAGGTGGAACAATCAGGGGCGTGACCGTTCAGTTTCTGAGTAGTCGGCGCAATGAACTGGAACAATGATCACAAAACATACGACTATATAAACATCCACTCAGCCATCTAAGAGTCACTCTCCATATGCGTTTCGATGAGACAGCATCAGTATGGAATTTTTTAAGAAACTAATGATTGCTATTGGAGTGACTTCGTCTTCGAGTAAGAAAGTCGACTTTATCGCTGATCTTCCTGTTGAGGTTGCTCAGCATCTGCTTCGAATGTTGGATACTCCATCGCTGATCAACGCATCTAGTGTTTCTCGACGTTGGTTTTCTTTGTGCAAAAGTGATGAACGATTGCGACAATCGGTTCATCATCATTTAAGAATCACTAAACACAAAATGGTACAGTTAATGGACAATTCGCGTAGATCAAACAAAACGCGTAATAAAAGTGACACAAACAAAAAGATTACATCACAAATTACCCGTCGTACAGACATCGCACCAACAAAGTTCATTTTTTCCGGAACATTCAGATCCGCTCAGAAAACAAGTCAAATTCGAGCATCTAAGAAGTTGAGGAATACTTTACAAAAACCTCGAATAACGAGAAGTGCTGCTACGCTTCGATTGATGTAAACCGTTTGGATATTCTTATAGAGATGGACTTGAAATTATGATATTTCAAAAATGACTCAGACTGCGTTCTGCAGTATATATTTTCTTTATAAGTTTGACAACCGCCGTAAGGTATCACTGTCGTGAGGCATTAATAGATAACTAGGTTTTTATATGAACGCCGGAATGATCGCCACAAAGTGAGCAATAATAAGAAGGATATCGGAGGATAACAAAATAAAAAAAAATAATTTACGACCACGATTTAAATTAGTAAACTCTGTTTCGGAGATAGATTGATTATGCCAAAAATGTAAAAAATTGAAATTCTATTTTTCTGTATATAAATCTACTAATACACCGCCATAATACTGGACAGAATGTTCGTGTGTTGACGGATTCATAGTATCATAGTATCATCCATGAACATACATGACTCAATAGGTGGAACAATCAGGGGCGTGACCGTTCAGTTTCTGAGTAGTCGGCGCAATGAACTGGAACAATGATCACGAAACATACGACTATATAAACATCCACTCAGCCATCTAAGAGTCACTCTCCATATGCGTTTTGATGAGACAGCATCAGTATGGAATTTTTTAAGAAACTAATGATTGCTATTGGAGTGACTTCGCCTTCGAGTAAGAAAGTCGACTTTATCGCGGATCTTCCTGTTGAGTTTGCTCAGCATCTGCTTCGAATGTTGGATACTCCATCGCTGATCAACGCATCTAGTGTTTCTCGACGTTGGTTTTCTTTGTGCAAAAGTGATAAACGATTGCGACAATCGTTTCATCATCATTTAAGAATCACTAAACACAAAATGGTACAGTTAATGGACAATTCGCGTAGATCAAACAAAACGCGTAATAAAAGTGACACAAACAAAAAGATTACATCACAAATTACCCGTCGTACAGACGTCGCACCAACAAAGTTCATTTTTTCCGGAACATTCAGATCCGCTCAGAAAACAAGTCAAATTCGAGCATCTAAGAAGTTGAGGAATACTTTACAAAAACCTCGAATAACGAGAAGTGCTGCTACGCTTCGATTGATGTAAACCGTTTGGATATTCTTATAGAGATGGACTTGAAATTATGATATTTCAAAAATGACTCAGACTGCGTTCTGCAGTATATATTTTCTTTATAAGTTTGACAACCGCCGTAAGGTATCACTGTCGTGAGGCATTAATAGATAACTAGGTTTTTATATGAACGCCGGAATGATCGCCACAAAGTGAGCAATAATAAGAAGGATATCGGAGGATAACAAAATAAAAAAAAATAATTTACGACCACGATTTAAATTAGTAAACTCTGTTTCGGAGATAGATTGATTATGCCAAAAATGTAAAAAATTGAAATTCTATTTTTCTGTATATAAATCTACTAATACACCGCCATAATACTGGACAGAATGTTCGTGTGTTGACGGATTCATAGTATCATAGTATCATCCATGAACATACATGACTCAATAGGTGGAACAATCAGGGGCGTGACCGTTCAGTTTCTGAGTAGTCGGCGCAATGAACTGGAACAATGATCACGAAACATACGACTATATAAACATCCACTCAGCCATCTAAGAGTCACTCTCCATATGCGTTTTGATGAGACAGCATCAGTATGGAATTTTTTAAGAAACTAATGATTGCTATTGGAGTGACTTCGCCTTCGAGTAAGAAAGTCGACTTTATCGCGGATCTTCCTGTTGAGTTTGCTCAGCATCTGCTTCGAATGTTGGATACTCCATCGCTGATCAACGCATCTAGTGTTTCTCGACGTTGGTTTTCTTTGTGCAAAAGTGATAAACGATTGCGACAATCGGTTCATCATCATTTAAGAATCACTAAACACAAAATGGTACAGGTAATGGACAATTCGCGTAGATCAAACAAAACGCGTAATAAAAGTGACACAAACAAAAAGATTACATCACAAATTACTCGTCGTACAGACGTCGCACCAACAAAGTTCATTTTTTCCAAAACATCCAGGTCCGTTCAGAAGACAAGTCAAATTCGCGCATCTATGAAGTTGACGAATACTTTACAAAAACCTCGAATAACGAGAACTGCTGCTACGCTTCGATTGATGTAAACCGTTTGGATAATCTTATAGAGATGGACTTGAAATTATGATATTTTAAAAATGACTCAGACTGCGTTCTGCAGTATATATTTTCTTTTTAAGTTTGACAACCGCGGTAAGGTATCACTGTCGTCAGGCATTAATAGATAACTAGGTTTTTATATGAACGCCAGAATGATCGCCACAAAGTGAGTAATAATAAGAAGGATATCGGAGGATAACGAAATAAAAACAAATAATTTACGACCACGATTTAAATAAGTAAACTCTATTTCGGAGATAGATTGATTATGCCAAAAATGTAAAAATTGAAATTCTATTTTTCTGTATATAAATCTAGTAATACACCTCCATAATACTGGACAGAATGTTCGTGTGTTGAAGGATTCATAGTATCATCCATGAACATACATGACTCAATAGGTGGAACAATCAGGGGCGTGACCGTTCAGTTTCTGAGTAGTCGGCGCAATGAACTGGAACAATGATCACAAAACATACGACTATATAAACATCCACTCAGCTATCTAAGAGTCACTCTCCATATGCGTTTCGATGAGACAGCATCAGTATGGAATTTTTTAAGAAACTAATGATTGCTATTGGAGTGACTTCGCCTTCGAGTAAGAAAGTCGACTTTATCGCGGATCTTCCTGTTGAGGTTGCTCAGCATCTGCTTCGAATGTTGGATACTCCATCGCTGATCAACGCATCTAGTGTTTCTCGACGTTGGTTTTCTTTGTGCAAAAGTGATAAACGATTGCGACAATCGGTTCATCATCATTTAAGAATCACTAAACACAAAATGGTACAGGTAATGGACAATTCGCGTAGATCAAACAAAACGCGTAATAAAAGTGACACAAACAAAAAGATTACATCACAAATTACTCGTCGTACAGACGTCGCACCAACAAAGTTCATTTTTTCCAAAACATCCAGGTCCGTTCAGAAGACAAGTCAAATTCGCGCATCTATGAAGTTGACGAATACTTTACAAAAACCTCGAATAACGAGAACTGCTGCTACGCTTCGATTGATGTAAACCGTTTGGATTATCTTATAGAGATGGACTTGAAATTATGATATTTTAAAAATGACGCAGACTGCGTTCTGCAGTATATATTTTCTTTTTAAGTTTGACAACCGCGGTAAGGTATCACTGTCGTCAGGCATTAATAGATAACTAGGTTTTTATGTGAACGCCGGAATGATCGCCACAAAGTGAGTAATAATAAGAAGGATATCGGAGGATAACGAAATAAAAACAAATAATTTACGACCACGATTTAAATAAGTAAACTCTGTTTCGGAGATAGATTGATTATTCCAAAAATGTAAAAATTGAAATTCTATTTTTCTATATATAAATCTAGTAATACACCCCCATAATACTGGACAGAATGTTCGTGTGTTGACGGATTCATAGTATCATCCATGAACATACATGACTCAATAGGTGGAACAATCAGGGGCGAGACCGTTCAGTTTCTGAGTAGTCGGCGCAATGAACTGGAACAATGATCACAAAACATACGACTATATAAACATCCACTCAGCTATCTAAGTGTCACTCTCCATATGCGTTTCGATGAGACAGCATCAGTATGGAATTTTTTAAGAAACTAATGATTGCTATTGGAGTGACTTCGTCTTCGAGTAAGAAAGTCGACTTCATCGCTGATCTTCCTGTTGAGGTTGCTCAGCATCTGCTTCGAATGTTGGATACTCCATCGCTGATCAACGCATCTAGTGTTTCTCGACGTTGGTTTTCTTTGTGCAAAAGTGATAAACGATTGCGACAATCGTTTCATCATCATTTAAGAATCACTAAACACAAAATGGTACAGTTAATGGACAATTCGCGTAGATCAAACAAAACGCGTAATAAAAGTGACACAAACAAAAAGATTACATCACAAATTACCCGTCGTACAGACGTCGCACCAACAAAGTTCATTTTTTCCGGAACATTCAGATCCGCTCAGAAAACAAGTCAAATTCGAGCATCTAAGAAGTTGAGGAATACTTTACAAAAACCTCGAATAACGAGAAGTGCTGCTACGCTTCGATTGATGTAAACCGTTTGGATATTCTTATAGAGATGGACTTGAAATTATGATATTTCAAAAATGACTCAGACTGCGTTCTGCAGTATATATTTTCTTTATAAGTTTGACAACCGCCGTAAGGTATCACTGTCGTGAGGCATTAATAGATAACTAGGTTTTTATATGAACGCCGGAATGATCGCCACAAAGTGAGCAATAATAAGAAGGATATCGGAGGATAACAAAATAAAAAAAAATAATTTACGACCACGATTTAAATTAGTAAACTCTGTTTCGGAGATAGATTGATTATGCCAAAAATGTAAAAAATTGAAATTCTATTTTTCTGTATATAAATCTACTAATACACCGCCATAATACTGGACAGAATGTTCGTGTGTTGACGGATTCATAGTATCATAGTATCATCCATGAACATACATGACTCAATAGGTGGAACAATCAGGGGCGTGACCGTTCAGTTTCTGAGTAGTCGGCGCAATGAACTGGAACAATGATCACGAAACATACGACTATATAAACATCCACTCAGCCATCTAAGAGTCACTCTCCATATGCGTTTCGATGAGACAGCATCAGTATGGAATTTTTTAAGAAACTAATGATTGCTATTGGAGTGACTTCGTCTTCGAGTAAGAAAGTCGACTTTATCGCTGATCTTCCTGTTGAGGTTGCTCAGCATCTGCTTCGAATGTTGGATACTCCATCGCTGATCAACGCATCTAGTGTTTCTCGACGTTGGTTTTCTTTGTGCAAAAGTGATAAACGATTGCGACAATCGGTTCATCATCAATTAAGAATCACTAAACACAAAATGGTACAGTTAATGGACAATTCGCGTAGATCAAACAAAACGCGTAATAAAAGTGACACAAACAAAAAGATTACATCACAAATTACTCGTCGTACAGACGTCGCACCAACAAAGTTCATTTTTTCCAAAACATCCAGGTCCGTTCAGAAGACAAGTCAAATTCGCGCATCTATGAAGTTGACGAATACTTTACAAAAACCTCGAATAACGAGAACTGCTGCTACGCTTCGATTGATGTAAACCGTTTGGATAATCTTATAGAGATGGACTTGAAATTATGATATTTTAAAAATGACTCAGACTGCGTTCTGCAGTATATATTTTCTTTTTAAGTTTGACAACCGCGGTAAGTTATCACTGTCGTCAGGCATTAATAGATAACTAGGTTTTTATATGAATGCCGGAATGATCGCCACAAAGTGAGTAATAATAAGAAGGATATCGGAGGATAACGAAATAAAAACGAATAATTGACGACCACGATTTAAATAAGTAATTTCTGTTTCGGAGATAGATTGATTATGCCAAAAATGTAAAAATTGAAATTCTATTTTTCTGTATATAAATCTAGTAATACACCTCCATAATACTGGACAGAATGTTCGTGTGTTGACGGATTCATAGTATCATCCATGAACATACATGACTCAATAGGTGGAACAATCAGTGTCGTGACCGTTCAGTTTCTGAGTAATCGGCGCAATGAACTGGAACGATGATCACGAAACATACGACTATATAAACATCCACTCAGCCATCTAAGAGTCACTCTCCATATGCGTTTCGATGAGACAGCATCAGTATGGAATTTTTTAAGAAACTAATGATTGCTATTGGAGTGACTTCGTCTTCGAGTAAGAAAGTCGACTTTATCGCTGATCTTCCTGTTGAGGTTGCTCAGCATCTGCTTCGAATGTTGGATACTCCATCGCTGATCAACGCATCTAGTGTTTCTCGACGTTGGTTTTCTTTGTGCAAAAGTGATAAACGATTGCGACAATCGTTTCATCATCATTTAAGAATCACTAAACACAAAATGGTACAGTTAATGGACAATTCGCGTAGATCAAACAAAACGCGTAATAAAAGTGACACAAACAAAAAGATTACATCACAAATTACCCGTCGTACAGACGTCGCACCAACAAAGTTCATTTTTTCCGGAACATTCAGATCCGCTCAGAAAACAAGTCAAATTCGCGCATCTAAGAAGTTGACGAATACTTTACAAAAACCTCGAATAACGAGAAGTGCTGCTACGCTTCGATTGATGTAAACCGTTTGGATATTCTTATAGAGATGGACTTGAAATTATGATATTTCAAAAATTACTCAGACTGCGTTCTGCAGTATATATTTTCTTTATAAGTTTGACAACCGCCGTAAGGTATCACTGTCGTGAGGCATTAATAGATAACTAGGTTTTTATATGAACGCCGGAATGATCGCCACAAAGTGAGAAATAATAAGAAGGATATCGGAGGATAACAAAATATAAAGAAAAAATTTACGACCACGATTTAAATTAGCAAACTCTGTTTCGGAGATAGATTGATTATGCCAAAAATGTAAAAAATTGAAATTCTATTTTTCTGTATATAAATCTACTAATACACCGCCATAATACTGGACAGAATGTTCGTGTGTTGACGGATTCATAGTATCATAGTATCATCCATGAACATACATGACTCAATAGGTGGAACAATCAGGGGCGTGACCGTTCAGTTTCTGAGTAGTCGGCGCAATGAACTGGAACAATGATCACGAAACATACGACTATATAAACATCCACTCAGCCATCTAAGAGTCACTCTCCATATGCGTTTTGATGAGACAGCATCAGTATGGAATTTTTTAAGAAACTAATGATTGCTATTGGAGTGACTTCGCCTTCGAGTAAGAAAGTCGACTTTATCGCGGATCTTCCTGTTGATTTTGCTCAGCATCTGCTTCGAATGTTGGATACTCCATCGCTGATCAACGCATCTAGTGTTTCTCGACGTTGGTTTTCTTTGTGCAAAAGTGATAAACGATTGCGACAATCGGTTCATCATCATTTAAGAATCACTAAACACAAAATGGTACAGGTAATGGACAATTCGCGTAGATCAAACAAAACGCGTAATAAAAGTGACACAAACAAAAAGATTACATCACAAATTACTCGTCGTACAGACGTCGCACCAACAAAGTTCATTTTTTCCAAAACATCCAGGTCCGTTCAGAAGACAAGTCAAATTCGCGCATCTATGAAGTTGACGAATACTTTACAAAAACCTCGAATAACGAGAACTGCTGCTACGCTTCGATTGATGTAAACCGTTTGGATAATCTTATAGAGATGGACTTGAAATTATGATATTTTAAAAATGACTCAGACTGCGTTCTGCAGTATATATTTTCTTTTTAAGTTTGACAACCGCGGTAAGGTATCACTGTCGTCAGGCATTAATAGATAACTAGGTTTTTATATGAATGCCGGAATGATCGCCACAAAGTGAGTAATAATAAGAAGGATATCGGAGGATAACGAAATAAAAACGAATAATTGACGACCACGATTTAAATAAGTAAACTCTGTTTCGGAGATAGATTGATTATGCTAAAAATGTAAAAATTGAAATTGTATTTTTCTATATATAAATCTAGTAATACACCCCCATAATACTGGACAGAATGTTCGTGTGTTGACGGATTCATAGTATCATCCATGAACATACATGACTCAATAGGTGGAACAATCAGGGGCGTGACCGTTCAGTTTCTGAGTAGTCGGCGCAATGAACTGGAACAATGATCACAAAACATACGACTATATAAACATCCACTCAGCCATCTAAGAGTCACTCTCCATATGCGTTTCGATGAGACAGCATCAGTATGGAATTTTTTAAGAAACTAATGATTGCTATTGGAGTGACTTCGTCTTCGAGTAAGAAAGTCGACTTTATCGCTGATCTTCCTGTTGAGGTTGCTCAGCATCTGCTTCGAATGTTGGATACTCCATCGCTGATCAACGCATCTAGTGTTTCTCGACGTTGGTTTTCTTTGTGCAAAAGTGATGAACGATTGCGACAATCGGTTCATCATCATTTAAGAATCACTAAACACAAAATGGTACAGTTAATGGACAATTCGCGTAGATCAAACAAAACGCGTAATAAAAGTGACACAAACAAAAAGATTACATCACAAATTACCCGTCGTACAGACATCGCACCAACAAAGTTCATTTTTTCCGGAACATTCAGATCCGCTCAGAAAACAAGTCAAATTCGAGCATCTAAGAAGTTGAGGAATACTTTACAAAAACCTCGAATAACGAGAAGTGCTGCTACGCTTCGATTGATGTAAACCGTTTGGATATTCTTATAGAGATGGACTTGAAATTATGATATTTCAAAAATGACTCAGACTGCGTTCTGCAGTATATATTTTCTTTATAAGTTTGACAACCGCCGTAAGGTATCACTGTCGTGAGGCATTAATAGATAACTAGGTTTTTATATGAACGCCGGAATGATCGCCACAAAGTGAGCAATAATAAGAAGGATATCGGAGGATAACAAAATAAAAAAAAATAATTTACGACCACGATTTAAATTAGTAAACTCTGTTTCGGAGATAGATTGATTATGCCAAAAATGTAAAAAATTGAAATTCTATTTTTCTGTATATAAATCTACTAATACACCGCCATAATACTGGACAGAATGTTCGTGTGTTGACGGATTCATAGTATCATAGTATCATCCATGAACATACATGACTCAATAGGTGGAACAATCAGGGGCGTGACCGTTCAGTTTCTGAGTAGTCGGCGCAATGAACTGGAACAATGATCACGAAACATACGACTATATAAACATCCACTCAGCCATCTAAGAGTCACTCTCCATATGCGTTTTGATGAGACAGCATCAGTATGGAATTTTTTAAGAAACTAATGATTGCTATTGGAGTGACTTCGCCTTCGAGTAAGAAAGTCGACTTTATCGCGGATCTTCCTGTTGAGGTTGCTCAGCATCTGCTTCGAATGTTGGATACTCCATCGCTGATCAACGCATCTAGTGTTTCTCGACGTTGGTTTTCTTTGTGCAAAAGTGATAAACGATTGCGACAATCGGTTCATCATCATTTAAGAATCACTAAACACAAAATGGTACAGTTAATGGACAATTCGCGTAGATCAAACAAAACGCGTAATAAAAGTGACACAAACAAAAAGATTACATCACAAATTACTCGTCGTACTGACGTCGCACCAACAAAGTTCATTTTTTCCAAAACATCCAGGTCCGTTCAGAAGACAAGTCAAATTCGCGCATCTATGAAGTTGACGAATACTTTACAAAAACCTCGAATAACGAGAACTGCTGCTACGCTTCGATTGATGTAAACCGTTTGGATATTCTTATAGAGAATGACTTGAAATTATGATATTTCAAAAATGACTCAGACTGCGTTCTGCAGTATATATTTTCTTTATAAGTTTGACAACCGCCGTAAGGTATCACTGTCGTGAGGCATTAATAGATAACTAGGTTTTTATATGAACGCCGGAATGATCGCCACAAAGTGAGCAATAATAAGAAGGATATCGGAGGATAACAAAATAAAAAAAAATAATTTACGACCACGATTTAAATTAGTAAACTCTGTTTCGGAGATAGATTGATTATGCCAAAAATGTAAAAAATTGAAATTCTATTTTTCTGTATATAAATCTACTAATACACCGCCATAATACTGGACAGAATGTTCGTGTGTTGACGGATTCATAGTATCATAGTATCATCCATGAACATACATGACTCAATAGGTGGAACAATCAGGGGCGTGACCGTTCAGTTTCTGAGTAGTCGGCGCAATGAACTGGAACAATGATCACAAAACATACGACTATATAAACATCCACTCAGCTATCTAAGAGTCACTCTCCATATGCGTTTCGATGAGACAGCATCAGTATGGAATTTTTTAAGAAACTAATGATTGCTATTGGAGTGACTTCGCCTTCGAGTAAGAAAGTCGACTTTATCGCGGATCTTCCTGTTGAGGTTGCTCAGCATCTGCTTCGAATGTTGGATACTCCATCGCTGATCAACGCATCTAGTGTTTCTCGACGTTGGTTTTCTTTGTGCAAAAGTGATAAACGATTGCGACAATCGGTTCATCATCATTTAAGAATCACTAAACACAAAATGGTACAGGTAATGGACAATTCGCGTAGATCAAACAAAACGCGTAATAAAAGTGACACAAACAAAAAGATTACATCACAAATTACTCGTCGTACAGACGTCGCACCAACAAAGTTCATTTTTTCCAAAACATCCAGGTCCGTTCAGAAGACAAGTCAAATTCGCGCATCTATGAAGTTGACGAATACTTTACAAAAACCTCGAATAACGAGAACTGCTGCTACGCTTCGATTGATGTAAACCGTTTGGATAATCTTATAGAGATGGACTTGAAATTATGATATTTTAAAAATGACGCAGACTGCGTTCTGCAGTATATATTTTCTTTTTAAGTTTGACAACCGCGGTAAGGTATCACTGTCGTCAGGCATTAATAGATAACTAGGTTTTTATGTGAACGCCGGAATGATCGCCACAAAGTGAGTAATAATAAGAAGGATATCGGAGGATAACGAAATAAAAACAAATAATTTACGACCACGATTTAAATAAGTAAACTCTGTTTCGGAGATAGATTGATTATTCCAAAAATGTAAAAATTGAAATTCTATTTTTCTATATATAAATCTAGTAATACACCCCCATAATACTGGACAGAATGTTCGTGTGTTGACGGATTCATAGTATCATCCATGAACATACATGACTCAATAGGTGGAACAATCAGGGGCGTGACCGTTCAGTTTCTGAGTAGTCGGCGCAATGAACTGGAACAATGATCACAAAACATACGACTATATAAACATCCACTCAGCTATCTAAGTGTCACTCTCCATATGCGTTTCGATGAGACAGCATCAGTATGGAATTTTTTAAGAAACTAATGATTGCTATTGGAGTGACTTCGTCTTCGAGTAAGAAAGTCGACTTTATCGCTGATCTTCCTGTTGAGGTTGCTCAGCATCTGCTTCGAATGTTGGATACTCCATCGCTGATCAACGCATCTAGTGTTTCTCGACGTTGGTTTTCTTTGTGCAAAAGTGATAAACGATTGCGACAATCGTTTCATCATCATTTAAGAATCACTAAACACAAAATGGTACAGTTAATGGACAATTCGCGTAGATCAAACAAAACGCGTAATAAAAGTGACACAAACAAAAAGATTACATCACAAATTACCCGTCGTACAGACGTCGCACCAACAAAGTTCATTTTTTCCGGAACATTCAGATCCGCTCAGAAAACAAGTCAAATTCGCGCATCTAAGAAGTTGACGAATACTTTACAAAAACCTCGAATAACGAGAAGTGCTGCTACGCTTCGATTGATGTAAACCGTTTGGATATTCTTATAGAGATGGACTTGAAATTATGATATTTCAAAAATTACTCAGACTGCGTTCTGCAGTATATATTTTCTTTATAAGTTTGACAACCGCCGTAAGGTATCACTGTCGTGAGGCATTAATAGATAACTAGGTTTTTATATGAACGCCGGAATGATCGCCACAAAGTGAGAAATAATAAGAAGGATATCGGAGGATAACAAAATATAAAGAAAAAATTTACGACCACGATTTAAATTAGCAAACTCTGTTTCGGAGATAGATTGATTATGCCAAAAATGTAAAAAATTGAAATTCTATTTTTCTGTATATAAATCTACTAATACACCGCCATAATACTGGACAGAATGTTCGTGTGTTGACGGATTCATAGTATCATAGTATCATCCATGAACATACATGACTCAATAGGTGGAACAATCAGGGGCGTGACCGTTCAGTTTCTGAGTAGTCGGCGCAATGAACTGGAACAATGATCACGAAACATACGACTATATAAACATCCACTCAGCCATCTAAGAGTCACTCTCCATATGCGTTTTGATGAGACAGCATCAGTATGGAATTTTTTAAGAAACTAATGATTGCTATTGGAGTGACTTCGCCTTCGAGTAAGAAAGTCGACTTTATCGCGGATCTTCCTGTTGATTTTGCTCAGCATCTGCTTCGAATGTTGGATACTCCATCGCTGATCAACGCATCTAGTGTTTCTCGACGTTGGTTTTCTTTGTGCAAAAGTGATAAACGATTGCGACAATCGGTTCATCATCATTTAAGAATCACTAAACACAAAATGGTACAGGTAATGGACAATTCGCGTAGATCAAACAAAACGCGTAATAAAAGTGACACAAACAAAAAGATTACATCACAAATTACTCGTCGTACAGACGTCGCACCAACAAAGTTCATTTTTTCCAAAACATCCAGGTCCGTTCAGAAGACAAGTCAAATTCGCGCATCTATGAAGTTGACGAATACTTTACAAAAACCTCGAATAACGAGAACTGCTGCTACGCTTCGATTGATGTAAACCGTTTGGATAATCTTATAGAGATGGACTTGAAATTATGATATTTTAAAAATGACTCAGACTGCGTTCTGCAGTATATATTTTCTTTTTAAGTTTGACAACCGCGGTAAGGTATCACTGTCGTCAGGCATTAATAGATAACTAGGTTTTTATATGAATGCCGGAATGATCGCCACAAAGTGAGTAATAATAAGAAGGATATCGGAGGATAACGAAATAAAAACGAATAATTGACGACCACGATTTAAATAAGTAAACTCTGTTTCGGAGATAGATTGATTATGCTAAAAATGTAAAAATTGAAATTGTATTTTTCTATATATAAATCTAGTAATACACCCCCATAATACTGGACAGAATGTTCGTGTGTTGACGGATTCATAGTATCATCCATGAACATACATGACTCAATAGGTGGAACAATCAGGGGCGTGACCGTTCAGTTTCTGAGTAGTCGGCGCAATGAACTGGAACAATGATCACAAAACATACGACTATATAAACATCCACTCAGCCATCTAAGAGTCACTCTCCATATGCGTTTCGATGAGACAGCATCAGTATGGAATTTTTTAAGAAACTAATGATTGCTATTGGAGTGACTTCGTCTTCGAGTAAGAAAGTCGACTTTATCGCTGATCTTCCTGTTGAGGTTGCTCAGCATCTGCTTCGAATGTTGGATACTCCATCGCTGATCAACGCATCTAGTGTTTCTCGACGTTGGTTTTCTTTGTGCAAAAGTGATGAACGATTGCGACAATCGGTTCATCATCATTTAAGAATCACTAAACACAAAATGGTACAGTTAATGGACAATTCGCGTAGATCAAACAAAACGCGTAATAAAAGTGACACAAACAAAAAGATTACATCACAAATTACCCGTCGTACAGACATCGCACCAACAAAGTTCATTTTTTCCGGAACATTCAGATCCGCTCAGAAAACAAGTCAAATTCGAGCATCTAAGAAGTTGAGGAATACTTTACAAAAACCTCGAATAACGAGAAGTGCTGCTACGCTTCGATTGATGTAAACCGTTTGGATATTCTTATAGAGATGGACTTGAAATTATGATATTTCAAAAATGACTCAGACTGCGTTCTGCAGTATATATTTTCTTTATAAGTTTGACAACCGCCGTAAGGTATCACTGTCGTGAGGCATTAATAGATAACTAGGTTTTTATATGAACGCCGGAATGATCGCCACAAAGTGAGCAATAATAAGAAGGATATCGGAGGATAACAAAATAAAAAAAAATAATTTACGACCACGATTTAAATTAGTAAACTCTGTTTCGGAGATAGATTGATTATGCCAAAAATGTAAAAAATTGAAATTCTATTTTTCTGTATATAAATCTACTAATACACCGCCATAATACTGGACAGAATGTTCGTGTGTTGACGGATTCATAGTATCATAGTATCATCCATGAACATACATGACTCAATAGGTGGAACAATCAGGGGCGTGACCGTTCAGTTTCTGAGTAGTCGGCGCAATGAACTGGAACAATGATCACGAAACATACGACTATATAAACATCCACTCAGCCATCTAAGAGTCACTCTCCATATGCGTTTTGATGAGACAGCATCAGTATGGAATTTTTTAAGAAACTAATGATTGCTATTGGAGTGACTTCGCCTTCGAGTAAGAAAGTCGACTTTATCGCGGATCTTCCTGTTGAGGTTGCTCAGCATCTGCTTCGAATGTTGGATACTCCATCGCTGATCAACGCATCTAGTGTTTCTCGACGTTGGTTTTCTTTGTGCAAAAGTGATAAACGATTGCGACAATCGGTTCATCATCATTTAAGAATCACTAAACACAAAATGGTACAGTTAATGGACAATTCGCGTAGATCAAACAAAACGCGTAATAAAAGTGACACAAACAAAAAGATTACATCACAAATTACTCGTCGTACTGACGTCGCACCAACAAAGTTCATTTTTTCCAAAACATCCAGGTCCGTTCAGAAGACAAGTCAAATTCGCGCATCTATGAAGTTGACGAATACTTTACAAAAACCTCGAATAACGAGAACTGCTGCTACGCTTCGATTGATGTAAACCGTTTGGATATTCTTATAGAGAATGACTTGAAATTATGATATTTCAAAAATGACTCAGACTGCGTTCTGCAGTATATATTTTCTTTATAAGTTTGACAACCGCCGTAAGGTATCACTGTCGTGAGGCATTAATAGATAACTAGGTTTTTATATGAACGCCGGAATGATCGCCACAAAGTGAGCAATAATAAGAAGGATATCGGAGGATAACAAAATAAAAAAAAATAATTTACGACCACGATTTAAATTAGTAAACTCTGTTTCGGAGATAGATTGATTATGCCAAAAATGTAAAAAATTGAAATTCTATTTTTCTGTATATAAATCTACTAATACACCGCCATAATACTGGACAGAATGTTCGTGTGTTGACGGATTCATAGTATCATAGTATCATCCATGAACATACATGACTCAATAGGTGGAACAATCAGGGGCGTGACCGTTCAGTTTCTGAGTAGTCGGCGCAATGAACTGGAACAATGATCACGAAACATACGACTATATAAACATCCACTCAGCCATCTAAGAGTCACTCTCCATATGCGTTTCGATGAGACAGCATCAGTATGGAATTTTTTAAGAAACTAATGATTGCTATTGGAGTGACTTCGTCTTCGAGTAAGAAAGTCGACTTTATCGCTGATCTTCCTGTTGAGGTTGCTCAGCATCTGCTTCGAATGTTGGATACTCCATCGCTGATCAACGCATCTAGTGTTTCTCGACGTTGGTTTTCTTTGTGCAAAAGTGATAAACGATTGCGACAATCGGTTCATCATCAATTAAGAATCACTAAACACAAAATGGTACAGTTAATGGACAATTCGCGTAGATCAAACAAAACGCGTAATAAAAGTGACACAAACAAAAAGATTACATCACAAATTACTCGTCGTACAGACGTCGCACCAACAAAGTTCATTTTTTCCAAAACATCCAGGTCCGTTCAGAAGACAAGTCAAATTCGCGCATCTATGAAGTTGACGAATACTTTACAAAAACCTCGAATAACGAGAACTGCTGCTACGCTTCGATTGATGTAAACCGTTTGGATAATCTTATAGAGATGGACTTGAAATTATGATATTTTAAAAATGACTCAGACTGCGTTCTGCAGTATATATTTTCTTTTTAAGTTTGACAACCGCGGTAAGTTATCACTGTCGTCAGGCATTAATAGATAACTAGGTTTTTATATGAATGCCGGAATGATCGCCACAAAGTGAGTAATAATAAGAAGGATATCGGAGGATAACGAAATAAAAACGAATAATTGACGACCACGATTTAAATAAGTAAACTCTGTTTCGGAGATAGATTGATTATGCCAAAAATGTAAAAATTGAAATTCTATTTTTCTGTATATAAATCTAGTAATACACCTCCATAATACTGGACAGAATGTTCGTGTGTTGACGGATTCATAGTATCATCCATGAACATACATGACTCAATAGGTGGAACAATCAGTGTCGTGACCGTTCAGTTTCTGAGTAATCGGCGCAATGAACTGGAACGATGATCACGAAACATACGACTATATAAACATCCACTCAGCCATCTAAGAGTCACTCTCCATATGCGTTTCGATGAGACAGCATCAGTATGGAATTTTTTAAGAAACTAATGATTGCTATTGGAGTGACTTCGTCTTCGAGTAAGAAAGTCGACTTTACCGCTGATCTTCCTGTTGAGGTTGCTCAGCATCTGCTTCGAATGTTGGATACTCCATCGCTGATCAACGCATCTAGTGTTTCTCGACGTTGGTTTTCTTTGTGCAAAAGTGATAAACGATTGCGACAATCGTTTCATCATCATTTAAGAATCACTAAACACAAAATGGTACAGTTAATGGACAATTCGCGTAGATCAAACAAAACGCGTAATAAAAGTGACACAAACAAAAAGATTACATCACAAATTACCCGTCGTACAGACGTCGCACCAACAAAGTTCATTTTTTCCGGAACATTCAGATCCGCTCAGAAAACAAGTCAAATTCGCGCATCTAAGAAGTTGACGAATACTTTACAAAAACCTCGAATAACGAGAAGTGCTGCTACGCTTCGATTGATGTAAACCGTTTGGATATTCTTATAGAGATGGACTTGAAATTATGATATTTCAAAAATTACTCTGACTGCGTTCTGCAGTATATATTTTCTTTATAAGTTTGACAACCGCCGTAAGGTATCACTGTCGTGAGGCATTAATAGATAACTAGGTTTTTATATGAACGCCGGAATGATCGCCACAAAGTGAGAAATAATAAGAAGGATATCGGAGGATAACAAAATATAAAAAAAAAATTTACGACCACGATTTAAATTAGCAAACTCTGTTTCGGAGATAGATTGATTATGCCAAAAATGTAAAAAATTGAAATTCTATTTTTCTGTATATAAATCTACTAATACACCGCCATAATACTGGACAGAATGTTCGTGTGTTGACGGATTCATAGTATCATAGTATCATCCATGAACATACATGACTCAATAGGTGGAACAATCAGGGGCGTGACCGTTCAGTTTCTGAGTAGTCGGCGCAATGAACTGGAACAATGATCACGAAACATACGACTATATAAACATCCACTCAGCCATCTAAGAGTCACTCTCCATATGCGTTTTGATGAGACAGCATCAGTATGGAATTTTTTAAGAAACTAATGATTGCTATTGGAGTGACTTCGCCTTCGAGTAAGAAAGTCGACTTTATCGCGGATCTTCCTGTTGATTTTGCTCAGCATCTGCTTCGAATGTTGGATACTCCATCGCTGATCAACGCATCTAGTGTTTCTCGACGTTGGTTTTCTTTGTGCAAAAGTGATAAACGATTGCGACAATCGGTTCATCATCATTTAAGAATCACTAAACACAAAATGGTACAGGTAATGGACAATTCGCGTAGATCAAACAAAACGCGTAATAAAAGTGACACAAACAAAAAGATTACATCACAAATTACTCGTCGTACAGACGTCGCACCAACAAAGTTCATTTTTTCCAAAACATCCAGGTCCGTTCAGAAGACAAGTCAAATTCGCGCATCTATGAAGTTGACGAATACTTTACAAAAACCTCGAATAACGAGAACTGCTGCTACGCTTCGATTGATGTAAACCGTTTGGATAATCTTATAGAGATGGACTTGAAATTATGATATTTTAAAAATGACTCAGACTGCGTTCTGCAGTATATATTTTCTTTTTAAGTTTGACAACCGCGGTAAGGTATCACTGTCGTCAGGCATTAATAGATAACTAGGTTTTTATATGAATGCCGGAATGATCGCCACAAAGTGAGTAATAATAAGAAGGATATCGGAGGATAACGAAATAAAAACGAATAATTGACGACCACGATTTAAATAAGTAAACTCTGTTTCGGAGATAGATTGATTATGCTAAAAATGTAAAAATTGAAATTGTATTTTTCTATATATAAATCTAGTAATACACCCCCATAATACTGGACAGAATGTTCGTGTGTTGACGGATTCATAGTATCATCCATGAACATACATGACTCAATAGGTGGAACAATCAGGGGCGTGACCGTTCAGTTTCTGAGTAGTCGGCGCAATGAACTGGAACAATGATCACAAAACATACGACTATATAAACATCCACTCAGCCATCTAAGAGTCACTCTCCATATGCGTTTCGATGAGACAGCATCAGTATGGAATTTTTTAAGAAACTAATGATTGCTATTGGAGTGACTTCGTCTTCGAGTAAGAAAGTCGACTTTATCGCTGATCTTCCTATTGAGGTTGCTCAGCATCTGCTTCGAATGTTGGATACTCCATCGCTGATCAACGCATCTAGTGTTTCTCGACGTTGGTTTTCTTTGTGCAAAAGTGATGAACGATTGCGACAATCGGTTCATCATCATTTAAGAATCACTAAACACAAAATGGTACAGTTAATGGACAATTCGCGTAGATCAAACAAAACGCGTAATAAAAGTGACACAAACAAAAAGATTACATCACAAATTACCCGTCGTACAGACATCGCACCAACAAAGTTCATTTTTTCCGGAACATTCAGATCCGCTCAGAAAACAAGTCAAATTCGAGCATCTAAGAAGTTGAGGAATACTTTACAAAAACCTCGAATAACGAGAAGTGCTGCTACGCTTCGATTGATGTAAACCGTTTGGATATTCTTATAGAGATGGACTTGAAATTATGATATTTCAAAAATGACTCAGACTGCGTTCTGCAGTATATATTTTCTTTATAAGTTTGACAACCGCCGTAAGGTATCACTGTCGTGAGGCATTAATAGATAACTAGGTTTTTATATGAACGCCGGAATGATCGCCACAAAGTGAGCAATAATAAGAAGGATATCGGAGGATAACAAAATAAAAAAAAATAATTTACGACCACGATTTAAATTAGTAAACTCTGTTTCGGAGATAGATTGATTATGCCAAAAATGTAAAAAATTGAAATTCTATTTTTCTGTATATAAATCTACTAATACACCGCCATAATACTGGACAGAATGTTCGTGTGTTGACGGATTCATAGTATCATAGTATCATCCATGAACATACATGACTCAATAGGTGGAACAATCAGGGGCGTGACCGTTCAGTTTCTGAGTAGTCGGCGCAATGAACTGGAACAATGATCACGAAACATACGACTATATAAACATCCACTCAGCCATCTAAGAGTCACTCTCCATATGTGTTTTGATGAGACAGCATCAGTATGGAATTTTTTAAGAAACTAATGATTGCTATTGGAGTGACTTCGCCTTCGAGTAAGAAAGTCGACTTTATCGCGGATCTTCCTGTTGAGGTTGCTCAGCATCTGCTTCGAATGTTGGATACTCCATCGCTGATCAACGCATCTAGTGTTTCTCGACGTTGGTTTTCTTTGTGCAAAAGTGATAAACGATTGCGACAATCGGTTCATCATCATTTAAGAATCACTAAACACAAAATGGTACAGTTAATGGACAATTCGCGTAGATCAAACAGAACGCGTAATAAAAGTGACACAAACAAAAAGATTACATCACAAATTACTCGTCGTACTGACGTCGCACCAACAAAGTTCATTTTTTCCAAAACATCCAGGTCCGTTCAGAAGACAAGTCAAATTCGCGCATCTATGAAGTTGACGAATACTTTACAAAAACCTCGAATAACGAGAACTGCTGCTACGCTTCGATTGATGTAAACCGTTTGGATATTCTTATAGAGAATGACTTGAAATTATGATATTTCAAAAATGACTCAGACTGCGTTCTGCAGTATATATTTTCTTTATAAGTTTGACAACCGCCGTAAGGTATCACTGTCGTGAGGCATTAATAGATAACTAGGTTTTTATATGAACGCCGGAATGATCGCCACAAAGTGAGCAATAATAAGAAGGATATCGGAGGATAACAAAATAAAAAAAAATAATTTACGACCACGATTTAAATTAGTAAACTCTGTTTCGGAGATAGATTGATTATGCCAAAAATGTAAAAAATTGAAATTCTATTTTTCTGTATATAAATCTACTAATACACCGCCATAATACTGGACAGAATGTTCGTGTGTTGACGGATTCATAGTATCATAGTATCATCCATGAACATACATGACTCAATAGGTGGAACAATCAGGGGCGTGACCGTTCAGTTTCTGAGTAGTCGGCGCAATGAACTGGAACAATGATCACAAAACATACGACTATATAAACATCCACTCACCTATCTAAGAGTCACTCTCCATATGCGTTTCGATGAGACAGCATCAGTATGGAATTTTTTAAGAAACTAATGATTGCTATTGGAGTGACTTCGCCTTCGAGTAAGAAAGTCGACTTTATCGCGGATCTTCGTGTTGAGGTTGCTCAGCATCTGCTTCGAATGTTGGATACTCCATCGCTGATCAACGCATCTAGTGTTTCTCGACGTTGGTTTTCTTTGTGCAAAAGTGATAAACGATTGCGACAATCGGTTCATCATCATTTAAGAATCACTAAACACAAAATGGTACAGGTAATGGACAATTCGCGTAGATCAAACAAAACGCGTAATAAAAGTGACACAAACAAAAAGATTACATCACAAATTACTCGTCGTACAGACGTCGCACCAACAAAGTTCATTTTTTCCAAAACATCCAGGTCCGTTCAGAAGACAAGTCAAATTCGCGCATCTATGAAGTTGACGAATACTTTACAAAAACCTCGAATAACGAGAACTGCTGCTACGCTTCGATTGATGTAAACCGTTTGGATATTCTTATAGAGAATGACTTGAAATTATGATATTTCAAAAATGACTCAGACTGCGTTCTGCAGTATATATTTTCTTTATAAGTTTGACAACCGCCGTAAGGTATCACTGTCGTGAGGCATTAATAGATAACTAGGTTTTTATATGAACGCCGGAATGATCGCCACAAAGTGAGCAATAATAAGAAGGATATCGGAGGATTACAAAATAAAAAAAAATAATTTACGACCACGATTTAAATTAGTAAACTCTGTTTCGGAGATAGATTGATTATGCCAAAAATGTAAAAAATTGAAATTCTATTTTTCTGTATATAAATCTACTAATACACCGCCATAATACTGGACAGAATGTTCGTGTGTTGACGGATTCATAGTATCATAGTATCATCCATGAACATACATGACTCAATAGGTGGAACAATCAGGGGCGTGACCGTTCAGTTTCTGAGTAGTCGGCGCAATGAACTGGAACAATGATCACGAAACATACGACTATATAAACATCCACTCAGCCATCTAAGAGTCACTCTCCATATGCGTTTTGATGAGACAGCATCAGTATGGAATTTTTTAAGAAACTAATGATTGCTATTGGAGTGACTTCGCCTTCGAGTAAGAAAGTCGACTTTATCGCGGATCTTCCTGTTGAGGTTGCTCAGCATCTGCTTCGAATGTTGGATACTCCATCGCTGATCAACGCATCTAGTGTTTCTCGACGTTGGTTTTCTTTGTGCAAAAGTGATAAACGATTGCGACAATCGGTTCATCATCATTTAAGAATCACTAAACACAAAATGGTACAGTTAATGGACAATTCGCGTAGATCAAACAAAACGCGTAATAAAAGTGACACAAACAAAAAGATTACATCACAAATTACTCGTCGTACTGACGTCGCACCAACAAAGTTCATTTTTTCCAAAACATCCAGGTCCGTTCAGAAGAGAAGTCAAATTCGCGCATCTATGAAGTTGACGAATACTTTACAAAAACCTCGAATAACGAGAACTGCTGCTACGCTTCGATTGATGTAAACCGTTTGGATATTCTTATAGAGAATGACTTGAAATTATGATATTTCAAAAATGACTCAGACTGCGTTCTGCAGTATATATTTTCTTTATAAGTTTGACAACCGCCGTAAGGTATCACTGTCGTGAGGCATTAATAGATAACTAGGTTTTTATATGAACGCCGGAATGATCGCCACAAAGTGAGTAATAATAAGAAGGATATCGGAGGATAACGAAATAAAAACAAATAATTTACGACCACGATTTAAATAAGTAAACTCTGTTTCGGAGATAGATTGATTATGCCAAAAATGTAAAAATTGAAATTCTATTTTTCTGTATATAAATCTAGTAATACACCTCCATAATACTGGACAGAATGTTCGTGTGTTGAAGGATTCATAGTATCATCCATGAACATACATGACTCAATAGGTGGAACAATCAGGGGCGTGACCGTTCAGTTTCTGAGTAGTCGGCGCAATGAACTGGAACAATGATCACAAAACATACGACTATATAAACATCCACTCACCTATCTAAGAGTCACTCTCCATATGCGTTTCGATGAGACAGCATCAGTATGGAATTTTTTAAGAAACTAATGATTGCTATTGGAGTGACTTCGCCTTCGAGTAAGAAAGTCGACTTTATCGCGGATCTTCGTGTTGAGGTTGCTCAGCATCTGCTTCGAATGTTGGATACTCCATCGCTGATCAACGCATCTAGTGTTTCTCGACGTTGGTTTTCTTTGTGCAAAAGTGATAAACGATTGCGACAATCGGTTCATCATCATTTAAGAATCACTAAACACAAAATGGTACAGGTAATGGACAATTCGCGTAGATCAAACAAAACGCGTAATAAAAGTGACACAAACAAAAAGATTACATCACAAATTACTCGTCGTACAGACGTCGCACCAACAAAGTTCATTTTTTCCAAAACATCCAGGTCCGTTCAGAAGACAAGTCAAATTCGCGCATCTATGAAGTTGACGAATACTTTACAAAAACCTCGAATAACGAGAACTGCTGCTACGCTTCGATTGATGTAAACCGTTTGGATAATCTTATAGAGATGGACTTGAAATTATGATATTTTAAAAATGACGCAGACTGCGTTCTGCAGTATATATTTTCTTTTTAAGTTTGACAACCGCGGTAAGGTATCACTGTCGTCAGGCATTAATAGATAACTAGGTTTTTATATGAACGCCGGAATGATCGCCACAAAGTGAGTAATAATAAGAAGGATATCGGAGGATAACGAAATAAAAACAAATAATTTACGACCACGATTTCAATAAGTAAACTCTGTTTCGGAGATAGATTGATTATGCCAAAAATGTAAAAATTGAAATTCTATTTTTCTATATATAAATCTAGTAATACACCCCCATAATACTGGACAGAATGTTCGTGTGTTGAAGGATTCATAGTATCATCCATGAACATACATGACTCAATAGGTGGAACAATCAGGGGCGTGACCGTTCAGTTTCTGAGTAGTCGGCGCAATGAACTGGAACAATGATCACAAAACATACGACTATATAAACATCCACTCAGCCATCTAAGAGTCACTCTCCATATGCGTTTCGATGAGACAGCATCAGTATGGAATTTTTTAAGAAACTAATGATTGCTATTGGAGTGACTTCGTCTTCGAGTAAGAAAGTCGACTTTATCGCTGATCTTCCTGTTGAGGTTGCTCAGCATCTGCTTCGAATGTTGGATACTCCATCGCTGATCAACGCATCTAGTGTTTCTCGACGTTGGTTTTCTTTGTGCAAAAGTGATGAACGATTGCGACAATCGGTTCATCATCATTTAAGAATCACTAAACACAAAATGGTACAGTTAATGGACAATTCGCGTAGATCAAACAAAACGCGTAATAAAAGTGACACAAACAAAAAGATTACATCACAAATTACTCGTCGTACTGACGTCGCACCAACAAAGTTCATTTTTTCCAAAACATCCAGGTCCGTTCAGAAGACAAGTCAAATTCGCGCATCTATGAAGTTGACGAATACTTTACAAAAACCTCGAATAACGAGAACTGCTGCTACGCTTCGATTGATGTAAACCGTTTGGATATTCTTATAGAGAATGACTTGAAATTATGATATTTCAAAAATGACTCAGACTGCGTTCTGCAGTATATATTTTCTTTATAAGTTTGACAACCGCCGTAAGGTATCACTGTCGTGAGGCATTAATAGATAACTAGGTTTTTATATGAACGCCGGAATGATCGCCACAAAGTGAGCAATAATAAGAAGGATATCGGAGGATTACAAAATAAAAAAAAATAATTTACGACCATGATTTAAATTAGTAAACTCTGTTTCGGAGATAGATTGATTATGCCAAAAATGTAAAAAATTGAAATTCTATTTTTCTGTATATAAATCTACTAATACACCGCCATAATACTGGACAGAATGTTCGTGTGTTGACGGATTCATAGTATCATAGTATCATCCATGAACATACATGACTCAATAGGTGGAACAATCAGGGGCGTGACCGTTCAGTTTCTGAGTAGTCGGCGCAATGAACTGGAACAATGATCACGAAACATACGACTATATAAACATCCACTCAGCCATCTAAGAGTCACTCTCCATATGCGTTTTGATGAGACAGCATCAGTATGGAATTTTTTAAGAAACTAATGATTGCTATTGGAGTGACTTCGCCTTCGAGTAAGAAAGTCGACTTTATCGCGGATCTTCCTGTTGAGGTTGCTCAGCATCTGCTTCGAATGTTGGATACTCCATCGCTGATCAACGCATCTAGTGTTTCTCGACGTTGGTTTTCTTTGTGCAAAAGTGATAAACGATTGCGACAATCGGTTCATCATCATTTAAGAATCACTAAACACAAAATGGTACAGTTAATGGACAATTCGCGTAGATCAAACAAAACGCGTAATAAAAGTGACACAAACAAAAAGATTACATCACAAATTACTCGTCGTACTGACGTCGCACCAACAAAGTTCATTTTTTCCAAAACATCCAGGTCCGTTCAGAAGACAAGTCAAATTCGCGCATCTATGAAGTTGACGAATACTTTACAAAAACCTCGAATAACGAGAACTGCTGCTACGCTTCGATTGATGTAAACCGTTTGGATATTCTTATAGAGAATGACTTGAAATTATGATATTTCAAAAATGACTCAGACTGCGTTCTGCAGTATATATTTTCTTTATAAGTTTGACAACCGCCGTAAGGTATCACTGTCGTGAGGCATTAATAGATAACTAGGTTTTTATATGAACGCCGGAATGATCGCCACAAAGTGAGTAATAATAAGAAGGATATCGGAGGATAACGAAATAAAAACAAATAATTTACGACCACGATTTAAATAAGTAAACTCTGTTTCGGAGATAGATTGATTATGCCAAAAATGTAAAAATTGAAATTCTATTTTTCTGTATATAAATCTAGTAATACACCTCCATAATACTGGACAGAATGTTCGTGTGTTGAAGGATTCATAGTATCATCCATGAACATACATGACTCAATAGGTGGAACAATCAGGGGCGTGACCGTTCAGTTTCTGAGTAGTCGGCGCAATGAACTGGAACAATGATCACAAAACATACGACTATATAAACATCCACTCACCTATCTAAGAGTCACTCTCCATATGCGTTTCGATGAGACAGCATCAGTATGGAATTTTTTAAGAAACTAATGATTGCTATTGGAGTGACTTCGCCTTCGAGTAAGAAAGTCGACTTTATCGCGGATCTTCGTGTTGAGGTTGCTCAGCATCTGCTTCGAATGTTGGATACTCCATCGCTGATCAACGCATCTAGTGTTTCTCGACGTTGGTTTTCTTTGTGCAAAAGTGATAAACGATTGCGACAATCGGTTCATCATCATTTAAGAATCACTAAACACAAAATGGTACAGGTAATGGACAATTCGCGTAGATCAAACAAAACGCGTAATAAAAGTGACACAAACAAAAAGATTACATCACAAATTACTCGTCGTACAGACGTCGCACCAACAAAGTTCATTTTTTCCAAAACATCCAGGTCCGTTCAGAAGACAAGTCAAATTCGCGCATCTATGAAGTTGACGAATACTTTACAAAAACCTCGAATAACGAGAACTGCTGCTACGCTTCGATTGATGTAAACCGTTTGGATAATCTTATAGAGATGGACTTGAAATTATGATATTTTAAAAATGACGCAGACTGCGTTCTGCAGTATATATTTTCTTTTTAAGTTTGACAACCGCGGTAAGGTATCACTGTCGTCAGGCATTAATAGATAACTAGGTTTTTATATGAACGCCGGAATGATCGCCACAAAGTGAGTAATAATAAGAAGGATATCGGAGGATAACGAAATAAAAACAAATAATTTACGACCACGATTTAAATAAGTAAACTCTGTTTCGGAGATAGATTGATTATGCCAAAAATGTAAAAATTGAAATTCTATTTTTCTATATATAAATCTAGTAATACACCCCCATAATACTGGACAGAATGTTCGTGTGTTGAAGGATTCATAGTATCATCCATGAACATACATGACTCAATAGGTGGAACAATCAGGGGCGTGACCGTTCAGTTTCTGAGTAGTCGGCGCAATGAACTGGAACAATGATCACAAAACATACGACTATATAAACATCCACTCACCTATCTAAGAGTCACTCTCCATATGCGTTTCGATGAGACAGCATCAGTATGGAATTTTTTAAGAAACTAATGATTGCTATTGGAGTGACTTCGCCTTCGAGTAAGAAAGTCGACTTTATCGCGGATCTTCCTGTTGAGGTTGCTCAGCATCTGCTTCGAATGTTGGATACTCCATCGCTGATCAACGCATCTAGTGTTTCTCGACGTTGGTTTTCTTTGTGCAAAAGTGATAAACGATTGCGACAATCGGTTCATCATCATTTAAGAATCACTAAACACAAAATGGTACAGGTAATGGACAATTCGCGTAGATCAAACAAAACGCGTAATAAAAGTGACACAAACAAAAAGATTACATCACAAATTACTCGTCGTACAGACGTCGCACCAACAAAGTTCATTTTTTCCAAAACATCCAGGTCCGTTCAGAAGACAAGTCAAATTCGCGCATCTATGAAGTTGACGAATACTTTACAAAAACCTCGAATAACGAGAACTGCTGCTACGCTTCGATTGATGTAAACCGTTTGGATAATCTTATAGAGATGGACTTGAAATTATGATATTTTAAAAATGACGCAGACTGCGTTCTGCAGTATATATTTTCTTTTTAAGTTTGACAACCGCGGTAAGGTATCACTGTCTTCAGGCATTAATAGATAACTAGGTTTTTATATGAACGCCGGAATGATCGCCACAAAGTGAGTAATAATAAGAAGGATATCGGAGGATAACGAAATAAAAACAAATAATTTACGACCACGATTTAAATAAGTAAACTCTGTTTCGGAGATAGATTGATTATGCCAAAAATGTAAAAAATTGAAATTCTATTTTTCTGTATATAAATCTAGTAATACACCCCCATAATACTGGACAGAATGTTCGTGTGTTGACGGATTCATAGTATCATCCATGAACATACATGACTCAATAGGTGGAACAATCAGTGTCGTGACCGTTCAGTTTCTGAGTAATCGGCGCAATGAACTGGAACGATGATCACGAAACATACGACTATATAAACATCCACTCAGCCATCTAAGAGTCACTCTCCATATGCGTTTCGATGAGACAGCATCAGTATGGAATTTTTTATGAAACTAATGATTGCTATTGGAGTGACTTCGTCTTCGAGTAAGAAAGTCGACTTTATCGCTGATCTTCCTGTTGAGGTTGCTCAGCATCTGCTTCGAATGTTGGATACTCCATCGCTGATCAACGCATCTAGTGTTTCTCGACGTTGGTTTTCTTTGTGCAAAAGTGATAAACGATTGCGACAATAGGTTCATCATCATTTAAGAATCACTAAACACAAAATGGTACAGTTAATGGACAATTCGCGTAGATCAAACAAAACGCGTAATAAAAGTGACACAAACAAAAAGATTACATCACAAATTACCCGTCGTACAGACGTCGCACCAACAAAGTTCATTTTTTCCGGAACATTCAGATCCGCTCAGAAAACAAGTCAAATTCGAGCATCTAAGAAGTTGAGGAATACTTTACAAAAACCTCGAATAACGAGAAGTGCTGCTACGCTTCGATTGATGTAAACCGTTTGGATATTCTTATAGAGATGGACTTGAAATTATGATATTTCAAAAATGACTCAGACTGCGTTCTGCAGTATATATTTTCTTTATAAGTTTGACAACCGCCGTAAGGTATCACTGTCGTGAGGCATTAATAGATAACTAGGTTTTTATATGAACGCCGGAATGATCGCCACAAAGTGAGCAATAATAAGAAGGATATCGGAGGATAACAAAATAAAAAAAAATAATTTACGACCACGATTTAAATTAGTAAACTCTGTTTCGGAGATAGATTGATTATGCCAAAAATGTAAAAAATTGAAATTCTATTTTTCTGTATATAAATCTACTAATACACCGCCATAATACTGGACAGAATGTTCGTGTGTTGACGGATTCATAGTATCATAGTATCATCCATGAACATACATGACTCAATAGGTGGAACAATCAGGGGCGTGACCGTTCAGTTTCTGAGTAGTCGGCGCAATGAACTGGAACAATGATCACGAAACATACGACTATATAAACATCCACTCAGCCATCTAAGAGTCACTCTCCATATGCGTTTCGATGAGACAGCATCAGTATGGAATTTTTTAAGAAACTAATGATTGCTATTGGAGTGACTTCGTCTTCGAGTAAGAAAGTCGACTTTATCGCTGATCTTCCTGTTGAGGTTGCTCAGCATCTGCTTCGAATGTTGGATACTCCATCGCTGATCAACGCATCTAGTGTTTCTCGACGTTGGTTTTCTTTGTGCAAAAGTGATAAACGATTGCGACAATCGGTTCATCATCAATTAAGAATCACTAAACACAAAATGGTACAGTTAATGGACAATTCGCGTAGATCAAACAAAACGCGTAATAAAAGTGACACAAACAAAAAGATTACATCACAAATTACTCGTCGTACAGACGTCGCACCAACAAAGTTCATTTTTTCCAAAACATCCAGGTCCGTTCAGAAGACAAGTCAAATTCGCGCATCTATGAAGTTGACGAATACTTTACAAAAACCTCGAATAACGAGAACTGCTGCTACGCTTCGATTGATGTAAACCGTTTGGATAATCTTATAGAGATGGACTTGAAATTATGATATTTTAAAAATGACTCAGACTGCGTTCTGCAGTATATATTTTCTTTTTAAGTTTGACAACCGCGGTAAGGTATCACTGTCGTCAGGCATTAATAGATAACTAGGTTTTTATATGAATGCCGGAATGATCGCCACAAAGTGAGTAATAATAAGAAGGATATCGGAGGATAACGAAATAAAAACGAATAATTGACGACCACGATTTAAATAAGTAAACTCTGTTTCGGAGATAGATTGATTATGCCAAAAATGTAAAAATTGAAATTCTATTTTTCTGTATATAAATCTAGTAATACACCTCCATAATACTGGACAGAATGTTCGTGTGTTGACGGATTCATAGTATCATCCATGAACATACATGACTCAATAGGTGGAACAATCAGGGGCGTGACCGTTCAGTTTCTGAGTAGTCGGCGCAATGAACTGGAACAATGATCACAAAACATACGACTATATAAACATCCACTCAGCTATCTAAGAGTCACTCTCCATATGCGTTTCGATGAGACAGCATCAGTATGGAATTTTTTAAGAAACTAATGATTGCTATTGGAGTGACTTCGCCTTCGAGTAAGAAAGTCGACTTTATCGCGGATCTTCCTGTTGAGGTTGCTCAGCATCTGCTTCGAATGTTGGATACTCCATCGCTGATCAACGCATCTAGTGTTTCTCGACGTTGGTTTTCTTTGTGCAAAAGTGATAAACGATTGCGACAATCGGTTCATCATCATTTAAGAATCACTAAACACAAAATGGTACAGGTAATGGACAATTCGCGTAGATCAAACAAAACGCGTAATAAAAGTGACACAAACAAAAAGATTACATCACAAATTACTCGTCGTACAGACGTCGCACCAACAAAGTTCATTTTTTCCAAAACATCCAGGTCCGTTCAGAAGACAAGTCAAATTCGCGCATCTATGAAGTTGACGAATACTTTACAAAAACCTCGAATAACGAGAACTGCTGCTACGCTTCGATTGATGTAAACCGTTTGGATAATCTTATAGAGATGGACTTGAAATTATGATATTTTAAAAATGACGCAGACTGCGTTCTGCAGTATATATTTTCTTTTTAAGTTTGACAACCGCGGTAAGGTATCACTGTCGTCAGGCATTAATAGATAACTAGGTTTTTATATGAACGCCGGAATGATCGCCACAAAGTGAGTAATAATAAGAAGGATATCGGAGGATAACGAAATAAAAACAAATAATTTACGACCACGATTTAAATAAGTAAACTCTGTTTCGGAGATAGATTGATTATGCCAAAAATGTAAAAATTGAAATTCTATTTTTCTATATATAAATCTAGTAATACACCCCCATAATACTGGACAGAATGTTCGTGTGTTGAAGGATTCATAGTATCATCCATGAACATACATGACTCAATAGGTGGAACAATCAGGGGCGTGACCGTTCAGTTTCTGAGTAGTCGGCGCAATGAACTGGAACAATGATCACAAAACATACGACTATATAAACATCCACTCACCTATCTAAGAGTCACTCTCCATATGCGTTTCGATGAGACAGCATCAGTATGGAATTTTTTAAGAAACTAATGATTGCTATTGGAGTGACTTCGCCTTCGAGTAAGAAAGTCGACTTTATCGCGGATCTTCCTGTTGAGGTTGCTCAGCATCTGCTTCGAATGTTGGATACTCCATCGCTGATCAACGCATCTAGTGTTTCTCGACGTTGGTTTTCTTTGTGCAAAAGTGATAAACGATTGCGACAATCGGTTCATCATCATTTAAGAATCACTAAACACAAAATGGTACAGTTAATGGACAATTCGCGTAGATCAAACAAAACGCGTAATAAAAGTGACACAAACAAAAAGATTACATCACAAATTACCCGTCGTACAGACGTCGCACCAACAAAGTTCATTTTTTCCGGAACATTCAGATCCGCTCAGAAAACAAGTCAAATTCGAGCATCTAAGAAGTTGAGGAATACTTTACAAAAACCTCGAATAACGAGAAGTGCTGCTACGCTTCGATTGATGTAAACCGTTTGGATATTCTTATAGAGATGGACTTGAAATTATGATATTTCAAAAATGACTCAGACTGCGTTCTGCAGTATATATTTTCTTTATAAGTTTGACAACCGCCGTAAGGTATCACTGTCGTGAGGCATTAATAGATAACTAGGTTTTTATATGAACGCCGGAATGATCGCCACAAAGTGAGCAATAATAAGAAGGATATCGGAGGATAACAAAATAAAAAAAAATAATTTACGACCACGATTTAAATTAGTAAACTCTGTTTCGGAGATAGATTGATTATGCCAAAAATGTAAAAAATTGAAATTCTATTTTTCTGTATATAAATCTACTAATACACCGCCATAATACTGGACAGAATGTTCGTGTGTTGACGGATTCATAGTATCATAGTATCATCCATGAACATACATGACTCAATAGGTGGAACAATCAGGGGCGTGACCGTTCAGTTTCTGAGTAGTCGGCGCAATGAACTGGAACAATGATCACGAAACATACGACTATATAAACATCCACTCAGCCATCTAAGAGTCACTCTCCATATGCGTTTCGATGAGACAGCATCAGTATGGAATTTTTTAAGAAACTAATGATTGCTATTGGAGTGACTTCGTCTTCGAGTAAGAAAGTCGACTTTATCGCTGATCTTCCTGTTGAGGTTGCTCAGCATCTGCTTCGAATGTTGGATACTCCATCGCTGATCAACGCATCTAGTGTTTCTCGACGTTGGTTTTCTTTGTGCAAAAGTGATAAACGATTGCGACAATCGGTTCATCATCAATTAAGAATCACTAAACACAAAATGGTACAGGTAATGGACAATTCGCGTAGATCAAACAAAACGCGTAATAAAAGTGACACAAACAAAAAGATTACATCACAAATTACTCGTCGTACAGACGTCGCACCAACAAAGTTCATTTTTTCCAAAACATCCAGGTCCGTTCAGAAGACAAGTCAAATTCGCGCATCTATGAAGTTGACGAATACTTTACAAAAACCTCGAATAACGAGAACTGCTGCTACGCTTCGATTGATGTAAACCGTTTGGATAATCTTATAGAGATGGACTTGAAATTATGATATTTTAAAAATGACTCAGACTGCGTTCTGCAGTATATATTTTCTTTTTAAGTTTGACAACCGCGGTAAGGTATCACTGTCGTCAGGCATTAATAGATAACTACGTTTTTATATGAATGCCGGAATGATCGCCACAAAGTGAGTAATAATAAGAAGGATATCGGAGGATAACGAAATAAAAACGAATAATTGACGACCACGATTTAAATAAGTAAACTCTGTTTCGGAGATAGATTGATTATGCTAAAAATGTAAAAATTGAAATTCTATTTTTCTATATATAAATCTAGTAATACACCCCCATAATACTGGACAGAATGTTCGTGTGTTGACGGATTCATAGTATCATCCATGAACATACATGACTCAATAGGTGGAACAATCAGTGTCGTGACCGTTCAGTTTCTGAGTAATCGGCGCAATGAACTGGAACGATGATCACGAAACATACGACTATATAAACATCCACTCAGCCATCTAAGAGTCACTCTCCATATGCGTTTCGATGAGACAGCATCAGTATGGAATTTTTTATGAAACTAATGATTGCTATTGGAGTGACTTCGTCTTCGAGTAAGAAAGTCGACTTTATCGCTGATCTTCCTGTTGAGGTTGCTCAGCATCTGCTTCGAATGTTGGATACTCCATCGCTGATCAACGCATCTAGTGTTTCTCGACGTTGGTTTTCTTTGTGCAAAAGTGATAAACGATTGCGACAATCGTTTCATCATCATTTAAGAATCACTAAACACAAAATGGTACAGTTAATGGACAATTCGCGTAGATCAAACAAAACGCGTAATAAAAGTGACACAAACAAAAAGATTACATCACAAATTACCCGTCGTACAGACGTCGCACCAACAAAGTTCATTTTTTCCGGAACATTCAGATCCGCTCAGAAAACAAGTCAAATTCGAGCATCTAAGAAGTTGAGGAATACTTTACAAAAACCTCGAATAACGAGAAGTGCTGCTACGCTTCGATTGATGTAAACCGTTTGGATATTCTTATAGAGATGGACTTGAAATTATGATATTTCAAAAATGACTCAGACTGCGTTCTGCAGTATATATTTTCTTTATAAGTTTGACAACCGCCGTAAGGTATCACTGTCGTGAGGCATTAATAGATATCTAGGTTTTTATATGAACGCCGGAATGATCGCCACAAAGTGAGCAATAATAAGAAGGATATCGGAGGATAACAAAATAAAAAAAAATAATTTACGACCACGATTTAAATTAGTAAACTCTGTTTCGGAGATAGATTGATTATGCCAAAAATGTAAAAAATTGAAATTCTATTTTTCTGTATATAAATCTACTAATACACCGCCATAATACTGGACAGAATTTTCGTGTGTTGACGGATTCATAGTATCATAGTATCATCCATGAACATACATGACTCAATAGGTGGAACAATCAGGGGCGTGACCGTTCAGTTTCTGAGTAGTCGGCGCAATGAACTGGAACAATGATCACGAAACATACGACTATATAAACATCCACTCAGCCATCTAAGAGTCACTCTCCATATGCGTTTCGATGAGACAGCATCAGTATGGAATTTTTTAAGAAACTAATGATTGCTATTGGAGTGACTTCGTCTTCGAGTAAGAAAGTCGACTTTATCGCTGATCTTCCTGTTGAGGTTGCTCAGCATCTGCTTCGAATGTTGGATACTCCATCGCTGATCAACGCATCTAGTGTTTCTCGACGTTGGTTTTCTTTGTGCAAAAGTGATAAACGATTGCGACAATCGGTTCATCATCAATTAAGAATCACTAAACACAAAATGGTACAGTTCATGGACAATTCGCGTAGATCAAACAAAACGCGTAATAAAAGTGACACAAACAAAAAGATTACATCACAAATTACTCGTCGTACAGACGTCGCACCAACAAAGTTCATTTTTTCCAAAACATTCAGGTCCGTTCAGAAGACAAGTCAAATTCGCGCATCTATGAAGTTGACGAATACTTTACAAAAACCTCGAATAACGAGAACTGCTGCTACGCTTCGATTGATGTAAACCGTTTGGATAATCTTATAGAGATGGACTTGAAATTATGATATTTTAAAAATGACGCAGACTGCGTTCTGCAGTATATATTTTCTTTTTAAGTTTGACAACCGCGGTAAGGTATCACTGTCGTCAGGCATTAATAGATAACTAGGTTTTTATATGAACGCCGGAATGATCGCCACAAAGTGAGTAATAATAAGAAGGATATCGGAGGATAACGAAATAAAAACAAATAATTTACGACCACGATTTAAATAAGTAAACTCTGTTTCGGAGATAGATTGATTATGCCAAAAATGTAAAAATTGAAATTCTATTTTTCTATATATAAATCTAGTAATACACCCCCATAATACTGGACAGAATGTTCGTGTGTTGAAGGATTCATAGTATCATCCATGAACATACATGACTCAATAGGTGGAACAATCAGGGGCGTGACCGTTCAGTTTCTGAGTAGTCGGCGCAATGAACTGGAACAATGATCACAAAACATACGACTATATAAACATCCACTCACCTATCTAAGAGTCACTCTCCATATGCGTTTCGATGAGACAGCATCAGTATGGAATTTTTTAAGAAACTAATGATTGCTATTGGAGTGACTTCGCCTTCGAGTAAGAAAGTCGACTTTATCGCGGATCTTCCTGTTGAGGTTGCTCAGCATCTGCTTCGAATGTTGGATACTCCATCGCTGATCAACGCATCTAGTGTTTCTCGACGTTGGTTTTCTTTGTGCAAAAGTGATAAACGATTGCGACAATCGGTTCATCATCATTTAAGAATCACTAAACACAAAATGGTACAGGTAATGGACAATTCGCGTAGATCAAACAAAACGCGTAATAAAAGTGACACAAACAAAAAGATTACATCACAAATTACTCGTCGTACAGACGTCGCACCAACAAAGTTCATTTTTTCCAAAACATCCAGGTCCGTTCAGAAGACAAGTCAAATTCGCGCATCTATGAAGTTGACGAATACTTTACAAAAACCTCGAATAACGAGAACTGCTGCTACGCTTCGATTGATGTAAACCGTTTGGATAATCTTATAGAGATGGACTTGAAATTATGATATTTTAAAAATGACGCAGACTGCGTTCTGCAGTATATATTTTCTTTTTAAGTTTGACAACCGCGGTAAGGTATCACTGTCGTCAGGCATTAATAGATAACTAGGTTTTTATATGAACGCCGGAATGATCGCCACAAAGTGAGTAATAATAAGAAGGATATCGGAGGATAACGAAATAAAAACAAATAATTTACGACCACGATTTAAATAAGTAAACTCTGTTTCGGAGATAGATTGATTATGCCAAAAATGTAAAAATTGAAATTCTATTTTTCTATATATAAATCTAGTAATACACCCCCATAATACTGGACAGAATGTTCGTGTGTTGAAGGATTCATAGTATCATCCATGAACATACATGACTCAATAGGTGGAACAATCAGGGGCGTGACCGTTCAGTTTCTGAGTAGTCGGCGCAATGAACTGGAACAATGATCACAAAACATACGACTATATAAACATCCACTCAGCCATCTAAGAGTCACTCTCCATATGCGTTTCGATGAGACAGCATCAGTATGGAATTTTTTAAGAAACTAATGATTGCTATTGGAGTGACTTCGTCTTCGAGTAAGAAAGTCGACTTTATCGCTGATCTTCCTGTTGAGGTTGCTCAGCATCTGCTTCGAATGTTGGATACTCCATCGCTGATCAACGCATCTAGTGTTTCTCGACGTTGGTTTTCTTTGTGCAAAAGTGATGAACGATTGCGACAATCGGTTCATCATCATTTAAGAATCACTAAACACAAAATGGTACAGTTAATGGACAATTCGCGTAGATCAAACAAAACGCGTAATAAAAGTGACACAAACAAAAAGATTACATCACAAATTACCCGTCGTACAGACATCGCACCAACAAAGTTCATTTTTTCCGGAACATTCAGATCCGCTCAGAAAACAAGTCAAATTCGAGCATCTAAGAAGTTGAGGAATACTTTACAAAAACCTCGAATAACGAGAAGTGCTGCTACGCTTCGATTGATGTAAACCGTTTGGATATTCTTATAGAGATGGACTTGAAATTATGATATTTCAAAAATGACTCAGACTGCGTTCTGCAGTATATATTTTCTTTATAAGTTTGACAACCGCCGTAAGGTATCACTGTCGTGAGGCATTAATAGATATCTAGGTTTTTATATGAACGCCGGAATGATCGCCACAAAGTGAGCAATAATAAGAAGGATATCGGAGGATAACAAAATAAAAAAAAATAATTTACGACCACGATTTAAATTAGTAAACTCTGTTTCGGAGATAGATTGATTATGCCAAAAATGTAAAAAATTGAAATTCTATTTTTCTGTATATAAATCTACTAATACACCGCCATAATACTGGACAGAATTTTCGTGTGTTGACGGATTCATAGTATCATAGTATCATCCATGAACATACATGACTCAATAGGTGGAACAATCAGGGGCGTGACCGTTCAGTTTCTGAGTAGTCGGCGCAATGAACTGGAACAATGATCACGAAACATACGACTATATAAACATCCACTCAGCCATCTAAGAGTCACTCTCCATATGCGTTTCGATGAGACAGCATCAGTATGGAATTTTTTAAGAAACTAATGATTGCTATTGGAGTGACTTCGTCTTCGAGTAAGAAAGTCGACTTTATCGCTGATCTTCCTGTTGAGGTTGCTCAGCATCTGCTTCGAATGTTGGATACTCCATCGCTGATCAACGCATCTAGTGTTTCTCGACGTTGGTTTTCTTTGTGCAAAAGTGATAAACGATTGCGACAATCGGTTCATCATCAATTAAGAATCACTAAACACAAAATGGTACAGTTCATGGACAATTCGCGTAGATCAAACAAAACGCGTAATAAAAGTGACACAAACAAAAAGATTACATCACAAATTACTCGTCGTACAGACGTCGCACCAACAAAGTTCATTTTTTCCAAAACATTCAGGTCCGTTCAGAAGACAAGTCAAATTCGCGCATCTATGAAGTTGACGAATACTTTACAAAAACCTCGAATAACGAGAACTGCTGCTACGCTTCGATTGATGTAAACCGTTTGGATAATCTTATAGAGATGGACTTGAAATTATGATATTTTAAAAATGACGCAGACTGCGTTCTGCAGTATATATTTTCTTTTTAAGTTTGACAACCGCGGTAAGGTATCACTGTCGTCAGGCATTAATAGATAACTAGGTTTTTATATGAACGCCGGAATGATCGCCACAAAGTGAGTAATAATAAGAAGGATATCGGAGGATAACGAAATAAAAACAAATAATTTACGACCACGATTTAAATAAGTAAACTCTGTTTCGGAGATAGATTGATTATGCCAAAAATGTAAAAATTGAAATTCTATTTTTCTATATATAAATCTAGTAATACACCCCCATAATACTGGACAGAATGTTCGTGTGTTGAAGGATTCATAGTATCATCCATGAACATACATGACTCAATAGGTGGAACAATCAGGGGCGTGACCGTTCAGTTTCTGAGTAGTCGGCGCAATGAACTGGAACAATGATCACAAAACATACGACTATATAAACATCCACTCACCTATCTAAGAGTCACTCTCCATATGCGTTTCGATGAGACAGCATCAGTATGGAATTTTTTAAGAAACTAATGATTGCTATTGGAGTGACTTCGCCTTCGAGTAAGAAAGTCGACTTTATCGCGGATCTTCCTGTTGAGGTTGCTCAGCATCTGCTTCGAATGTTGGATACTCCATCGCTGATCAACGCATCTAGTGTTTCTCGACGTTGGTTTTCTTTGTGCAAAAGTGATAAACGATTGCGACAATCGGTTCATCATCATTTAAGAATCACTAAACACAAAATGGTACAGGTAATGGACAATTCGCGTAGATCAAACAAAACGCGTAATAAAAGTGACACAAACAAAAAGATTACATCACAAATTACTCGTCGTACAGACGTCGCACCAACAAAGTTCATTTTTTCCAAAACATCCAGGTCCGTTCAGAAGACAAGTCAAATTCGCGCATCTATGAAGTTGACGAATACTTTACAAAAACCTCGAATAACGAGAACTGCTGCTACGCTTCGATTGATGTAAACCGTTTGGATAATCTTATAGAGATGGACTTGAAATTATGATATTTTAAAAATGACGCAGACTGCGTTCTGCAGTATATATTTTCTTTTTAAGTTTGACAACCGCGGTAAGGTATCACTGTCGTCAGGCATTAATAGATAACTAGGTTTTTATATGAACGCCGGAATGATCGCCACAAAGTGAGTAATAATAAGAAGGATATCGGAGGATAACGAAATAAAAACAAATAATTTACGACCACGATTTAAATAAGTAAACTCTGTTTCGGAGATAGATTGATTATGCCAAAAATGTAAAAATTGAAATTCTATTTTTCTATATATAAATCTAGTAATACACCCCCATAATACTGGACAGAATGTTCGTGTGTTGAAGGATTCATAGTATCATCCATGAACATACATGACTCAATAGGTGGAACAATCAGGGGCGTGACCGTTCAGTTTCTGAGTAGTCGGCGCAATGAACTGGAACAATGATCACAAAACATACGACTATATAAACATCCACTCAGCCATCTAAGAGTCACTCTCCATATGCGTTTCGATGAGACAGCATCAGTATGGAATTTTTTAAGAAACTAATGATTGCTATTGGAGTGACTTCGTCTTCGAGTAAGAAAGTCGACTTTATCGCTGATCTTCCTGTTGAGGTTGCTCAGCATCTGCTTCGAATGTTGGATACTCCATCGCTGATCAACGCATCTAGTGTTTCTCGACGTTGGTTTTCTTTGTGCAAAAGTGATGAACGATTGCGACAATCGGTTCATCATCATTTAAGAATCACTAAACACAAAATGGTACAGTTAATGGACAATTCGCGTAGATCAAACAAAACGCGTAATAAAAGTGACACAAACAAAAAGATTACATCACAAATTACCCGTCGTACAGACATCGCACCAACAAAGTTCATTTTTTCCGGAACATTCAGATCCGCTCAGAAAACAAGTCAAATTCGAGCATCTAAGAAGTTGAGGAATACTTTACAAAAACCTCGAATAACGAGAAGTGCTGCTACGCTTCGATTGATGTAAACCGTTTGGATATTCTTATAGAGATGGACTTGAAATTATGATATTTCAAAAATGACTCAGACTGCGTTCTGCAGTATATATTTTCTTTATAAGTTTGACAACCGCCGTAAGGTATCACTGTCGTGAGGCATTAATAGATAACTAGGTTTTTATATGAACGCCGGAATGATCGCCACAAAGTGAGCAATAATAAGAAGGATATCGGAGGATAACAAAATAAAAAAAAATAATTTACGACCACGATTTAAATTAGTAAACTCTGTTTCGGAGATAGATTGATTATGCCAAAAATGTAAAAAATTGAAATTCTATTTTTCTGTATATAAATCTACTAATACACCGCCATAATACTGGACAGAATGTTCGTGTGTTGACGGATTCATAGTATCATAGTATCATCCATGAACATACATGACTCAATAGGTGGAACAATCAGGGGCGTGACCGTTCAGTTTCTGAGTAGTCGGCGCAATGAACTGGAACAATGATCACGAAACATACGACTATATAAACATCCACTCAGCCATCTAAGAGTCACTCTCCATATGCGTTTTGATGAGACAGCATCAGTATGGAATTTTTTAAGAAACTAATGATTGCTATTGGAGTGACTTCGCCTTCGAGTAAGAAAGTCGACTTTATCGCGGATCTTCCTGTTGAGGTTGCTCAGCATCTGCTTCGAATGTTGGATACTCCATCGCTGATCAACGCATCTAGTGTTTCTCGACGTTGGTTTTCTTTGTGCAAAAGTGATAAACGATTGCGACAATCGGTTCATCATCATTTAAGAATCACTAAACACAAAATGGTACAGTTAATGGACAATTCGCGTAGATCAAACAAAACGCGTAATAAAAGTGACACAAACAAAAAGATTACATCACAAATTACTCGTCGTACTGACGTCGCACCAACAAAGTTCATTTTTTCCAAAACATCCAGGTCCGTTCAGAAGACAAGTCAAATTCGCGCATCTATGAAGTTGACGAATACTTTACAAAAACCTCGAATAACGAGAACTGCTGCTACGCTTCGATTGATGTAAACCGTTTGGATATTCTTATAGAGAATGACTTGAAATTATGATATTTCAAAAATGACTCAGACTGCGTTCTGCAGTATATATTTTCTTTATAAGTTTGACAACCGCCGTAAGGTATCACTGTCGTGAGGCATTAATAGATAACTAGGTTTTTATATGAACGCCGGAATGATCGCCACAAAGTGAGCAATAATAAGAAGGATATCGGAGGATTACAAAATAAAAAAAAATAATTTACGACCACGATTTAAATTAGTAAACTCTGTTTCGGAGATAGATTGATTATGCCAAAAATGTAAAAAATTGAAATTCTATTTTTCTGTATATAAATCTACTAATACACCGCCATAATACTGGACAGAATGTTCGTGTGTTGACGGATTCATAGTATCATAGTATCATCCATGAACATACATGACTCAATAGGTGGAACAATCAGGGGCGTGACCGTTCAGTTTCTGAGTAGTCGGCGCAATGAACTGGAACAATGATCACGAAACATACGACTATATAAACATCCACTCAGCCATCTAAGAGTCACTCTCCATATGCGTTTTGATGAGACAGCATCAGTATGGAATTTTTTAAGAAACTAATGATTGCTATTGGAGTGACTTCGCCTTCGAGTAAGAAAGTCGACTTTATCGCGGATCTTCCTGTTGAGGTTGCTCAGCATCTGCTTCGAATGTTGGATACTCCATCGCTGATCAACGCATCTAGTGTTTCTCGACGTTGGTTTTCTTTGTGCAAAAGTGATAAACGATTGCGACAATCGGTTCATCATCATTTAAGAATCACTAAACACAAAATGGTACAGTTAATGGACAATTCGCGTAGATCAAACAAAACGCGTAATAAAAGTGACACAAACAAAAAGATTACATCACAAATTACTCGTCGTACTGACGTCGCACCAACAAAGTTCATTTTTTCCAAAACATCCAGGTCCGTTCAGAAGACAAGTCAAATTCGCGCATCTATGAAGTTGACGAATACTTTACAAAAACCTCGAATAACGAGAACTGCTGCTACGCTTCGATTGATGTAAACCGTTTGGATATTCTTATAGAGAATGACTTGAAATTATGATATTTCAAAAATGACTCAGACTGCGTTCTGCAGTATATATTTTCTTTATAAGTTTGACAACCGCCGTAAGGTATCACTGTCGTGAGGCATTAATAGATAACTAGGTTTTTATATGAACGCCGGAATGATCGCCACAAAGTGAGTAATAATAAGAAGGATATCGGAGGATAACGAAATAAAAACAAATAATTTACGACCACGATTTAAATAAGTAAACTCTGTTTCGGAGATAGATTGATTATGCCAAAAATGTAAAAATTGAAATTCTATTTTTCTGTATATAAATCTAGTAATACACCTCCATAATACTGGACAGAATGTTCGTGTGTTGAAGGATTCATAGTATCATCCATGAACATACATGACTCAATAGGTGGAACAATCAGGGGCGTGACCGTTCAGTTTCTGAGTAGTCGGCGCACTGAACTGGAACAATGATCACAAAACATACGACTATATAAACATCCACTCACCTATCTAAGAGTCACTCTCCATATGCGTTTCGATGAGACAGCATCAGTATGGAATTTTTTAAGAAACTAATGATTGCTATTGGAGTGACTTCGCCTTCGAGTAAGAAAGTCGACTTTATCGCGGATCTTCGTGTTGAGGTTGCTCAGCATCTGCTTCGAATGTTGGATACTCCATCGCTGATCAACGCATCTAGTGTTTCTCGACGTTGGTTTTCTTTGTGCAAAAGTGATAAACGATTGCGACAATCGGTTCATCATCATTTAAGAATCACTAAACACAAAATGGTACAGGTAATGGACAATTCGCGTAGATCAAACAAAACGCGTAATAAAAGTGACACAAACAAAAAGATTACATCACAAATTACTCGTCGTACAGACGTCGCACCAACAAAGTTCATTTTTTCCAAAACATCCAGGTCCGTTCAGAAGACAAGTCAAATTCGCGCATCTATGAAGTTGACGAATACTTTACAAAAACCTCGAATAACGAGAACTGCTGCTACGCTTCGATTGATGTAAACCGTTTGGATAATCTTATAGAGATGGACTTGAAATTATGATATTTTAAAAATGACGCAGACTGCGTTCTGCAGTATATATTTTCTTTTTAAGTTTGACAACCGCGGTAAGGTATCACTGTCGTCAGGCATTAATAGATAACTAGGTTTTTATATGAACGCCGGAATGATCGCCACAAAGTGAGTAATAATAAGAAGGATATCGGAGGATAACGAAATAAAAACAAATAATTTACGACCACGATTTAAATAAGTAAACTCTGTTTCGGAGATAGATTGATTATGCCAAAAATGTAAAAATTGAAATTCTATTTTTCTATATATAAATCTAGTAATACACCCCCATAATACTGGACAGAATGTTCGTGTGTTGAAGGATTCATAGTATCATCCATGAACATACATGACTCAATAGGTGGAACAATCAGGGGCGTGACCGTTCAGTTTCTGAGTAGTCGGCGCAATGAACTGGAACAATGATCACAAAACATACGACTATATAAACATCCACTCACCTATCTAAGAGTCACTCTCCATATGCGTTTCGATGAGACAGCATCAGTATGGAATTTTTTAAGAAACTAATGATTGCTATTGGAGTGACTTCGCCTTCGAGTAAGAAAGTCGACTTTATCGCGGATCTTCCTGTTGAGGTTGCTCAGCATCTGCTTCGAATGTTGGATACTCCATCGCTGATCAACGCATCTAGTGTTTCTCGACGTTGGTTTTCTTTGTGCAAAAGTGATAAACGATTGCGACAATCGGTTCATCATCATTTAAGAATCACTAAACACAAAATGGTACAGGTAATGGACAATTCGCGTAGATCAAACAAAACGCGTAATAAAAGTGACACAAACAAAAAGATTACATCACAAATTACTCGTCGTACAGACGTCGCACCAACAAAGTTCATTTTTTCCAAAACATCCAGGTCCGTTCAGAAGACAAGTCAAATTCGCGCATCTATGAAGTTGACGAATACTTTACAAAAACCTCGAATAACGAGAACTGCTGCTACGCTTCGATTGATGTAAACCGTTTGGATAATCTTATAGAGATGGACTTGAAATTATGATATTTTAAAAATGACGCAGACTGCGTTCTGCAGTATATATTTTCTTTTTAAGTTTGACAACCGCGGTAAGGTATCACTGTCTTCAGGCATTAATAGATAACTAGGTTTTTATATGAACGCCGGAATGATCGCCACAAAGTGAGTAATAATAAGAAGGATATCGGAGGATAACGAAATAAAAACAAATAATTTACGACCACGATTTAAATAAGTAAACTCTGTTTCGGAGATAGATTGATTATGCCAAAAATGTAAAAATTGAAATTAAATTTTTCTATATATAAATCTAGTAATACACCCCCATAATACTGGACAGAATGTTCGTGTGTTGACGGATTCATAGTATCATCCATGAACATACATGACTCAATAGGTGGAACAATCAGTGTCGTGACCGTTCAGTTTCTGAGTAATCGGCGCAATGAACTGGAACGATGATCACGAAACATACGACTATATAAACATCCACTCAGCCATCTAAGAGTCACTCTCCATATGCGTTTCGATGAGACAGCATCAGTATGGAATTTTTTATGAAACTAATGATTGCTATTGGAGTGACTTCGTCTTCGAGTAAGAAAGTCGACTTTATCGCTGATCTTCCTGTTGAGGTTGCTCAGCATCTGCTTCGAATGTTGGATACTCCATCGCTGATCAACGCATCTAGTGTTTCTCGACGTTGGTTTTCTTTGTGCAAAAGTGATAAACGATTGCGACAATAGGTTCATCATCATTTAAGAATCACTAAACACAAAATGGTACAGTTAATGGACAATTCGCGTAGATCAAACAAAACGCGTAATAAAAGTGACACAAACAAAAAGATTACATCACAAATTACCCGTCGTACAGACGTCGCACCAACAAAGTTCATTTTTTCCGGAACATTCAGATCCGCTCAGAAAACAAGTCAAATTCGAGCATCTAAGAAGTTGAGGAATACTTTACAAAAACCTCGAATAACGAGAAGTGCTGCTACGCTTCGATTGATGTAAACCGTTTGGATATTCTTATAGAGATGGACTTGAAATTATGATATTTCAAAAATGACTCAGACTGCGTTCTGCAGTATATATTTTCTTTATAAGTTTGACAACCGCCGTAAGGTATCACTGTCGTGAGGCATTAATAGATAACTAGGTTTTTATATGAACGCCGGAATGATCGCCACAAAGTGAGCAATAATAAGAAGGATATCGGAGGATAACAAAATAAAAAAAAATAATTTACGACCACGATTTAAATTAGTAAACTCTGTTTCGGAGATAGATTGATTACGCCAAAAATGTAAAAAATTGAAATTCTATTTTTCTGTATATAAATCTACTAATACACCGCCATAATACTGGACAGAATGTTCGTGTGTTGACGGATTCATAGTATCATAGTATCATCCATGAACATACATGACTCAATAGGTGGAACAATCAGGGGCGTGACCGTTCAGTTTCTGAGTAGTCGGCGCAATGAACTGGAACAATGATCACGAAACATACGACTATATAATCATCCACTCAGCCATCTAAGAGTCACTCTCCATATGCGTTTCGATGAGACAGCATCAGTATGGAATTTTTTAAGAAACTAATGATTGCTATTGGAGTGACTTCGTCTTCGAGTAAGAAAGTCGACTTTATCGCTGATCTTCCTGTTGAGGTTGCTCAGCATCTGCTTCGAATGTTGGATACTCCATCGCTGATCAACGCATCTAGTGTTTCTCGACGTTGGTTTTCTTTGTGCAAAAGTGATAAACGATTGCGACAATCGGTTCATCATCAATTAAGAATCACTAAACACAAAATGGTACAGTTAATGGACAATTCGCGTAGATCAAACAAAACGCGTAATAAAAGTGACACAAACAAAAAGATTACATCACAAATTACTCGTCGTACAGACGTCGCACCAACAAAGTTCATTTTTTCCAAAACATCCAGGTCCGTTCAGAAGACAAGTCAAATTCGCGCATCTATGAAGTTGACGAATACTTTACAAAAACCTCGAATAACGAGAACTGCTGCTACGCTTCGATTGATGTAAACCGTTTGGATAATCTTATAGAGATGGACTTGAAATTATGATATTTTAAAAATGACTCAGACTGCGTTCTGCAGTATATATTTTCTTTTTAAGTTTGACAACCGCGGTAAGGTATCACTGTCGTCAGGCATTAATAGATAACTAGGTTTTTATATGAATGCCGGAATGATCGCCACAAAGTGAGTAATAATAAGAAGGATATCGGAGGATAACGAAATAAAAACGAATAATTGACGACCACGATTTAAATAAGTAAACTCTGTTTCGGAGATAGATTGATTATGCCAAAAATGTAAAAATTGAAATTCTATTTTTCTGTATATAAATCTAGTAATACACCTCCATAATACTGGACAGAATGTTCGTGTGTTGACGGATTCATAGTATCATCCATGAACATACATGACTCAATAGGTGGAACAATCAGGGGCGTGACCGTTCAGTTTCTGAGTAGTCGGCGCAATGAACTGGAACAATGATCACAAAACATACGACTATATAAACATCCACTCAGCTATCTAAGAGTCACTCTCCATATGCGTTTCGATGAGACAGCATCAGTATGGAATTTTTTAAGAAACTAATGATTGCTATTGGAGTGACTTCGCCTTCGAGTAAGAAAGTCGACTTTATCGCGGATCTTCCTGTTGAGGTTGCTCAGCATCTGCTTCGAATGTTGGATACTCCATCGCTGATCAACGCATCTAGTGTTTCTCGACGTTGGTTTTCTTTGTGCAAAAGTGATAAACGATTGCGACAATCGGTTCATCATCATTTAAGAATCACTAAACACAAAATGGTACAGGTAATGGACAATTCGCGTAGATCAAACAAAACGCGTAATAAAAGTGACACAAACAAAAAGATTACATCACAAATTACTCGTCGTACAGACGTCGCACCAACAAAGTTCATTTTTTCCAAAACATCCAGGTCCGTTCAGAAGACAAGTCAAATTCGCGCATCTATGAAGTTGACGAATACTTTACAAAAACCTCGAATAACGAGAACTGCTGCTACGCTTCGATTGATGTAAACCGTTTGGATAATCTTATAGAGATGGACTTGAAATTATGATATTTTAAAAATGACTCAGACTGCGTTCTGCAGTATATATTTTCTTTTTAAGTTTGACAACCGCGGTAAGGTATCACTGTCGTCAGGCATTAATAGATAACTACGTTTTTATATGAATGCCGGAATGATCGCCACAAAGTGAGTAATAATAAGAAGGATATCGGAGGATAACGAAATAAAAACGAATAATTGACGACCACGATTTAAATAAGTAAACTCTGTTTCGGAGATAGATTGATTATGCTAAAAATGTAAAAATTGAAATTCTATTTTTCTGTATATAAATCTAGTAATACACCTCCATAATACTGGACAGAATGTTCGTGTGTTGACGGATTCATAGTATCATCCATGAACATACATGACTCAATAGGTGGAACAATCAGTGTCGTGACCGTTCAGTTTCTGAGTAATCGGCGCAATGAACTGGAACGATGATCACGAAACATACGACTATATAAACATCCACTCAGCCATCTAAGAGTCACTCTCCATATGCGTTTCGATGAGACAGCATCAGTATGGAATTTTTTAAGAAACTAATGATTGCTATTGGAGTGACTTCGTCTTCGAGTAAGAAAGTCGACTTTATCGCTGATCTTCCTGTTGAGGTTGCTCAGCATCTGCTTCGAATGTTGGATACTCCATCGCTGATCAACGCATCTAGTGTTTCTCGACGTTGGTTTTCTTTGTGCAAAAGTGATAAACGATTGCGACAATCGTTTCATCATCATTTAAGAATCACTAAACACAAAATGGTACAGTTAATGGACAATTCGCGTAGATCAAACAAAACGCGTAATAAAAGTGACACAAACAAAAAGATTACATCACAAATTACCCGTCGTACAGACGTCGCACCAACAAAGTTCATTTTTTCCGGAACATTCAGATCCGCTCAGAAAACAAGTCAAATTCGAGCATCTAAGAAGTTGAGGAATACTTTACAAAAACCTCGAATAACGAGAAGTGCTGCTACGCTTCGATTGATGTAAACCGTTTGGATATTCTTATAGAGATGGACTTGAAATTATGATATTTCAAAAATGACTCAGACTGCGTTCTGCAGTATATATTTTCTTTATAAGTTTGACAACCGCCGTAAGGTATCACTGTCGTGAGGCATTAATAGATATCTAGGTTTTTATATGAACGCCGGAATGATCGCCACAAAGTGAGCAATAATAAGAAGGATATCGGAGGATAACAAAATAAAAAAAAATAATTTACGACCACGATTTAAATTAGTAAACTCTGTTTCGGAGATAGATTGATTATGCCAAAAATGTAAAAAATTGAAATTCTATTTTTCTGTATATAAATCTACTAATACACCGCCATAATACTGGACAGAATTTTCGTGTGTTGACGGATTCATAGTATCATAGTATCATCCATGAACATACATGACTCAATAGGTGGAACAATCAGGGGCGTGACCGTTCAGTTTCTGAGTAGTCGGCGCAATGAACTGGAACAATGATCACGAAACATACGACTATATAATCATCCACTCAGCCATCTAAGAGTCACTCTCCATATGCGTTTCGATGAGACAGCATCAGTATGGAATTTTTTAAGAAACTAATGATTGCTATTGGAGTGACTTCGTCTTCGAGTAAGAAAGTCGACTTTATCGCTGATCTTCCTGTTGAGGTTGCTCAGCATCTGCTTCGAATGTTGGATACTCCATCGCTGATCAACGCATCTAGTGTTTCTCGACGTTGGTTTTCTTTGTGCAAAAGTGATAAACGATTGCGACAATCGGTTCATCATCAATTAAGAATCACTAAACACAAAATGGTACAGTTAATGGACAATTCGCGTAGATCAAACAAAACGCGTAATAAAAGTGACACAAACAAAAAGATTACATCACAAATTACTCGTCGTACAGACGTCGCACCAACAAAGTTCATTTTTTCCAAAACATCCAGGTCCGTTCAGAAGACAAGTCAAATTCGCGCATCTATGAAGTTGACGAATACTTTACAAAAACCTCGAATAACGAGAACTGCTGCTACGCTTCGATTGATGTAAACCGTTTGGATAATCTTATAGAGATGGACTTGAAATTATGATATTTTAAAAATGACTCAGACTGCGTTCTGCAGTATATATTTTCTTTTTAAGTTTGACAACCGCGGTAAGGTATCACTGTCGTCAGGCATTAATAGATAACTAGGTTTTTATATGAATGCCGGAATGATCGCCACAAAGTGAGTAATAATAAGAAGGATATCGGAGGATAACGAAATAAAAACGAATAATTGACGACCACGATTTAAATAAGTAAACTCTGTTTCGGAGATAGATTGATTATGCCAAAAATGTAAAAATTGAAATTCTATTTTTCTGTATATAAATCTAGTAATACACCTCCATAATACTGGACAGAATGTTCGTGTGTTGACGGATTCATAGTATCATCCATGAACATACATGACTCAATAGGTGGAACAATCAGGGGCGTGACCGTTCAGTTTCTGAGTAGTCGGCGCAATGAACTGGAACAATGATCACAAAACATACGACTATATAAACATCCACTCAGCTATCTAAGAGTCACTCTCCATATGCGTTTCGATGAGACAGCATCAGTATGGAATTTTTTAAGAAACTAATGATTGCTATTGGAGTGACTTCGCCTTCGAGTAAGAAAGTCGACTTTATCGCGGATCTTCCTGTTGAGGTTGCTCAGCATCTGCTTCGAATGTTGGATACTCCATCGCTGATCAACGCATCTAGTGTTTCTCGACGTTGGTTTTCTTTGTGCAAAAGTGATAAACGATTGCGACAATCGGTTCATCATCATTTAAGAATCACTAAACACAAAATGGTACAGGTAATGGACAATTCGCGTAGATCAAACAAAACGCGTAATAAAAGTGACACAAACAAAAAGATTACATCACAAATTACTCGTCGTACAGACGTCGCACCAACAAAGTTCATTTTTTCCAAAACATCCAGGTCCGTTCAGAAGACAAGTCAAATTCGCGCATCTATGAAGTTGACGAATACTTTACAAAAACCTCGAATAACGAGAACTGCTGC